>ML677332.1:73487083-73634226 GCA_007922305.1 Dermatemys mawii
ATCTATCTATCTATCTATCTATCTATCTATCTATCTATCTATCTATCTATCTATCACCTCTTTCAAATGCAATTCGTTTCCCTAATCTATTTGTGATATCAGGCAGACCAAGAAAATTGAAAGATACTTCCAGGTGGAGAATACAGAAATTGAGAATACAGATTTCATTTCTAACTGACTTTTTATTCTCTCCCATGATTTCATAGGCATTTTATTTATAGGCTCTGTAAATCCAAGAATAAAAAGAAATGACTGTGGTTTACTTGATTTGGGTGAATAGTTTAGGGTATGCCTCTCCTGATATTATTATCTTAGGGTATGTCTACACTACCTGCCGGATCGGTGGGTAGCAATCGATCTATTGGGGTCAATTTATCGCCTCTAGTCTAGATGTGATAAATCGATCCCCGATCACTCTCCCGACTACTCCAGTACTCCACCACCGTGAGAGGCGCAGGCAGAGTCACCAGGGAGTGGCAGCAGTCGACTTACTGCCGTGAAGACGCCGCGGTAAGTCAATCTAGGTATGTCGACTTCAGCTACGCTATTCTCATAGCTGAAGTTGCATATCTTAGGTTGATTCCCCTCCCACCTCCTAGTGTAGACCACGGCTAAGATCTGAACAGTTTGAAACCTGCAAGCAGTGCCAGCAAATTGCAGATTCTTAATGCAAATTGCAGATTCTTAAAAGGGCTAAAGGAGAATTAGCCATTTCTGATGCTAAGTTTTATTTAAGTTTGAAATTAAAGGGCTTCCCTTTACCCTTCACTTTGCAGGAACTGCACACAGCATCGCCTCTACACTTCAAGCTCTAAAATCTGTACTTTGGGGAACTGGGTTTTCTGCCTGACCTCAATCAGTGCATATTTGGATTTAACCAACCTTTCAAAGGATGATTCTTGCAGTTGCTGCAGTCTAGGTTGCATTTGACAGCTCTCCCTCTGAAAACAGCACCAGACAAAGCCACCAGGCCACACACTGTTTAGTACCTCTGATTAGTTGCACAAGATCAGGTCTCTATTTTGGCACAGGGAGCAAAAATGTTTCCTTGCAGCCAATTACTGTTTGCTTAGTGCCAGCCTGTTTGGGGCACTTTATACAAGGTCCATCCCATCACACAATGCTTGCCAAAACTGCAATTAACCACTGTACATGAAAAACAACAACAACAACAACATTTGCTTTCTACTTCTATCTCTCTCCATGCACTCAAACACGTGCTAGTTTAATGGTCCCAGCCTGAGGAGGATAGATAATACATTGCAATTGCAAATGGGCCAGGACTTGATGACTAGAACAGAAACCCACGAAGAAAAAGTAACAATAGCAATTTAATTACAAGGCAGGATTGTTCTCAACTGTTAAAATCACACTGTGCAATATTTATGTTATTCCCCAAATCTGGAGATATCAAAAATAACATGAATGAATGAATACAATGGTCCTGGTTCTCCTCCCACATAAGTTTCATACTGATGCAACTCAACTGACTTTAATGCAGCCAGCTCAAGATACACGCTCCTGAAAATGAGAGCAGAATAAAACCCATAAAGCAAGTGTGGAAAAACAATCTGGAGTAACTTCTAAATAAAAGCAGAAATTGTCTCATTGATTGAAACCTTTACAGTGAGAGCTGGGTACTTAAAAAATTGCTCATCTGTAAAATATCAGCCCTTCCTGCTCAAATATTGTTTTTAGAAAATGCAAAATCACAAAAAGTACCCATTCAACACACAAAACTAGCACTAAAACTCAGGCAGCCTGATTGTCTCTCCTATGCTATATCTATGCCCTATGATGTACACTCACATGAGGTGATCATTTTGACCTCCAAAGTCCACATAACTTTAGATTCTCTCCACTTCCGAGACTACCTCTCTCCCTATATGTTATTGAGTGACCATTTGAGGTATATGAGCTATCATCTTTAATTGGGAGAGAACAAAAGCAAGGACATTCTTGTGAAGATTACGTGGGGCCCTGGAACTTCCTTTCTTTGATGCAGATCTAGGGACCTTCAAGACATGCCTTCTGGCTTATTCACTCCCTTGAAATCAATGGACTTATACTATTGTAATGGAAAGCTGAATATGGTCCCTGATGCAAAATGGGGATAACAACACCTATCTCACAGGGGCGTTGTGAATCTAATTAATTCATGTGGGAATGGTACTTTGAGAGCTTGAGACAGAAGGTGGTCTACAGTGTAAATGCAAAGCAACTGCTCTCTGTTTCATGTGGAACGGAACACTTTGCATCCACAAATGCATGTTTTGCCTGCTCAGTTACCTGTTGGCATTTGCCCACTGAAAGGAACCTACTCTATGTATATGCGTCTTTAAGAGAACATTTCCCCTCTTATTAGCATGAGCACACTCTGGAATGGTATTTCTTCTGTGTCACATGGTGCACTATATTACTGTTCCAGTATTTGTTGTAATCTGTCTGCATTATTCAATTATTTGACTATCTTTGGATGGTTAATGTGATAAGCTGTGGGACCTTAACCCAATCTTATAAGGAATGGGAAATACAGAACAGACCTTGCTTTAATATATTTTTGTGTAGTTTGGATGATATAATAGAAAACCAGCCTCCTTACCTTTACTCTTCTCCTCCAAACTCACACATTGTGGATGCAATTGTGGGTCTCTCTATATGTTACCATGATTATTACAAAACATGGCATATCTAACCCTCTCTAAGAGTTCTCTGTAATACATCAATTTCAGGACAATGCAACTACTACAAGAGAAAGGCACTTCTGGGTCTTTTCCCTTAAAAATAGAATAGGTAGGTAAAATGCAACGAACTACATACAGGTGTATCAAAACAACAATATGATCCACATTAAACAGACAAAAATATTTTTGCAGTCTACAGCAAAGAAAAGCAATAGGCATGTTCCCAAGCAGGGATAAATGGAAGGCTTCAGGCCACTCAGAGGCTGGGTTCACATGATACTGTCAAGGGCTCAGATTTATGCTTGACAGCATTAGAGCCAGGGCTACTATTTATGTTGCTTTAATCAGTCACACTTTTAAAATCACCGAAGCTCAGCATTTATATCAATGAGGTGATAATATTGCTGTCAGGCACCACTATCGATAGTTGTGCCATAATCTAAACACTTTTAATCTTTTCCTGTGCTTGCATTAATGAGTCTGCAAAAAAACAACAACCCAAGGGTGGCTCTTGTTATGACGAGTGGCAATGGAAGATCTTGTGCAAACAGGGGGAAAAGGCTTTGGGGTTGGTTGGTTGTTTTTATTTGTTTTGGTCCTTGCAAACCATTTTAATTTGCCTTTGTCTTTCTCTCTGTCTGTCTGTGAAGACACTGTCAGCACATCCCCCTGATTTTCTCACAGACTACTTTTGGCTCTCAGATATTTTTAAGCTTGATGTAAGTGTAGGGAAGGTAACCACTTCTCCATCTGATGTTGAAAATAAAGAAAGAAAGGAAAAATAAATCCACCTGAGACTAATTTCAGTGGAGGGAGGAATAATCTTTTTTTTCCCTGAGCCCACCACTAAAGCTACTGCCTTTGTTCTTTTTATATTGTAAATAAAGTCTTTCTAAGGTTATAGCTTTAAGCAATTTTTTTGTAATTAAAATGCAGTTCAAATATGAAAGTTAAAGAAAACTTTCAAAGCAAAGTCTACAAACTGATTCATTCAAAGGGCCTGTTTTCGTTGCCATAGCTACAGATTACTATAAAGAAACTTGAACCAGACCTTTGACACCTACAAAGGTCAAAAGTCATTTCTGCCTGTGCTAGGACTCTTTTGACAACTTCCTGTATAAATTTGACTGTTATTTGCCTGTCTGGTCACCGTCTGACCCCAAAGTCTGGAAAAAATTGAGAGGCAGCATATATCTTTGTTTCATACAGAGCTCAAAAAGGGCAGTTTTAATCGCAGTTTGGTGAGAAACCTCTGCTTGTCGGCTAGTGCAGCCAGCAGCTGGAGGAACTCCTGGAATCTTACAGGTTAAGGATCAGCTTGCCTTGCGCTACCGTAATTTGTCATATACACCCTGCCATGCATTGCCGTCTCTGCCTCAGGGAAGAGGTATCCGTTTCATAGGTGGCTTAGCTTTGTAACAGTAAACAGTTACCCCAGTGCTACAACTCAACTATTGAAATATAATACATTGTATTGAATCCTACATATTTCATGCTCCTCTAATTTAAAGTTCGTTTGTGCTCATTGGGCTAGGCCCCCTGCTGTGCCTGAGATCCCCTCAGCACAGCAGAGACAGGTGACATTAGGAAGCTGGTTACAGCTCCTGGATTCTCTGCCCCAGCACTGGCTCTAGCTCTAGCCTACACCAGCTGAGACACTGCCAGCTAGCAATGCATGGAGAACCATGCGTTCCGGCTGCACTCCTCTCTTCCCCATCACCCCACCGCAGCTGCAGAAGAGGTGGCATAGAAGTTGGCTATGCTGACTCTACACTCCTGGTGCAGTTTCTATACCCTTCGCACTTTCTGAGTGCAGTGGGACTGAGAACTTGCCCAATCATTATTCTGCCAAGCACCCTGGGGACAGTAACAAGGTGCTTCTTTAACAATAGAAATATTTTAAAAAATCACCCAAAATAATGTGTAAATATCTGTAATAGTTTCAACTTGCGTAATTTTAAAAGCAGAGACAGGACTGCAAAAAATCCTGACTTGGAAATGATTCATTCTCCCTTTGTCATGTGAAGATCCAGCATTGCTCCTTGTCATTCCCAGTGGGAGAGTGCATTGCTGATCATGCCTGAAGGTGTGGTGTCCAGAGCTTTTAAAGACACCAGAAACAGCAGCGTCAGCCTTTGCCAGCTAGTAAGCAGCATTCTTTTGCCACGTAGTTCCTGTGCCTATCCGTTGAGGGTGCTGCATTTTTACACCAGAAAACTGTGCATGATGTGCTGAGACTTGCCCTATTTGGCCCCCTATTGGGGGCATTCATATATCTATCTAGGAGAATTGTAGTAAAATACACAACCATTAGACAAAACTAGGGAGAGCAAACGCCCCTCATCATCTTGTCAGATAGCAGCCACTGGACCATCAGCCACTTCTAGAAACAGGATACTGGGCTTAATAGATGAACAGTCTGATTCTGTATGGCAAATTCCAGCTTCCAGTATAATATATGGGACATCCAGTACATTTGGCCTTCTTCTCAAAGATAGCCGAGGAAAGAAAGAAGGTCCTGGATAAATTAATGGTGTAAGGGATCCAGTATTGGGCTTCTATTCAGTAGTGTTTGTTGCAAACCACCCTGCTTAAAGCTTGTAAAATTACACAGGAGGGAAAAAAAGCTGTGCTTTTATGTGTTATTTTTTCATTCACTTAATGATGCACTTCAGTTCACTCAGAAATAAAGAGGCAAGCTTGAATCAATAAACAAGGACTAACTGAATGCAGTCTATCTAAAAGACAGTGTCTGTGCATCAAACCTAAGCATGATAGCTGTGCAGCAGTGAGCGCCTTTCTTTTGAATACCAGGGTGGAGAGTCCAGGAGATTATAGTCATTTATTTATTTGGGCCAGAGACTTTGTGCTGAAGAACTGAGGGCCTGATTCACCTTCTGTTTTCCCTTACCTAAAACTAAAATGAAACTGT
Source organism: Dermatemys mawii (assembly GCA_007922305.1). Lineage (NCBI taxonomy): Eukaryota > Metazoa > Chordata > Testudines > Dermatemydidae > Dermatemys > Dermatemys mawii. The sequence continues at coordinate 73,492,700 of ML677332.1, forward strand.
GATCAGGCTCTTAAAGTCACCCTTTTTCACAATGAAATCACAGGAATCACCATGGAATGATATGGTCTTCCATGTGCATATTGGACTTTGGCCTCCTGTATAAAAGATGAGCTTCAAAGACAGGGAGAGGTCAGGAAGGTTGAGGATTAAAAGATCATGCTGTAGGTTGAGAGACTTGTGCACGGTCCAAGTGTGTTAGGAAATTAGTTTTTATATAGATATAGATTTCATTGTACTGATTAAGGGGGGGTGATGATTTTGTTGTGAAAGGCATGACATTTTTTCTTTCTTTCTTTTTTTCTTTTTTTTTTTTAACCTAGGATGGAATGAAAAACCACAGAGCAACTTTTGAGTGCCACCCAGCGGGAGTGCCCTTCCATTCACACTGTGTATTAGTGGGGACATAAAGGTGTTTGTAGCCCTACTTTCCCACCTGACCATTCCTTTGGGTGCCACAGGCCTCGAGCAATAAGAAAAAAGAGAAAAATTAGAGAAATGTAAATAGGGAAGGTAACTTGCCATTTGTCACTTTAAAGTCCTTATTTCATGGCCTGTTCCCTGTACTCCTGGAATTTTGTATCATTATCTTCTGTTAAAAGGATTCAAATGACATTATTTGCATGGAAACTCGCATACAAATGATGTCGTCTATGCCACAAAGTTGCATTACAATGAAGGGAATGATGACTGTGTCACATGTACGTGACATTCTTTGTGTCATTAAATTTAAAGTCAATGCTGGCAGTTATAAACCACTCACGTCTCAAGCAAATACATCACTTCTGATCTGAAATGAATATTTTAAAATGCCAACTCCAACTGCATCAAACAGCAATAACCTGCAATGTCATCTTAAAAAAAAGGCAAAGATTCTAAACAAAGGTGGACTTATGGGAGTGTCTGATATACAGCAAAGCAAAATATTTTAATAAGCTGTAATAATCCCCAGACAAACAGAATCCATAGTTTGATGGTTAGTTCCTGGAGACATTTTTTAAAGCCAATTTAATGTTGTGTTTTTTCAGAGAGTATTATGCTCATAGATGGAGTCTAGGTTGTTAATTTTAGGCAGACTGAATGAATTAATTGTACAGTAGAGCCCCAGGACAGACCTTTCTGTATGTTGTTCCTATCCATTTTCTTGCCACAGTCTGGCATTGACAACAGGCCAGGCCTCTGAAAGGTCTCCTCACTCCTCCACAGATTCAAGGGCAAATGATGGCAGGAAAGGCTCAAGCAGTTCCCACTGCCAAAGTGAATAGGAGAACAGAGGAAGGATGCTGGATGGAATTAAAAAGGTTGGGAATTTTCTAAAGAAAGGTTTTTTTCATCAGTAACTGCCAATCCATTAAAACTGCAACTTTTCATGGAAACATATCAGTTTCAATTAAACATTTGCCAGGAAGCATGGAATTGCTGGTCAAAGCAGAGCAGCAACCCCAGGATAGCAATTAGCCCTGCAGCTCGGGCACTCAGGTGGGATGTGGGCAACCGAGGTGCAAGTCCCTGCTCTGCTTCATTGTATCCTACCTGCGGGCTATGGCGTCCGTCTCTGGCCCAGTGAATATGAAACTAGTTATACAAAGCTCCAACAATTCAGAACAGTCAATACCCTGGGTGTTAGTGTATTTACATGGGAGGCGGGCAAGCCAAGTTCAATCCCTGTTCCAAATGAGGAAAAGCAGGCACACAAAGCCGGGTCACCCCCCGCCCACTCATCCCAGATGAGTGCCCTAACCACTGGCTATTAATTACTCCAGAGTAATTAACAAGCTGGAGCTTGTTCTCAGAATATTTTGAAAGGTTTTAATGTGGAACCTCATAATTTTGCACAAAATGGATTTTTTTTCTGGACGGTCCTGTTTCATGCCACTGTGGTGCTTAGAGACTACAGTGATGAGGGCAATACAAGTAACTAGATAGACATGTAAACAGATCTGCTTCATTATTGATCCAATGCTTGTATATTCATTTTAAGGTGAAACACATCTCAATGAGTTTTTGTAGTAGCAATGCAAATTGTGCCTTTACTCACTTGCATCAATCCTGCTGGATTCAGATCTAGCTCTTAGCATTCTGCTACAGTTATGGGGAAAGACACTTAAACATTTTCTTGAGAAAGTTATTGTTTCAACAGAATGTGCTGTCAGATCTCCTAAAAGTTCTGTGTATAATTTTAGACACTCATTTAAATAGAAAAGTTCAATCTTTTAAATACCACAAAGAAGATCAGTCTTTGGCTAAGTTGTTATATGGCACAATCTTGTATAAAAAAAGAACAGTCTTACATGATACTTAGAAAAAAGTTTCCTCTGTGTGTGTAACTCCAAAAGCATACGGACCAGTAAACGATCAGGCAAAGAGAAAAAATTGTGAATGCAGCCCATTTCTTTTTGCTTATTGATACCATTTCAAATTTAATTGAAACATCCTTTAGAGAAAGCCATTCTATCCACCCCTTCAGCTTTGATATGGCTTTTTAATCAGAGGGCATTGTTATTTCACAGTGAACATGGAAAGCATTTAAAATATTTTCTAGATGGAGTGCATTACTTCTGATCCCAGATTTAAGACCACATTAAAAGGAGTAAATGATCAGAAATGGAATTCACTCTCTTCAAGTCTTCTGAGTTCTAAAGCATTGGTGCACATGTGGAATATGCTAAGGGATGGATCTGTCCAGATACCAGGTTTAAGCAATGAGCTAGGTTTTTTTCAAAAAATAAGAGAGCTCAGAGTTGGATCGGGGAATACATTTTTCTAAAAAAGAGATTTGATGCAAATGTAGCTTCCACGCCAGGTACATACAGAATAAGCCTGTTAGCTGGCAATCTAGTCTGAGCTCATTGCACTGTCCCAAGAGAAGGGTAGGAACCAGATTGTGACTCAGAGTCAAATCCTATAGCTATTTTCCCCTTTCTCTAGGGGGAGGTAATATGTGCCAGCTATTTCAAGCAAAGAGATCACTGACCCTGGCTCTGGTATTGGGGTTGAGGCAGGGGAGGTTCCTTTGGGGACTGAATCAAGGACCCTTCCACTACCTGCACACTCACATGGGGCAGTATGTAGCTGCCCAGCAATGGCTGTTCTCAGTCTTACCCCCCTCTCATCCTGCAGCCCCCTGTGATGCAGGTAGGCCACAGGAGGGTATCTTACACCCTCTTGTTCCCACGTATTGCTGTGCAGTAAGGCTCCCAACTGAGATCTTAATGTCTAGCTCAAATTGTATCTTGGGATGTATTACTTGTTTGTAAAAGAAGCATAGAGGAAAGGGTTAAAAGCAGAACATGACTGAAATGACTCATTGGGTCAAAGTCCTTTCACCCCTTTGCTCTGGTATGTCTAACATTTTTCAAAATCTCATTTAACCCAGGTATATTCAATTACTAATGTGACCAGGAATAAATCAAATTTAATGAGTTTAAGATTTTAAAAATGGTTAGATTAGGATGATGGGATCTTAGTGAGGTTCATGCACACATGGGGGTATCTGTATTTTAGGAGAGTTCAACAAAATCTTAATTGCTTACTTTACACAAGCAGATATTGATGAGATATGTTGCCTGAGAAGTGTCAGAAGAAATGCTTTGGCTGCTTTTTGATGTAGAATTCAGCTGTTCTGGTTTGTAATATAACAGAACGAAAGAATATTGTACTCAACCCACTTCAAGCAAAGAAGACACTCTGGCATCTAAACTGCCATTCTTTCATTGCTCGAGTGTTATTCAGAACAAAGAAAGAGAGGGAGAGGGAGAGAGAGAGAGAAACAAAATAAGCATCTGCATCTTTAGTAATTAGTAAGGAACTGCAGTGTTTAGCCTGAAAATTACGGTACATATGCTGTCCACTTGTTCAGGACCCCTGTATCTTGAGAACAAGCAAACATTCATCATTCGCAGATGTCCGCCAGGCCCAGGTGACTGAAAATTCAATGCACAGTGCTCCTCACAATGAGTCGAATGCTAATTGGGTGGCTTGAGGAGATTAGAGTAGCCCTGGAGCTATTCTCTATCTGCAAAAGTCTCTCAGACAATAACAGAAGTCAACAGTGTCTTTGAGAAGCTTGCCTCAACTGACACTTATGAGGAAAATTAGAATGAGTAACTAAAAAGAAAACCAACCCCCCTCCCTAATTCCTCCTTTTCCTTTCTTGTCGCAGTTATTAGCTTGCTGTTTTCTTCCTTTTCCTTTAGCTTCCTGCATAACTTCCCATAAGGGAAACAAATAGTATGCAAACTGACAGGGAATTGAAAATGGATGCATAATGCAAGCTACTGACTATTTCAAGAATAGAGGCAGTATCACTGAGATGCCTTATTTTCAGTTTTTGGAAGCCATAGAGTGGAGGTGATATGGTCTAGTTGCTGAGACTGAAGTATAGACTTCATGAGATGATGGTTCTATGCTCATCTTTGCCACAGGCTAGCTGTTGGATCTTGTTAAAAATGCTTCTCTGCACCTCAGTTCCCTCATCTCTGAAATGGGGGCAATTGTACTTATCCATTGTTGTGTAGTAAACTGAAATCTATGGATGAAACAATACCGCTGTTTACAAGGGCTAAGAATGTTTGTCACTAGTAATATGGCACAGGACAGTCCATTTGTTTCATGTTCATCAACTCTGCCAAAGCTCTTCAGTCTGTTCTTAAATGGCAAATACTGGAACTGTAAACTTTGCATTTTCAGAGGTTTGTGTAAACTTAGTTTGTGTTACACATACCATTCAGAGTCTAGTCAGTGGCATAACAAGGTCCCAGAGGGTCCTAGTGAAAGAATGGGCATGACTCTGATTTCTGATTCTGAAATCAATCCCTCAGCGCTAGTCCAGCTCCCCAAACTCCTCTAACATCTCCACAGTGCCAATCTAGCTGCCCCCTCCTCTACCTCAGGCCTAGCTCCTCCCGACCCTCTCCCTCAGATCCCCCAAAACCTCAATCCAGCCCTCCCATTCAACATCTCCACGCTAGCTCCCCCCAAGCTTCCTAAAGGCCCCTCTGCAGACTCTATAGCTCTCTCTAAAGCCCCTTCGCTCCCCTCTAGTTCTGAATCAACCCCCAAGTCTCACTCAAACCCCTTACAGTCTCATTTGTTCCAGCTCTCAGCTTCTCCATCCCTCATCCAGTCAACCCCCTAAGCCCTATTAGCTCATCTCCCACCCCCCATTTCCTTGATCCACCCCCAGCTACATTTCAGGCCTCCACAAGGTTTCCCCCAGCTTCCCACTGCAATTCCCTCCAGCTTTGCCCCAATTCACTGTATCCAGTGTCCCCCCACTACCCAGGTGCTGCGACCCTCTCATGTCTTCTCCACACATTGTTGCCATTTACTTACAGCTGGGGCCCTAAGTCATCTTGGTCAGGGATCTCTCTCATCCCCTGGAGGGGTTGGGGGTGCAATGGGTTTCATTCTTTCCCAGTGGCCTCTCTATGCTTCAGCATGGCTCAACTTCAGGATTGGTTGGGTCCCCATAACCTCATGTGTCCTAGCGCAACTGTGCCACATGCACCATTATCACCACGTTACTGACTTTAGTTTTGAGTTTCAGGTTCAAACAAACCCAAACTCTTAAAGCAAAAATCATATAAATACTCTAGGCTGCATGATCTTCAATGGAGCTATAACTGGTGTATAACTGGGTTAACCCAGTGGTGAGTCAGGCTTGATTTCATTGGAATTATGCTGGTATGTAACTGCGGGATGAATCAGGCCCATCATTTTTAGTGACCTAATTGTCCACGGCTTTCACCCCAATCTGCCCTGGTTCTTTTGAAACTGATCTAGGTTGGCTCAAAATTCAGAAGAGATTTGTCAGCATATCCTCAAGCATCAGCTAAACATTTTGCGAACTTGGCCTAAGTTTTGGGTTAATAATAAAACACAAAACCAGGTGATTTTCCCTTGCTTTCAGGATTCATTATGAAAGTTTTGCACAGCTCTAGTAAATATGTATTTTATTGTTCTCTAAAGTCTGCCCTTTCTGAATCACCTTATGCTGATGTAACTGTAAAAGGCATTACTATTTTGGGTTCTTCCTCTGCTAACACTGAAGCAGTAAGCTGGGGACTTTCATAAGAGATTGTACTGAAATGTCAACAGATGGCTTGCTAATCACATTAAAAAATACTCATTTCTTTTCTAAAATGGCATTTTTTCTCAGTAAGTAAATCAGAAAGGAATGTTTATGATATAAAACATATTACTCACAACGTCTTTTGATTATCATACTTAATCATCAAGGTCATCATGATAATTGTTTCTAAAAACTAACACCTCATTTTTCTGAGAAGCCTACCAAAATGCATGGTCAGAAACATGAATGTACTAGTGTGGAACCTACTTAGAAAAATATATTCTCTCCTCACAAAATCAAATGTATATTAAATACCATGAAGCCCTGGTAAATTAATTTCTATTAAAGACACAGTCTAACTAGTCCACTGTTACCATACCATATGCCCCAAAACGGGGTGCCACATGGGTGTTCAGCAGTGACACACATTTCATGAGATAACTCAGAGCCCTTAATATATCTTAAATGTAACCTACTTCTGTAACCTACTGGAGACAACTGTCATTTGCACTTAATGAAAACAGCCATGATAGTTTGGCAGAAATTGCACCTTGTTTGAGAATGGTGAGCAATTCATGTGGGCCACTATATATAATTTATGCTGCCATCTAAATATATAACTAGTTCAGATGTCATCGTCTGCCTGGGTAGCTGGAGAGGAATTTATTTTATTCTTGATTCCAGGTCAGTTTAAGAGGTTGCTCTTCAATGATAGTAGTCACACTTAAGAAGGAATAGGAAGTCTTGCAACTACTGATTTCCCTGAATTATGTCCCACACCTAAGAGCCCATCAAACCCTAAGTGTTAGATAGGTAAAAGTTCATAGCTTCATACATTTTAAAACCAGAAAAGACCATTATGGCCATCTAGTCTGACTTTCCAAAGAAGACAAGCCAAAGAACCTCTTCCAATAATTTCTGCGGTAAGCCCATTATTTCTGTTTGAAATCTAATATGTCTTTTTTAAAAAAAAAAATCTTGTCTTAATGTAAAAATTTCAAGTCATGGAGAATCTGTCATGTCCCTGTATAAATTGTGTGATATGTGAGGTAAGGCTGGGTTTGGCAGGCTTTGTATAAGACCAGCTCGACAATAACAAAAGGGTTCTTTTTTAGAAAATGAAGAAATTGTATATTTCTACCCTCCAACTCCTTCATGATAATTTAATATGCAAATATTTGCAACAGAAAATGTTTTGGAACCTACTTTCCAATTTAGGCTTAAAAGAGAAAGGAAGGTGGTCAGAATGATCCCTTGAAACTTGTTCATGAACCTCCTTTGACTTATGATCCCCAGGCTCAGAATAAGTGGTCAATAGCTTTTGCTACCATTTCTGTTTGCCTTTTCTTTGCCTCTTGGGTTCTCTGGTTTCTTAACAAAATATAATAAATATAACTAGTATAATATAAATATAAATGTACTAACTATAACTTAACTGGTATGGCCTGAACAGTTTTATAGTCCTTTGTATAGGACCAGTCTACTGTATCTAATAATAGTGAGGTTTCCAATAGATAAAATCATTTAAATGACTCTCTTTAAATAAAACATTTAAAGTAGCCATTAGACTCACTAAGAGAGTCACTGTGTGGGACAGCAAAGATTACAGTAGCATAATAGCAAGGGGGGTAAACAGAAAGAACATAGTCTTAAAGTCTGATATAAGTTCTGATTGTGGACCAAAGGATAATAGAGGTACATTGTAAGAACCCTTTGATCACTAAAATTACACACATTTTTCTAGTGAATAAATAAGACCCATTAATTAAACATTTGGTCCCAATGTGGGCAATGGATTAGGTCCTGATCCAAACCCCATGAGGCACTCCCATGGACTCCAGTAGATTTAAGAGCAGGCCCTAATTTACCACGTATAGGACCTGATTCAGATCTCACACTGGTTTTACACTGGTGCAACTTCATTGATTTCAGTGGAGTTACTTTTAATAATTAGTCAGATGAATTCCAGTGTAGATATAACATTTCCAATAGCACCTAGGCCTGCATATAGAATGAGGACAGCAAAACTCAGTAATGCCAGGATATTCTTCTTATTATTACTATTCTGATTACAGTAGAGACTCCATTGTGCTAGGAACTGTACAAATCCCTATTTCTGCTGCATATTATATACAAAAATTAGCTGCTAGTAAGCATGGTAAGTGAATAGGGCACTAGACTAGGATTCTGGAATCCTACTTCCTAGGGTTCTAATCCCAGTTTTTCCACTGGTCGGGTGTGTGACCTAGGATAAGACACGTTGTCTCTGTTTCTTTGACTTTCCCATCAGTTTAGACTAAACTCTTCAGGGAAAGAACTGTCTCTTGTTATGAGTATGGATGGCACCTAACACATTGGGCAGTGATTTCAGTTAGGCCCTCCATGTACAATTGTGATATAAACAATAATAGTGAGCATGACATCACTACATCATTTAAAGGATTAGGATGCCCTTTCCAAACCTATATCTGAGCATTTTGGTGCGGCATTAAAACACAGCTCAGCAATGATTCTCAGCCTTTCCCTTCTCTATTTTCTAAAAAAGGTTTAAAAATTGATGTAGAAAATTATAACTGGGTCTTAAAAATATTCCATTGTGACAGGAGGACAGATCTCAGTGTCTTTTTGTTGTGTGATTTATTGAAGTTTGACATCCTTTGAGGAATATTTTTCATAACCCACTGTTTGCTACCCTGTCTATCCAATTATTTAGAACAAGCAATCTGTCATTTTATTGTTTCCTTCCAATTATGTAACTTTGGTGACAGTCACGGCAGAGTATCCTTTATAACTAAAAACAAACCGCACCGTGGATGCTAAAGGTTGTAGAGCATGAGAGTGTGTGTGTGTGTGTGTGTATGAATGCACGTATGAATTGTGAGAAGAAAGGGCTGAAGGGGAGGTACTAATAGGATTGTATGTGAGCATCATTTTAAAAAGTAACACTAACTGTGTATTGTAGAACTTATAAGAACTAATGGAAATAAGTGTGTGTTGGTAGTGTTAAAAAGGAGATGCCCTCAGAATGGATGGGTAATATAAAATCTACTGCAGCTGCCATTACAAAGTCATAATTTACCATCATAGTGGTAAATATCCCACCTTGTTGCTCTAATTTACCATCTTAAGTATTTGTGCAGCAATTTCCTATATTTAGAATAGGAAATATTTATGGTACTGCAAGGGGCAAATGATCAGTGGTTAGTGAACCCATTCTGCTGATCTGTGTTTTCGTCTGAGGTATCCATCTATCCAGGGCTGTCCCTAGCCATTTGGGTGCTCTATGCAGCCCTCCCCACACCACGCTCCACCAGAGCAACGCAGCTAGGAGCTAGCAGAGTAGGGCGGGCTGGGGCCGGGTTGCTCCACTTCCCGCCATTGCCAGTGAGTGTGGGGATGATGGGGGAAGAGGTGGAATGGTGCGGGCCGGGGGCAGAGCAGGGGTGAAGGGTAAGAGAGGACAGGGGAAGGCGTTGTCTGGAGCCCCACACCCCCCTAGGGACAGCTTTGCCCCCCACAGTGGGAGCAGCCCAGGGTGTGGGGGTGGCTAAGGGATAGGGCTGGTTGCCAGGGCTGGTGCTGCTGCCTATGCAGCAAGCAGTTGCTAGGGCACCATGACATTTGGAGCAATTTGGTGCCCCAAATTCCATGGTGCCCTACACAGCAGCATGTGCTGCGTATGCCTGTGGACGGCCCTGCATCAGTGACAGTGTCCCAGTGAAAACCTTTCAGAGCTGGGAAATTGTTTGATTAGATACATTTATTTGACTGTAAAAGACAAATCTGGTGCTTGGATGCAGGGTGTCCTATTGACATCAAGGAAAGGCAGATGGAGGAGTCCAGCCTTTCACTTTCAGTCCATGGTTGATAATTTCAGCTCTGGAACTTTGGCATCTTCTCAGATTGGATGGATTATAAATATGAAGCTGAATCTTTGGGTTATGCCTGTTTTGTGTCTGACTGAGGAAAGGGAAGAACATTGGAATGGCCGCTGGATCCAGCTCCATTTAGTAGAGACCAGCCATGAAGCTGGGAAGAAATAGCATGCAAACAGCTGCAATGGGGAGATTGAACAGGCAAGCGTTGTGGCAGTAGATGGTAAAGTTGTTTGAATAGTTCCACACTCAAAGCAAAATTGTCAAGTTATTGTGTCCCATTGGGCATATTTGTATCACTGTAATCATAGAATCATAGAATTGGAAGGGACCTCTAGAGGTCATCTAGTCTAGTCCCCTGCACTTGTGTCAGGACTTAATTATCTAGACCATTCCTGACAGGCGTTTATCTAACCTGCTCTTAAAAATCTCCAATGACAGAGATTCCACAACCTCCCTAGGCAATTTATTCCAGTGCTTAACCTCCCTGACAGTTAGGAAGTTTTTCAACTTTCAATGTCCAACCTAAATCTACTTTGCTTCAATTTAAGCCCAGTAGTTCTTGTCCTATCCTCAGAAGTTAAGAAAAACCTATTTTTCTTCCTTATCCTTGTTACAACTTTTTAGATACTTGAAAACTGGTATCATGTCCCCTCTCAGTCTTCTCTTTTCCAAACTAAACAAACCCATTTTTTTTCAATCTTCCCTCATAGGTCATGTTTTCTAGATCTTTAATCGTTTGTGTTGCTCTCCTCTGGACTTTCTCCAATTTGTCCACATTCTTCCTGAAATCCTTCCAGAACTGGACAAAATACTCCAGTTGAAGCCTAATCAGCGTGGAGTAGAGCAGAAGAATTACTTCTCATCTCTTGCTTACAACACTCTTGCTAATACACCCCAGAATGATGTTCGCTTTTTCTGTAACAGCATTACACTTTTGACTATATTTAGTTTGTGGTCTACTATGACCCCCAGATCCCTTTCTGCAGTACTCCTTTCTAGGCAGTTATTTCCCATTTTTTATGTGTGCAACTGATTGTTCCTTTTTAAATGGAGTGCTTTGCATTTGTCCTTATGGAATTTCATCCTATTTACATCAGACCATTTCTCCAGTTTGTCCAGATCATTTTGAATTTTAATTGTATCCCCCAAAGCACTTGCAACCCCTCCCAGCTTGGTATCATTCACAAACTTTAAAAGTTTGCCATTATCTAAATCATTGATGAAGATATTGAACAGAACTGGACCCAGAATTGATCCCTCCGGGACCTCATTGTGCCCTCCAGCATGACTCTGAACCACTGATAATTACTCTCTGGGAATGGTTTTCCAAACAGTTTTACACCCACTTTATAGTATCTCCATCTAGTTTGCATTTCCATAGTTTATTTATAAGAAGGTCATGCAAGACAGTATCAAAAGCTTTACTAAAACCAAGATATACCACGAGCTTGTAATGTGACAAGCTGGACTGGCTATAAAGTTGCAAAATCCTAAATTAAAGGGAAAGAGGAGAAAGGGAAAAAAAAGAAATGTAAATTTTGTTATAGTTGGAGAGCTTTGTTTAACAACATTAGCCATATATTTTATGCCTCAATTCAGCAAAATCATTAAAGTCCCATTGAAGTCATGCTTAAGCTCGCCAAATTGGAACCTTAATGCTCAGCAACACAAACCAAAAGCTCTTCTGTATGCTTTCAATTTTGCACATTTTATTTTATTTGCATCTTCACCATATCTCAGAGACATCCCTAGGACTTGTCTACATGGTGAGTTGGTGTGTGGCATGCTGGTGTGCTGGTGTAGATTCACACCCTGGCTTGTTGGACGCTAAGTCACCATGTCCATAGTCATCCAAACTCTGCCATGTGTTCTATTATCAACTAGTATCTACAACTAATAGTTCTGTAAGAAAGTTCAAGCATCTTTCAACTTCAAGAAGAATATTATAGGAAGATCATAAAAGAGAAAGCTAAAGGTTACAGACACTGTTGTGGATCCCCTCTCTCATTGAAATTACAAATTCTTTTTGGTTCATTATCGAAAGCTTAGTTAAAATAAAATACCTCCATACCAGCTACTGAAGTTGCAGCTGATGTGGCTAATATAGCTGTATGCTGTACCTAAGGTATATTTCATTAAGAATAGCACTGTGTCAGTGCTGGCTGCTAACCTTGATGGGCCTGGGTACAGTACATATATTTTCTAATCATTACAAAACTGGTTCAGGCAGACTGATTTTAAAACTGCTTTGTGTGTACTCTTGACTTAGATTTAAGGTGACGTTGAGGTGTTCATGATATCAGCAAAGTTAAAATGGGTCAAGCCACCTTAAACCATCTCTAAACTATGGTTCCTTAAAGTCAGTTTAACATAACCAGTTTTAAAATTGGTTCAAAATATTTATTAAGAGTAAACAAGCCCATAAGGCCATTCACTGAAGAACATCAAAGATAGCTTTGAGAAAAAATTTTTGGGGACGCCCCATTTTTGGAATATGTTCTCCATCCAGAAGCTGTACTTGTTAACTTCTGAGAATGCTCCAAGGCCCATCTGTTTCTCCCAGACATTTTCGGGGGGAGGAGGGCATGGAGGAGGATTTGAGCATGGAAACCAGGTTATGCTGTTTTGCAGAGGTGGATTATGATATCACCTGGCATATGTGCATTTTACATTGGCAAGAGCAGCCCCTTGAAATTAAGCTGTCAGCAAGCTGAGAGATTGTGACGGGTGGCTGTTTATGGGTTTGGGGTTTTCTAAATAAATAAATCATAGGTCTGAGAGCTGGACAGAGAATCCAAGACATTTCTGGTTCCATGCTGATGTTCAGACCAATAGACAAAATCTAAATACATTATTGAGAAGTTACAAAGTAATGTAAGCTTCGCACAAATCATGCTTTCAATTCATAGCACGCAAACCGAAGAGAGTGCTGTATTCACATACTGGCAACTCATCGCTGCAGATCTACAAAACAGCTATCATCAGGAAAGGCATTCTGGGTAATACTATGCAAATAAGCACATCACGCAGCTCAATGTTTTAAAAATTGCCATATCTTGTACTGTCACCAAAAACGTTGTTTTTTTAAAGAACTAAAGAGTATGTCAAGACCAGTTAAAATTAAATATTAAAGTATACTGGCTCAACTGCAAACCTAGTGTAACTCCATTGAAGTCAATAGAGTTACATCCCAGATGATCTTTTACTAGAACATTTTTATGACTGATAGCTCTGGGGTTTTTTTTTTTTTTTACTATGATGGTAAGTATGGAAGCTGAATTATCCTCGTGATAAGAATAGAACTAAATTATGTCTAAACCAAAGTAAGCGTAGAAAAGCAAAATGCTGGTTGCAATGAACCTGAGACCTGGATAACTAGAGAACAGGATATTTCTCACTTCTCTTGGGCACTCAAATCAAAACATAATGCATGTCTCATTCTTTTAAAAAGAGCTCCTACTGGAAATTCTCCATGTGGCACAGATTTGCATGCTGGGTGTAAATTTTCTAGGACATTTTCCCAGAAATCTGCATTTAGATAGAAGTATTTTACAAAGTCTAAAACCTGAGATTTTATTGTGTATCCTATATTTTTTTATGTCTGCTCTGGATAGGGAAAGAGAGGATGATTTTTTTTTGTACAGTTTTAGATAAGGAAGAATCCTACAAAAATTCAAGCATGTTATAAAGATTGAAAAATACATTAATCCTTTCTCAAACCAAAAACTCAACCAAAATGAGCTACTGTGATCCATCAAATACGTAGATGATGAGGGTTCCGGAAGACCCCATTCACTTGAGCCTTAAACAATTGGAAACTGTCCTCTACTTTATCTGTACATAAACAGACTGAGAGAAGCTAGGTTAGTCTCTTGATGTTTAAACTCCTGATCTTTGTTACTTATACCTTTCAGGTGTTTAAAGAACTAGATCTTTCTCTGTCTTTCCCTGCTTAATTAGCTGCTCAGAGAGTTTTGAATGCAGAAATGTGAAAAAGGAAGAACAAATGGACCTTGATCAGAGGCTTTAAAATCTAAACTAGAATCTGCCAAAGAGTGTTTTCTGTAATATTATAAATATTTATCTTAAACGTTGTTTTGAATTTTTATTCCAGTCCACTCCTAATTTCAGGCTTTGTGTCTGTTTAGCCTGAAGACACCTCAGGATTTATTTTTTATTCTGGAATTCCTCTTATCCATCTTCATCTCCAACTATCAATCTTTATAGGCCCTACCTAGACTCATAGACTCCATGGTCAGAAGGGACCGTTATGATCATCCAGTCCGCCCTCCTGCACAATGCAGGCCACAGAATTTTACCCACCCATTTCTGCAATATACCCTCCACCTATATCTGAGCTACTGAAGTCCTCAAATCTTGGTTTAAGGACTTCAATATGTAAAAGAGCTTGAACCTCATTTCTGGCAAGATTGACCTGAAACGTTTGTATTCACATACAACATGGTTGCTAGCAACACGGTAAGTGTGGACAGAGATACGTACCTGACAGATGACTGTGTTGTGAAAAGGTTGGTATATGGGTACAACTGAGCCACATTTTGTGTAACTCTTCCACAGGAGGCTATTATGAACCAAACACAAAATCAGGGAAGACAGGTCTTTAGCTAGCAATTCAGTTGTCTGGACAGCTACATCTACTGACTCCTCCCCGAGACACATATGTGAGACATCCATTCCCTACAAAGAAAAGATAACATTTTCATAAATAGATCAGCATTTCACCATCAAAAAGTAAATCACTATCAAGGAGTCTATATAATAACAAATAAAATACCTCTTCGTCTTTATAAGCTTATATTCCTGCTATACACTAAAATTGCCTTACTGTCTTCTGACATGCATCACTTTATAACTTATAAAACCATCTACTGATGCTTATGCATACATGCATGGCATCTGACCTCACCAGGGACATGATGATGGAGGCTAATCACTGCCCATATATCACAGCTAAGGAGTGAGCAGCAGGGGTTTGAATGTCTCGTGTAGAGCTGTTGCGTGATCTCTGTTATACCAGTACACATCTCTAATCCCACTGACTTCAAATTTGCAACTGAAGTTAAACGACACAACTTATTTGCTATAAACCACTGTGAGTCTGTGTTGAATATTTTGCTGGAAAATGAGAGACTGTTTAAAGTGCCCAGGATTCTGTGTGTTTAGCATGACAAACATTTTTAATAGCACTTTAAGGTGGTAAATGTCTCTTGTAGAGTGTGCATGGCCCTCAAATTTGAGGGTGTCTGGCACCTTGTAGGATTGGGGTCCCTATTTTTCAACCGTGTGACATGAAACAGCAAATCAGGCTAATTGGAAGTGACTTTGCCACACAAATAACATATTTCTCTTTCAGAATGGGTTGGATATCAATGGGATTAAATGCTGTGGTTATAGACAGAAAGTCCCATGTATTTAAGCTTTTAACTGGCCCTTCAAACAATGATCAGATGTGGAAAGTCGAGATCTATTATGTGTTTGTGGCAGACTGGCAGTGACTGGACCCAGGCTTAGATTTTCTGCCTCCACTAACAGAATGTTGTTAGTAAGACTGCCAAACCCAGGCAATTTTGGCAGCTTTGGTGGAAAGTAAAGTAGAGAATTCCGTGGGTTTTTGACATCCCAAAAGGTTTGCACTTATGAAGTGTTCTGTTGAATAATGAAGTCCATTTGTCTGATATAAGAGACTTCAACAGCATATCAATGTGGCATAAAAAGCAGTAAGAAATGGTTCCATTTATGTTACATACAGAGGTAGCAAAGATGCTGAAAATGTCATGCTCTGTATTCTTCTATTTATCACGAAAACATAAATAGAGCGGCAATGTAATTTAATTTGAGGTCAGCCACACAGATTATGTGAGATCTCTTAGAACTATCAAATGAATAATAAACAAAATTAAAAACATCTATTGCTGTCTTTATAGCCTGCCTGTTTGTTTGGCATACTGTGTTCTGGAAAGTGCTATAAATTACAATTTTGAGAGGTCAGGTTCTTTGCACATTTTTTTTTAATTGGCACTGCACAAGGGGGGGTAGGGTGAGATGAATTTGAAAATGGGAACATTGAAGAAATCTTGCCTAATAATGAGATCTATGCAACTACAGTTTCAAAAGGCCCCAAAATGAAATGGTAAAAGTCTCATTGCTTCCTTCATTCAAAACTGAACCGGACAAAGCACTCCAATTTATACTATGGGGAAAATCCTGCACTGCCAGGATGCTAGGGTAAATCAGCAAATAAACCCTTTCCCCTTCTAATTTTTGCAGGCAATTGTCTGTCCCCAGATCGAGACCACTCACATGTACTTGTGAGGGTGGAACTTGATCCTGTGATTGCATGATGAAATAATAGGTGAATACATAAATTGACAATGCTGAAGCATTTTTGAAAGAATAACTAAAAAGGGTGGTGTGTAGTACTTAACATTGTTCCAACTGCACCTAATATTGAACAATGGAACTTTGGTGCTTTTTTTTTCATTTGGAAGGCATGTAAAATGGATTTGTATAGCTTTATAGACTGGTACCATTATTAGGTGTGTCTCACACTCATAAATACCCCCAGACTCGGCCCCATTACCAATGTGAAGCATTTTCTACCACTGTTTTCCTTCTGGAAAGTCAAATACTCCTACTAAAAGCCAGAAAAAAACAAAGTTTTCTGACTAAAGTTTATTTATGAATGATAAATGTTATAATTAACATACATTTAATCTTACAGTTAATATATTATAAATAAAATATATATGAAAGTTATTTTATTAATAATTATTATTGTTATTATTAGTTGCATAGCAGTTACCAATTTCTCCCCTTCCCCACCTGTACCATTTTTTTCCACAGGAAGAAAAAAGGGAAATAATAGTTTTTGTTTCTTTTTATTATGAAGATCTACCAGTATTATAGAACCTGAACTGTGGATGTCTGTGCTGAACTGAGCTGTATATGAAACTCTAGCATTTTTTTTCTTTTTTTACATACTATACATCACCATTCTTCCCAATATGAATCACTATGAATTCTTCTTGAGCATTACAGGTTACACCTATGAATATTGACTAACAGTGCTGTATCAACATAGTCAAAAGCCAGTCCTAATATTTGACAACATCAAAGGGAGATAGTAAGTATTTGCTCTGATGGAGCTCAGCCATGCAAAATGATATGGGGAGGAAATGGAAGAAAATAAACTCTCAATATCAAAGTATTAACATTTAGTGTTCATTAAAAAAATATAGCATCAGTATTAACAACCAGTGAAGGTGCTTTAAGTGAAGCTGAATGTTCCGCACAGCTATGATGAATCTCTTAATGTGTCTGCTTAACAGAATTGGTTTATGATATCGTTGAACTACTGCATTCATAGAACAAATGCATTTTTTTCTTTCTTTTTTTTCTTCTTTTGAAAGAGTTGCAGAAAGCTTGGCTGGATGGTCTCTCTTAATGTAAGGCACTGATTAATAAAATGTGTTATAATAGGTGTGACATGCTCTTTAAGACTTTCAAAGCTATGTAGTCTCCCATTAATTCAAGTGCAAATTGGAATATGGTTACATTCTGTTGAAATAAAGTGACTGAGACTTCAAGGGTTCCATTTTTACTTACATTTATAAAGTTTGCGATAATTCGCCACAGCCGCAGAAACTGACAAGAACAGAGAGATTCAGTTTGCGCTCTCTCTCTCTCTCTTTTTAACTAATGCTTAATAAATTTTCCAGAAGAGAGATACATGTATTATATTCTCAGGACTGTTAGTTTAAGAAATGTATTGCTTGCTTTTTTCTTTTACAAATTAATTACAGTTGAACCTTCGACCAAATTCAGAGAATAAAGTTCTTTGTAGAAATGTCCTTTGTTCATTATGGCCAAACCTATGTGATTTAACTGTGGTCATGATCCTTTTTCACACTGTGGAAAACACGATTTCACTACAAAACGGCTTTTCTTCCTCCTTTTCTCCTTCTATCCCCCAGCCCACCCCCTATAGTCTGTGTCTCTCTGGCAATATACAAGTCTCCAAAAGTGTTTACATTTTATCATTGTTTTTTTTCCCTTTCTTGGCCTGATAATACTAGTGTGATGAATGTCATGAAGAAGGCTCAGCTTAGGCCTGTTGAGTCTCAGAACCTTTAATCCGTCCATTACAGGTAAATGAGTTTTTGCCTTGGCTGTTTTGTTTGTTTCTATTTGTATTTTTTCCTCATGCTTTTCTCACTGCAATCCAATCAATGTTTAATTTCCCAGACTGGCCCTGTGAAAAGATTTACTTGGTTGTGTTTGTCCTGCAAACAATATTTATCCTGAAATTTGTGCTAAAGATCAGGATATTGAAATGTTCTGGTGGGAAAAGAGGGAGAGAGAGAAAAGAGAGGAGGAATCTGAAGGGATTGTTGCTTTGCCTGAAGGGTTATCCCAATATGCAAGTTAAAAAGCTCTTCAGATCCTGGGAGGGGCTGAGATTCTAAAGTGTAGGAGTAGCAGTGGATTCAAAAAGCTGGCACAACTATTGTACTAAGGAGCTTCCTTCTCCATAGGCATAGCCACTTGGGGAGGAAAGAAAGAAAAATTTAAAGAAGGAGGGTATGTATAAGATGTAGTTGTTAGAATCATCCTGGGAAATCAGAGAGTGAGAAAGGATGATTATGGTCTGGGCAAACAGCTTTAGCTCTGAATAATGTCCAAAACAAGAGCAAGATGTAGTAACGGGGCCAAGTTCAGAACTAGTATAATCAAGATTCATCTATCTAATTTAATGTTTATATTTTTCTACTATGCTCATCACCCTGGTATCTAAGCATCTCTGAATGTGATTAATGGGATTTTTATTTTTGTATATATATATATAGTAATAGTATATATATATTTGTGTATATATATAAGCAATATGCTTTATCCTACCCATAATGTAGATGAGTAGTTGGTATAAAAAGTGTCACATAACTTCCCCAATAACTCATAGTGAGTCCATGGCACAGTACAGCTGCTCAAAAAAGGGGAGGAAAATTGTGAATAATTTTTTTAAAAGTCCTTTAGGAATCTTTTTGTCAATTTGAAAATTTCATACTAACTCTACAGTTGGTCACATTTTTTTAAAAATCAACATTTGATATTTTATTAATATTTTACAATTAGAAAAATTCACCTCACTCTGGCCAGAACTGGAAACAGGATACAGGAATATAGGAATCCTTGTTCCCTTGCTCCAGCCACTGGATAATGCTGTCTTAATATAGACTGTTTAAGTGGAATAAGGAAAATTAGCAGATCCTGTTTATCACAGATTTGGATAGTGCAGAGTTAGAGATTATGTCGCTGTCAGAGAAATCTGTTTTCACAGAGACTTGCATTTAGTAATGCGACAGTAGGGTGGAAGGGAATGAAAAGTCAGGGCTTTCTTCGTTTACGTGGAAATATTTTAAGCAGCCTATAAGCAATTATTTTATTGGGTGGGTTCATATGTAATTGCACTCAGTTGTGTTTTTTTAGCATGAAGTCTAAATAAACCCACATGAAAGGAAATAAGCCCTTTTTATTGGTTTAGGAAAAGAAACTGTTAAGCACCCAGCAGTGAAAGGGTCAAAACTGTTGTATTAACTGAACTCTCTCGAGGACAAATGTTGTTTACAGTATATGTTTAAAATAATATTCCTAGCTACTCAGCCTTTCCCTCAGGATAGTGCAATTACAACAGTAACAGAGGATTAATTAAAGATTCTCCCATAGGTGTTGCTAGAGATCTTGAATCGACCGAAGGGGGATACATTACCAACTGAGCACAGAGGTGAACAGACCAGAGCTGTTCAAAATAATTAGTTAGGCACGAGGGCAGGGTTGAGTTTTTGCCTCATTTATATGATTTTGATTAATATTTTAATTTCATTTTTATGCAGAAGAGGAATATTAGCTCCCATTTATGTGGGAGAACTGAATGAGGAAGATCAGGCCTCTGAATCCAGAAATCAATAGAGAATGAATTTATTCTGGTCCAGTGCCAAGTAGAATTTCTATTCTTCACTCCTGGTTTCAAGCCTTGGAGCCCTCGGGTGTCTCTTCTACTTTTTCTTTTTTTTTAAAAAAAAAAATAATCCTGACTATACATGATAGTTAGAATGATATAGATGTATAAAAGGAAGAAACCCTGGTTTTAAAGGGTATGAATGTCAATGGGAACCAGATGCCTAACTCCCCTTTATGCCTTTGAAAATGTCTTCTACCCATTCTGGTGAAGGTCCTGGGCCAGATCATGCCTCTCAACCTGACAAGGACCAAACATGGGATTACAATGTGTGATAAATATGCAAAATGAAGGACAAACACATTTTTTTTATTCATGCAGCAAACTTAAAATGATGAAAGATTCTTTCCTTTTGCACAAATGACTCTATATTTCCCAGTTCTTTATTTCAGGTGTAAATACTGTTTCAACAGCAAAAATGAGGGGATGCCAAATTTGTGTAGAATGTAGGGAATGTTGGGATGGAAATAAGTGAATAAGTGACTCTAACTTACACTTGAGAGGTATGGGCCAGATCAGTGGTGGGAGGCAAAGCTGGCTTGAAGGCTCTCACTTGCATTGTCCTAAGCCTGAGGCTCTTCTGTGTACTTCTCAGAGCAGTCTACCATTCATATTATATTATGTACTGTAATTTTCCTAGAGGGAAGGTGCACAAAAGTCCCCAAGTTGTGGATCAATGTATATCTACCATGATGTAGTTTATTTAGCAAACCACAGTAAATTATATATATATATATATGGATGGAGTAGGCTAAAATCCCTACTTGAAAATTTATTGAATAGTTGAGCCAAGGAACATAAAGCCAGATCTTCAGCTGGTGTAAAATGATTTTCCCCCTTTCAAGATCTGGCCCAGTTTAACAGTGGGTGATTTCCTTGGTTTACCTCCTGTAAATAAATAACTTGTCTGAAAAGTGATAGAATCAGAGGGGGAAGTGAAATCCAGATTATGGAAGGTACACATTTGCTGTGTATTAAAATTTTATATGGAAACAAGTTCTTTCAGTGATTGTGAATGTGGAGCTCATACTAGCAATAGATAGATATCATTTATTCAAGCAGTAAATTCGAGGAAAATGCTCAAAATGTACTGCAACTCCTTAAAGTGAATGGAAAATAGGATGCTGTGCCTTTTAATTCCTGTGCTAGTCTGAGATAAGAAAAAATAATTCTAAGATGACTTAAAAGTAGAGTTTTTGGACCGAACTCTGATAATTTCAATGGAGTCACATCCGTGTAGCTGAGGGGAGAAGATAGTCGTATGCGTGAAGCAAGCTTTAGGAAAGTTGTAATGTCAGTTTTAGTGTATGAGAAAGCATAAACCTCTCCTCTTATGGCCACCCTGGCAGTTTTCATTCAGACAGTTCAGTGTAAGGAGAAAACAAAGAATTCACTAAGAAAAACATTAGCTCAGCATCTATTGTACCTGTAATTTTAAAGGCAACAATGGGTAATATGACCCTACATAGATTGTTATGTACCATCACGTCTCACAATTGCCCCTAGATACAAGAGAGAGTCTTCACTGCGGATCAGAATTCATGTTTGTCCATATAAATCTACTTTTTAACTGATCTTGGAGAGTCCAATATCCTAAAGAGACACAGTTATGTGCCATTGATGAGTACTATTTTGTGCACCTTAGTAGAGCACTGGAGAAGGCACATTCTTACTCAATGGGGTGCATGCCTCTGAGATTTTCTAAGGGCTCGGTTCATATCTTTTACTTTTACAATACATTTACACATACCGTCCAGTGCCTTGAGAATTGGTTACACAGCTCAGTATGTGAGTAGTGTGTACTGTAGTTCTGACCTACTGCCATTATTGAAAATGCATGGCAACAAGGCATTTGTAGGCGTTCAGTGATCGCACCAGGACCTCACATACGTCTCTATTGCTTACGACTGGAGAAGGAATAGACACAAAGCCCTTCCTTACATAATTGACGTTATATCTCGGTCTGCAACATGCAAAAAGATAGGGGAGAGACAGAATGTTTAGGCACTTCATTCTTTACATAAATTATTGGATTTTACTTGGTGCTATTAATGTGCTCAGAAGAGTGTTAATAACTGCTTTACATGTAAACCACATTCTATCTTCCTGGAGGTCTCTTTAGTTCTTGCCACTAGATGGTGGTAGTTGTATAAGGGAGGAGGCACTCTCTCTTCCTCTCCTTTTTTCTGAGTTATGTCTGCTCAGCATACTGGGTGTTCAGGGTAGTGTCAGACTGCGACCCGCATGTCTTTGGAGGCCAAAGTAGCTGCAGCGTCCCCTCAGGTTAACATGTCAGTAGAGACAAATTAAGGAACAATCTACGATCAACAGATCTAGATTTTCCTTATTGTTGTTAACATCGTAAGAAAGAACTGGAGACTGTAGTTACCTGCAGTATATAACAGAGGATATGTGACTGCAGATGGATTACTTGTGAGCACATAAAACTCTCCGTCTTGCAATATTTCTACATAAAGTTTAGGACATCATATAGAGCCGATCAGCATCAGTTTTATTTGGCATTCACTCACCTTCCTCAAGAAATATATCTCTGCACAAGGCTAGTTTTTAGCCTCTCCTACCCTCCAAAATGTATTTGGGACTATCTTCTCCCTTCTGGGTATCACAGCAGCCTTCTGTAAATGTAGCATTGTCTGAATTGGGCACCATTACCCAGAAAGGAAGATAGCACGTTCTTGCAATTCCTATTGAAGTTACGAAACAATCACAAACTACAAAGTAAATTAGAGCAAAATGGTGATACAGCCCTCTAATTATTATTTTTGTTTTGGTGATACCTAGATGCCTCAAATGAGATTGAGGCCCTATTGTTCAAATATGCCATTGTTCCTTTCTTTGAAACCAAAATGTATTGTGGAAAAAATGGATTTTGACTAAATTTTTGATGAGACGGTTTCTTAGGTTCAGTGTGGATGAGAAACAGAAAAAGAGAGCCCCAAACCAAATACCTGATCTTTTTGATCAGCTACTGGACTTTTCATCATTAATACTATTTCACAAAAACTTTCTAAGGATTTTGTTTTGTCCCATATGGAACAAAAATAAATTTTGAAACCTCAAGTGTTCACAAAACAAAATCATTGTTTTCCATCCAGCTCTAATTATTATCCTTCTTCTACGGATCAGGATCTGTCAAAGAGGGACTAAGTGACTTTCCCAAGGTCACAAACGTATTCTGTGTCAGAGTCTAACATTGAATCTAGATCTCCTGAATGCCAATTCAATGCCTTGATCACAAAACCATCCTCCCCCAAACCTTTCTTTCTGTTTGCATGTAACCACCTCTCCATACTCAGAAGTGCTGAATGGCTGAGCAACAGGGCAGGGGTAACTGGAAATCTGTATTTCCTTTGAAAAGAACATCAGTACATAGAACAGAAAATGGGGTATATAAGTCAACGTGCCCTATCTTATTCACAGTAAAGTCACTTATTTTGCGCTTTCTTGGCAATAGGCACACCTCATCAGTTCGGCACCCTTTTGCTAGCACGCACAGCAACAGTCTTCTTCTTAATGTATGCACAACGTGCCTCAGGTGCTGGCTTGACAACCTTGATGTGCAAAGTCCTCAGCCTATCTGCAGAACAGGTACAGCCAGTCAGCAGCAGTGTAAGCTTCCTCACAGTGCCCTGCCGATGTGCCTCAAACCTGACCTGGAGGCATCATCTCTAGGATGCAGAGAGTAGCTCGGGCTTCCCGTACATTTAATCCTGCTGAGGCTGCCAGCAGGGCTGACAATTAGTGCCAATTGTGGTGGACTTTTGAAGCTGGCCAGTAATTTAATTGCTGGTTTAATAGGTACAACTTGGAAGTCTGAGAACTTTGTGGTCTCATAACTCTCCCTTTCCTCCCTGGTCTAGCCCTGCCATTTCACTGGGTGATTTCATCAAGGGAAGCAATTATATATACTGATAGCAGCTTTCTCTAAATTACTGGCAGGAAGCCAGCATTATGCTACAAAGGTGCAGTGCAGTGCATCAAGTGGTTGCACTGAGTGACGCTCTGAAATGATGTGTTGTGGCTATGTGATTAAATACTGGCTTCCTGCCGAACCTTTCTGCCTGGGAAACAACTGTCACTGCTCTTAGCATCCCTCTCAGCACCTTGAGAAGTGAGAGCTCTGTTCTCACCAAAGGAGAAGGCTCTGTTAGTTGTGGGTAACATTCTGAGGTCCTTACTCACTTTGAATTTAGTTTTTACTGTAGCCTTCCTCTGGCAAACTCCAAGTAAAACCAAGGACCTCATTTGACCTTGGAGGAAGCTTGTCTTTCACTGACACCATGTACATATTTTAAAACTGAGTGGATAAGGACCCAAACTGGGATAAAATGATAATTGTGGCAACATTTGTGTTACATCAGGCAGTCTTTTCTAGCTTCCCTACTCACTCTACCATTCTCCTGTCCTCTGTTCCCCTAATGGTCCATCACATTCTCTGCTCCCTCTTTGGAAAAGGGAGAGTGGAATTGTTAATAATACTCTTACATTTTTACAGCACCTTTAATTCCAAAGGATCCCATAGAACAGGCCTGCACAACTCAGAAAGCAGCGAGGGCCATATTACTGCAAAAAAATAGCTGTGGGCCGAAAAGCCCTGCCCCCATCCGCTTCCCCACACCCCACGACTTGCTCCACCCCTACTCACCCCCCACAGTGAGCCTGCGTGGGCTGCATGTGGCCCCCAGGCCGCATGTTGTGCAGGCCTGCCATAGAACCTCAGAGTTCAAAATGACCTCAGGAGATCATCTAGTCCAATTCCCTGCTCATAGCAGGACCAATACCTATTTTTGCCCCATATTCCCAAATGGCCCCCTTAAGGATTGAACTCACAACCCTGGGTTTAAGGAGACCAATACTAAAACCACTGAGCTATCCCTCCCCCAAAGCATTATCCAAGGAGCCCCTGCTCTGCTTTGGAGGGCAAGGAGCTCTCCTCTCATACACGTTCACCCCAACTTGCCGAAGGTCCAGCAACAGTTTACACTCCCTAGTCTCTTGAATGGCACGACTGCTCCTGGCCTATAGCTCTAATCACCCAAAAAGGGGCAAGGAGGCAGTAGCGCACTGCCACTGCTGCACTACCAAGAAGAGCCAGCTAGCTATGGGGGTTACTCTTGTGGGGAATAATAGTGAATACAATGCCACCTTTAGTAATCTGGGGCCATTAAAGCACTGGGGTTTTGTGCTGGATTTCACAGTATCCCAGTGCCTTAATGGCCCCAAATGACTGAAGTGATAAATATCTATCAACAGAAGTGTCCTCTAGTGCTTTCACCACCACTAAAAGGTTTCATAGTGCTACATGGAGAAAGAAAAGCCAACTGAAAAGGTTAACAAGATACATTGTGCTACATGAGCTAGACCCTGCTCTATGCAACTTAAGTGGCAAAACTCCTCTTGACATTAGTGGGAGCACAATCATATCTGAAATAGACAAATAACTCACTTTTAAAGTGAAATAGCTAAAAATGGTTTCCTCCCTCTGGACCCCTTCCTGCAAGGAGCTCAGGGCCCCCTGCCAAGTTTTAAGAACCCTCAATTCCCATTGAAGTCAGCACTTTGCACGAACCACTCAGTTCTTCACAGGACTGGACCTCACCCTATCTCTCAATACCTGAGCATAGTTAATATTATGATTGATGATTATTTGTATTGCCATAGCACATAGGAGCCCTAGTCGTAGATTAGGGCCCCTAGTCTGCTAGGTGCTGTACAAACACAGGCGAAAGGGCGGTCTCTGCCCCAAAGTGTATCACTCTACATACAAGACGAGAGAACAGATGGCTACAGACAAAGGACTGCGCGGAAATAATGAGATAGTACTGATCAACAGGTTAGATTGTGCTCAGTCTTGTGGTTTTGGAAAGTTCCCAGTTGTTTCACGTGAAACTCAGATCCCAAGTCTCTAGTGGTCAAATTATTTCCAGTCATCTTAAGATATTCCACCAAAACAAAAATCTCATTTTGCGTTTCCTTACCTGCTACTCTAAGGCTCACACAATCCTGGTGTGTGCCCTGGACGGGTTCAGCAGTCTCACTGCCATTCTGGTTGAAGAGGTGCAACACTTTTAGCCAAAGGAAGCCTGGATTGGCTGTGGCCATACATCGCTATACTCAAAAAGATGTGTGCCAGTGCATCCGTTTCCCTACGGCTGACTTGCAGGTTTGGTATATGCATCTTGTATTTCTTTCTAAACCAGGCACAAAATGCATGTATCTTTCTCCCTGGCCAGTGCATTAAAAGGCTCCTTTCAGATCTGGATGTTTACAGATGGGTTGTATTGACAATAGACACATTGGTACCAGAAATTTGGATCTGATCTTTCCCAGAATTTGGAGTGTTTGGATCCAGGGTTTTGGTTCAGGCCCTGTTACAGGTATGAACTGTATCACTGCTCTGTGTAGCACTTTCAGCCCATACGTTTTTATTCAGATTTCTAGTAGGTAATATACCTTAATCTGTATGGTGATAGCTGACATTTTCTCCCAATTCATTATTTTCTTTCTCCTTTTCTTCCAAGCACAAAAACCTCTGTTGTCTAAGACAGAAAGAAACAGAGTTTTGATAAAGGAGGAGTGCATATGTCCCAGTGTTATGCTTCATTAAAATAAAGCATACGACATTGTTTTATGAGGGTGCTTGTATAACATATGGCTTTCTGGAGGCAGTACTAACCGTTACCGGTTTATCTATTTAAAGCAGGATACTCTGCTATTCATTATATGTGAGCAATACACGAATACACTGGCACATTTATTGTTAAGGTCAATACAATGATAGGATTTGATTATGCTTTCCTTGTTGCTTAAGAAGAGAAAGCCAAATACTTGCAGAGGTTGGGTTAATTTTTTCCACTTTGCTTCTGACTCCAGCAGGATATGTATTTTAGTGTCTATTCCCTAGTGGGCTAAGCCATCAAATAAATAAATTATGTTAGGGCAAGGAATAGAGTATCAAGGTCTGGTTTCATGTGGATCTCAACGTGTTTTTCAATTTGTAAAGCTAATCAACCACATTAAAAAAACCCAGAAACCCTCCACTACGGTATTGCTTGTCTGACAGACAACTCTCAACTCTAATTAACCAATATGTCTTTTCAGTCATTGTACAGCAGCTACTTATGGGGTGTTGTAAGTGACTATAGAAACATGTCCATGAGTAGTATTGGCATTCCTGTTCTAGGCTCCAATTCAGGAAAGCATCTATATTTAGGGACAATAGATAAACATTTGTTTTGCTTTTAGCAAATATTTAAATAGGGATGAAGTTAATCACAAGCTTATGTGCTTTCCTGAATCGGTCCCTAATGCTTTTGCTGTTTGACTGGCATTTCTGTAGTGAGGTAAGTTGAGGAAACAAAGATGGTCTCAAGCACTAGGCACATGGCTTTTCAATTTAACAACTGTTAGGGGTTAAAATAAAATGGATGTACACATGGAAAAAATTCCATGAAAACTAGATGAGATAACTCTGTTGATAACTATCAGAAGTATCTAAATGGTTGGATTCTGCTTGACAATGGCTTGGAAAGATCTTATCACAGCACTGGTCAGCCTAAAGATCATTCTGCTCTATGACATGAGCCTTCTTGAAGCAATGTCTACACTTGTTTCTCTTTTATGGCTTGATTGTGCAAGGTTCAAAGTCCCCTCAAATCCCACTGAAGGCTATGGGAGTGAGAGCACTTGGGATCTCACATAAGGTACTGGGCACCAATGGCTAAAGTGAATGGAGATAGATGAGGAAGTGCACCCATCCCTTTATTTATCACAGGTTTTGACATCACATATTGATGCAGCATTACAGCAGTTTGCAGTGATGGGATGCAGGTAGGGGAGGAGAATGAAGACAAGTGAGAAAATGTATCTGAAAGTAGGTCATGTCTCCAAGGATGCCTTTAGGCAGACATTTGCACGCCCACGTAGGGGCACATTCTTAGTGCTCCCATTCCAATTTCTATCAGTAGAGAGAATCTACATTGATGTAATGAGGGAGGCCAGGGGGTTCTCTCTCAGAGAATTTTGAAATACCTGATGTAATCTCCTTCATATTAGAAGATTTTAGGATCTTCCAGACAGACTTTATGCATAATTTGTGTATCTCTCTTTCCCCATGCCTTGGGGGAGTGGGAGCTAGCACAAGGCGAAATCTTCCTTCAGAGGACAGAAAGTCCATAGAGGACTCTATCTTCTCCCTTGATCAGGTGCTGCTGTTGCTCTACTCACTAGCAGTAAAGGGTGGAAGTCTAGGAAATACTCAGCCTGGCACCTGCTGCTTCCACTTCAGATTCCCCTGCCTTGTGAGTCCTATTACATCAATAAAAAAGGCAAGAAACTAAGTCAGGGACTGGCATCCTCACGTTCCCACTCATCATTGCTTGGGATCTGGCTAAAAGTGGATGTCAGAAGGAGACACATATGGCAACAAGAAGTCCAATTACATCTAATTTTGCTTGTAGTCATTATATATTTAATTTACTCATTTATTACTCTCAAACCCTATCTATTATTGACATTTTATTGCACTCATTTTGAAAATATTTCTTTAACATTTCAATACCACTTTCACTGTTAATATGATTTTGTATTCTGTATGTTTGTCCTTCTGTAAGGATCATAATACTCTGTACTTGCTGTTATTTATAGACACCTGGTGCATTTTCATTCTTTGGACTTTCTCAGAAATTCCCTCCTCTATCTAAGATCTACATGCAGAGTTGCACTGATGTAATGTAGAGTGTGATTTTAAACCCATTTGGGTAAATGGGGAAAAGGCTGTGTGTGGACTCTCATATTTTTGGTTTAAACCAAGATTATTTTGGATTAATTTAAATCTATTAAGAACAGTTTAAGCTAAACTGAATAAAACTGAAGAGTGTCTAGATGAGGGTTTGCATCAGTTTAACTAAACTAGTTTAATTCAACCACTACAAGTTTGTGTTTAGACAAGGCTTATGTCTTCAATCAATAAAGCACATTTGACTTAAGTAATACCACATATTTAATTTAACACTTCACAAGAGAAGTACAATTGGTCTTATATTAAGAAAGGAGTCAGATCTGTCCTGTCTCCCATCCACCAGGCAGATTTTTGTCAGCCTGGTATGCATATACACAGAGCATGTTTTTCTACCAGGTGCTACCAATGCAGAATTGTTAAATTGCCTAAAAGTTATGGCAATTACAGTTTTCTACACAAAGGACTCATGCAAATTCATTTACCTCTAACCACTCGATTACAGTGCTCTGTAAAATTACAAGGTAGAGACTCTGTACTGGTGTCTTTAATGTCCATTGGTTGTTCCTAAAATCCTAATGCTATTAAAAAATCTTGCAAATATGTTTTAGTAAGCACATTTCATACTCATCTGATCAAATATTTGTTTTATCTTCTGCATCTGTGAATATCATGTGAAGTGATGTGCAGTTAAGCATTCCTGTGGTGGTGGTCAGGTGTGAATGTGAAAGTTAAACGAAGGGCTGTAATTTTCATTTTTACCTTTGGTAATACAATCTTCTATTAATTAAATACACTGTGGCTTTCCAATGTGAAATTAATGACAGCCTTGTGTGCAGACAAATATGAATTTCAATATGGTTCCTTCTTAGGTTGCCTCAAAAATGAAATTGTAGAAATACATTCACACTTATTCAGCAAAGAATATTGTATTTAATGGAAATACTCCTGCTTAAAGTTAAGCATGTGCTTAAGTATGTTGTGAATCAGGTCCTCTGTACTTGTGTACAATTAATGAACATTTTTTCCCTGAACTTTTTGTTTTAGTTAGCTTTTTCATAGGGGTCCTCATATTTTATTTTGGAAAACATCTCAGGTGACATTATTGGAGACTTATTCTCTACCAACTTGTGTCTGGGAACACAAGCCTGGGAAGCTGAAACTGTTCTAAAATTGAGATTTCCCCTGGATAATTAGTTCTGCCATAGATTTTTCTTGTGTATTGTCACATACTGCTCTAGATTCATACACAGAAACCACATTATTGTTCACTTTGCCCTTGACTTGTGCAAGTGGGTTGCATAGGCAAATTCTGTCATTTGTGCACACACATGATAGTAGAAAATAAAATGCACATATGAACGGAGGCAACAGTAATTTGTTCTTTTAAAAAAATCACATTAAATTTCAAGTAAAAGTTCCCATTCCCCAACCTTGTTTCCCAAGAAGATAAGCCTTAAGGATGCAGAATGTGTTGGACAAACCAATTGTACTGGATCCCTGAGAGATTTCTGATTTAGGTTCAACTCAGAAATGAATAACAGCTCCCAAAACAATGAGGATTACTTCTGCCACTTTAGAGACTAACACATTTATCTGGGCATAAGCTTTCGTAGGCTAAAACCCACTTCATCAGATGCATAGAGTGGAACATACAGTAGGGAGGGAGAGAGAGAGAGAGAGAGAGATACAGAGAACATGAAAAGGTGGGGGTTGCCATACCAACTGTACGAGACTAACCAATTAAGGTGAGCTATTATCAGCAGGAGAAAAAAAACTTTTATAGTGATAATCAAGATAGCCCATTTCAAACAGTTGACAAGAAGGTGTGAGTAACACTAGGGGAAAACTAGCATAGGGAAATAGATTTCAGTTTGTTTAATGACCCAGCCACTCCCAGTCTTTATTCAAGCCTCATTGGTAGATATGCAGGTGAATGAGCCCCTGATGATGTGGCTGATGTGATTAGGTTCTATGATGGTGTCACTTGAATTGATAAAAAGTGGCAATTCTTCAACAATTATTATCACTACAAAAGTTTTTTTTCTCATGCTGATAATAGCTCACCTTAACTGATCAGTCTCTTAGAATCATAGAATATCATGGTTGGAAGGGACCTCAGGAGGTCATCTTAGTCCAACCCCCTGCTTAAAGCAGGACTAACCACAACTAAATCATCCCAGCCAGGGTTTTGTCAAGCCTGATCTTAAAAACCCCTAAGGAAGGAGATTCTACCACCTCCCTAGGTAACCCATTCCCGTACTTCATTACCCTCCTAGTGAAAAAGTTTTTCCTAATATCCAACCTAAACCTCCCCCACTGCAACTTGAGACCATTGCACCTTGTTCTGTCATCTGGTACCACTGAGAACAGTCTAGATCCATCCCAGCTATTATTCCCAGTTATACTGCAAGAGTGTTACAACCAGCCATCCTTAAATTACATTGGAGAGCAATACCAGCAAATTTCCAGGCGCAGATTTCCCCCCAGAAACATGTGTCCAGCCCTCTCCTGGACAATACAAGATTATATAAAGTCTGTCATTTTATTAACAAACAATGACGAGCACAAATCCTGATTTCTCAAATGGAGTTTCTCAAACACTTCAATCCAAACACACACAAGTGTAAATAAAACAATAAAACAAGTTTATTTCCCACAGTAAGAGGGATTTTAAGTGATTACAAATAATGAGGCATAAAACTCAGAATTGCTTATAAGAAAATAAAATGTAAAACACAATTAATATCTAACTTAACAAGCTAAATGAATTCAAAGAAGAAGTTTCTCTCATCACATGCTTTAGTAGTCTTACTGGCTGAAATCCTTTCAGCCAGGACTCCTCCACTAGTTCACTGTTAATTTCCTTGTCCTTCAGGTGTTGTTGGTGCCATGGATAGAGCGTAAGGAAAGAGTATTTTGGGGCATCTTTTCCCCTTTCTTATATTTTATATTTATAAAATCATCGCCAGCTGAGGAGAGACCTGGGACAGGGACAGGAACCTCCAGATGTTTCTTTGCCAAAATGTAGATTTCTTGCTCACTGCCTTTTTCCTGCCAAAGAATAGTCTCTTAACCAAGTGATAGTCCATTTGATTTTGTTGATACCTGGCTAAGACATCAGTTTTCTTTTTGTCTCTGAGGAATTGGTTTGTGCCTACTTTTATAAACTTAGAACATGTCTCAGTAATGTTATACTGTAGAATCTTATAATTTCATATACGATGTTGCCACACATATTTTAGCAGGATAATAATGATCAGCAAATTATGTGTTTTCAAATGATACCTCACAATGTATATTTTGTACAAAATTTGTCATAGCCTTCTAAACAGGGTGACCTTAAACTATCCAAGATTCAAAAGCTATCCAGAATTAAAAAGCTGTTTGAGGAAAAGTTATCCTGAATGACTGAGAATCAGAAGCTACTCAAATCTAATCCCAGCTCAGATACTGGCTTCCTCTGTGGCTCTGGGCAAATCACTTGATTTATCAATCTCTTTTTCACCATCTGTAAAATAGGGTTAATAATACTTACCTACAGCACAGGGGCATTATGAGGATTGATTAGTTAGGGGTCAGTTGTGGCATTAGGCCACAGTCTGTTGAACAGAGAGTTTAGAGGAGTGCCTGGGGGCATTGTGTTTCTGGGAGCTCTGGGAGGACAAGTTGCTGTGCAACCCTTGGAAAGCGTGTTGTGTATGTAGCTGCTCTGCTGATCAATGCCCTGGCCCTGCCCCCCAATTCCCAGAACACTGTAGCATTGGCAACGGCACAGATATGTAGCAATCCTTGCATGCTGTACTGTTGTTTTGTCTGGCCCCTTCATGCATTCACAAAGTGAGGAAGACTTACATTGCTCCTCTGCACATAAGACATTAATGTTTATAAAATCATTGAAGATAAAAGACCATCATTGCTATAATTAAAGATTCTGTGTTTAGTGGAGAATAAGGAGAGGTGGATCTTTGATTTTCCTTTAGCTTTGGTTATTTATGAAGTGGTGTAAGGTGGCCTTAGTGTAAATGAGGATCAGGCCCACTTATTTTAATGTGATCTGCTCTATATTTTTCTTGGTACGTTTAAAAACAAAGTGGTGGATTTACGATACCGGGAAAATGACGAATGAAAAAGAAATCTGAAAGGTCCATAAGAGCAGTACTTTCCCTCTTCCATCTGCTTAAGTAGCCAAAATCCTTCTGCTTACACATGTATTAATACCAACGTTAGAGGTGAGGTATCTCCAGGCCTGGGAACCCAAACTTCCTATACATAATTGGCTTGTCAACAATACATTACCACTGAAAATGCTAGTTTGGTTTCTGGTTATCTTTTCTGTTCCCTTTTTCCCTTTACCTCTCTCCCTGGAGAGAAGATTAAAACCTAGTTTGGTTTTTGGGGAATGTGCTGGCAGCAACTGGAGGATGAACGTTTTACTAAAGTTACTACTTATTCCAGCTGCTTTCTTCATAAAACAAAACACTGATAAGTAGGCTCAGGGCCCACCCATTATAGAAAAGTCCAACAACAACAAGGTAAACTCCTTTTTCTTGGGGAAAGAGAACACGGCAGGGAGGGTTGAGTCGGCATATGCTGTCTAATATATGAGAAATCTTGGAGCCCTGATATCCTTAATCCCCACCACATAAGTGTATAAAATTTCACAGCTAAGCTGCCAGAAAAGCCAAGACCACACCAGGAAAGCCGTCTGCTTACAAGAAGATACCTGCCAGGTCTTGTCTGCCAAAACCTGGACTAATGAATGAATACACAATATCCCAATCAATCAAACTGGATTTGTCTTTGCCCCAGGTCTAGGTGAGGTCTGGTATGAGGTGACCATAACTGTCAAGCATGCAGTAGCTGTGGCCAAGAAACTGTCTGTACGCTTATGCATTTATCAAGGCAGAAATGAATAGAAAAATAGGCTTTATTTTTTAATCAAATGTATTATACACACATGTATACACTGTGTATATCTATGTACACACCTATAGTTATACTCAGAGAGTTATATTTACACACACACACACATATATATAAATGCATACCACACGAATATTTTATAGATGATTCTATGCAGATAAATACACATACATACATAAAATATACATAACACACACACATAGCTATTCCTTTGTCTTCCTTCTCCAACTTGTCCTTGTTCAGAGGGATTTTAGTCTTGCATATGATTTTAATACAGGCACAAGGAATATGATGACATTAAGAATTGAGAAACAACAAACCACAGCTTTCTTTTTTTAACTGCAGTGGGAACGTTTGTGTCTAGAGTATTAATTCTCCATACCAGTCACTACAGTCTGTCGGGTAAATAGACTGTGTTTTAATAGATGTGTAAATACGTATTTGAATGACAGAGTGCAAAGGAAAAGTGGCAGAGAGGTAAAAATAGGGTAAAATTTACATAGTATCTACAGTCACATTACAGATTCTAATGGCTATTGTAATAATGAAGGAGTCAACCCCACAAACACCAGCAAGTATACCGCTTACTACTATCCCAGTATGACTGCACCCAGCAGTAAGCACATCATTTGACAATAAAAGGATCTGGCCCATAGGTGGTACATTTTACCTTCAGAACAAAAGTATACATAGGCTGATTACTGCTCCACACTTTGCAAGCAGCATTGCATTCTGGGTACAGTTCAGGGAGCAGAGTGAGTCAGAGATTGGAGTGAGGAAAGATAACTGATCGTAGATTGGTCTTCTTGGAGGCTGGGGAGAATATTCCAGTGAACTAAAAGCCCCCAGAAATGGGGTTGGATAGCATAGTATCTTTTACCTCTCATGTAAGTTCAAAACTAGCTTAGGTCTTTGTGTCTAGGTCCTGTGTGTAATGATGATACAGTACTCAGCACAAAATGGCTGATTTGGTGTTGACGTTAACAGTAGTGATTTATGGTGCAAAGTTTTGGGGATGTAACACCCACTGACTCCTAATTACTGCCTTTTGAAAATTCCTTTGTGATTGCATCTGTCAGGCCACGCCTTTTCCACCACCCGTATTGGGAGGAATGGATCCTGCCATGTTTAATTTGATCTCCTTTGAAATTGGATGGTGAGTTCACTCCCCTGTGACCTGGGGCATATCACTTTGTCTCTCAGTCCGTTCCCCACCGACAGAATGGGGATAATAGAATTCCCTGCCTCACAGGGTGTGGTGGGTATAAATACATTTAAAATCTGACCTGGTCAGATACTACCACAAGGCAGTGAGCTGAATAAAAGTGCCCTTGATAGATTCATATTCTTAAAGTGTACATTACATTTTTTAGAGCAATACATTTCTTACATACAGGATGTATAATACACACAATTCCTGTGACTTCATTGGCCATTTGAACACTAATGCTTGGGTTGTACTAGCTTCTTTGACATTGTATTGGATCCCAATGCTCCCATGGAATCATCTGAGAGCATGCTTTCATATTAAACAGAGGGTCTAGTCTCCCCCTAACTACGCACATGTAACTGCTATTAACATTAATGAGAGTTATGCATATGTATCAAAGGGAGAATAGACCCTTAGGGCATCGTATGGATGGTCCTGCAATGTTTCGTGAGTTTCAGAGGGAGTTTGTACAGTATGGCACACATTCTAATGGTTCCATTGACTTTGTATCACTTAGGTTGCTGGCCCTAATATGAAGTTAATAGAAACTGTCTCATAATAAGATCCTAATTGTATGTGTGATATTGATGCATACGCTATATCTCACGTATCTCTGCTTCCAAACCACTATCATGCACTCTCATGGGAACAATATAGCAGTGACCATATCAGATGACCTCTGCTTCATGTTAGCAGTACTCATAAATCGTAATCTGGCAAATTCAATCTCTGTTGGCACCAGAAGGACATTTTAAATCTAGATGCTGCAGTCCTAGGTCTCAGAGAGAAGAGTATTAAAGTAGTGCTGTTACAGCTATCAGATCAAATACACTTTCTGTGATTCTGCCTGGGACAGATTAAAATGTAGGGCCCTGTGATCAAAGGGCAGGGAATGAAAGCAATAGACTTGTCTGTGTCCTCTAACTGCATAAACTCAATGTGTTTGTGTCTTTCTTTTCTCGAGTGCTCTGTCTAACACACTATGTTTGGGACTGCAGGTGATGTTTTCAAAACTACCTGTTTATGCAAATGACCTGCTAAAACAACTGAAGCGTCTGATCATTTTCAGTCTGAAAATGGAACAATCAAAACTATAGAAGCTGAGAGGCAGAGCAGTTCCCTGCAATTATGTGTTTGGAAGGAATACATTTGACATTCCTAAGAAGTCACAAACATCTGATTTCATAATATAATTTGTGGAAGTAAAAAAAAAAAAAACAAGTTAAACATTTGCCTACACACATCATGTTTACATGTGTTCAAAGAACTTTCTAAAAACTTTGTAGTCTCACCCAATTGCATCATTTTTAAGGCTTGTTCATTGTCATGGGTTTGTAAACAAATTCACAAGCAATGCAAACTCAGCTTGCTTTGCTTTTGGGGATCTCCTCATAGTTTAACACTTTTTCTCTGGATGTTTAATGAACATACAGATACACAAAAAAGGACAGAAAATACATTTTCTCCCATAGGACACATGAATATAATATTAAGCAAAGTCATTTTTGCATGTACCCTCAAAGCTACATAAAGGTAAAATAGATGTAATCTGCATTTCTGCAGTGTATGAGTTCATTTTGTAGAGAGTGTAGCAAATCATTTGCAACAAATAAAACTTCCAATTAACTTATTCTTTTTTTTTGTGCATGAAATATCATCAAGTAAAATCCAATTTTCACAAAGATTTTGTTATTAAAAATTATTCATCTCAGACTTCTTATCACCCCCCTGCCCTCCACTTCTCCAGTAATGTCAGTCTCAATGACTTGTTCATCCATTCTTCCACAACTACATCCTTTGACAAGCCCCCAGCTCCATGCATGGAAGGGCCTCCTAAGTCCTACCCATGAGCCACTAGTCTCTTCTCACTCAAATCCCTTCTTCCGACTCTTTCTTTCCTATTGCCCACAAGAATTGAGTCCAAGGTACAACTAAAGCACTGTAATTATCCCTTACTATGGGCTTCCCACTTTGTCCTGCCTATTATATAGCTGCTTTCTTGGAGTATAAGAGCTTCAGAGAATGCACATTATACAACAAGCAAGCACATGCACAGTTTGCAGCATGTTGGTGATCTCACTGAACTCAGTGGAAACAATCACGTTTGAAGTTATGTCTGAGCCTAAATACCTTGCTGAATCAAGGCCAAAATGAAGAAGGTAAACATTCTTTAGCTCTCTCTGGGTTGATTATGAACAATTTTCCCCAAAGTCATAATTAACGATTCAAAGATGTACAACTTAGTTATGATTGCTTAAATAAGTCACCTGGTATTGTTTCTCAATGAGCAGGCAAGCATTTCCTAGTCATGCATACTCATGCATGCAAATAGATGCACGTGACTTTGAAATTCATTTCTCACATTCATGCTAGTAAAGCTCAAATGCGTGAATGTTTGCAAACTCTGAACACAAGAGTGGGTGTGAGCATAGCCAAAGAGATTGCACTGAAAAATGTTAGTGAATATCTGTGAGCATTTTTTTTACATATTCACCCAGCATTAAACATATCCTTTATATAGGCCAACCCTTAGAGCCTCCAGCTTTAGAGTATAAATGGATCAGTTTGACTTTTAGTAACACTCATTCTTTTAAAATATGACATCAGAGTTAGAGTAGACCAAAGAGTTTAGAAAACCACAAAGTAAATAATAATAATTCATTGCATTTGCATTTTCAAAGCACTTTAGAAACCTTATGTAATGTACCATAATTTGTATTATCCCCATTTTAGAGATGGGGAAAAAGAGGCAGAAGAGCTTTGTAAGGCTACTAAGGAGAAAGCATGA
The DNA here is from genome assembly GCA_007922305.1 of Dermatemys mawii. Lineage (NCBI taxonomy): Eukaryota > Metazoa > Chordata > Testudines > Dermatemydidae > Dermatemys > Dermatemys mawii. The sequence goes on from ML677332.1 coordinate 73,530,366, forward strand.
GAGCTGGGATTAGAATGCAGGAGTTCCTTGCCAGTAGAACTATGCTTTGCTGTGCCTGTCCTCTCAAATATATTTGTGTAACATAGGTACTTTAATTTGTATTATAATGTCATCATCCACTTACAAAAAACTCCCTCTTGCCACATCCTCAGTCATGTGACTTCCAACCATTGCCAACAGCTATTTGGATCAATTCCAGTCATTTGGGCTTTAGACGTTAAGTTTGAGGTAGAAACTGCATTGGCTAATGAATAGATGAAATAGAGAGTCCATGCTAATTTTAACAGAGCTGTCCGCAACTTTTGATACCACTGACCATGAGCTTTCACTGGTACTTTTGAAACCAGTAGGAGTGAAGGGAGTTGCTCTAAATTCACACTGTGGCAATCTCAAGGGTGGCTTGGGGCAATTGCTTCTATGCTTTGGAGGCTCTTTCACGTGGGCAAGGATCCAATTTATTACACCTTTGTCTATGAGACTGAGAGAGGGAGATCATGGGACAATGGGTATAGCATTTGCAATAGAAAAGGTATCTTCTTCTGAGCTAATCATCTCTAGAGTTAAATTGTTTTAACAACCTGATTAAATTGTTCAAGCAGTGGGTTGATGGGCAGTAAAATATTCCTCCCATGCATGGGAAGCTAGCAGTGTCCAAGTGTTCAGAAGAACCCACAGTTTTCCAAACTGATTCAGCCCTTCTCTTTTTTCCAATGTCTTCAGTAATATGCTGGGAAAGAAGTGAGACTGCAAACCAAAGAGAGGACTGCTGCAATTAAATATAATTTTAAATGGCATGAAATTAAGTAAACCAGAATGAGAAAATAAACAGGGGCCCCAGATTTTGACTGGAGCAACTCTCCTGACTTCAGCAGACTTATACAAAAAAAAAAGATATTTGTCTCAGTCTCCCTTTGCCTGAATTCTTGCTGTCAGCTTTAAAGAGAGAGAGAGAGAGAGAGAGAAGTATATGGAAATCAATGTTTCAGCTTTCACAAATTGGCATTTAATGAAGAGTTTGAAAAGAACCAACCTTTCATGCCCCACAGAATTACTGAAAAAGATCTTCTGTGTTTGCAACCTTGTTGGCAGTCGGGCTGTCTTGGGCAGCAATAATTTTCAGTCAGAGGACTGCCATAAAAGCCTGAAAACCCACAGAACTAATAGAAACCAGGCAGAGAAAGTGAAGACTAAACCAGGAATTCATAGGCAGAGGCTTCCAGCTTGGTTCAGCTGTGTGAGGTCTGGCTGAGTCACGCACTGCCACAGCTTGGACTGGTACATAGAGCTTTGCACAAGAATGAAGGACTTGGCCTGTGTCGACTAGGTCTAGGCTCCAAACACTTTCCTGGTGTGTTTTCCTCCAAGGGCACACATTTGCCAGCAGTCTCCCTGCTTGCTCAGGAACATCCCTGTTTTTAATTCTCTGCCCCTCTACGTTTAAGTTCCCATAAACATCAGGGGAATTAATTTGTGCGTGTCCCTGTTCTAAACTGAGGTAGTGCTATGTATGATGTATCTTTATGCTTTCAGAGTCTTTATAGTGTATAAATCAGTCACTGTGGACTGATAACAGGTAAACCTTTACGGAGTGCTACAAGAAGAGTAGTGAAAGAAGACATGCTGGGAAATGCGGGGAAGGACGTAGGTATGATTGCATTAACATATAAACATGGACTGAGAATAATACCAGTATGAGTCACCTACCAGGAGAAAACAGTTCTGGACATTGGCTTCCAGGTTTTTTGTCTTCATAGACAAATGTTGATAGATATTTTACATTAAATACTGTTCATCTGTCAGGAAGAGGGGGAAAAAAAAACAAAAGAAAAAGAAAATTGTTGTTGTAGCTTATTAAAAAACCAGAGAAGCCCTGTTCATTTAATTCTTTGCAGTTAGATCATATTTTGTCTGTTCTTAGAAATGAATCTAATTATGTTTTTCACACAAGGCTAAAATCAAATGGGATGGGTAACTCACAATTTTTGAGGTTACACAATTATCTCTGGCCAAAGCTTCACTTTTGACCACCAGCCTGTGAGCTTTTTTCTGCAATCCTTACTCAGGCAACATTGCCATTGGAGTAATAGCTGCAGGAGCAGGCAATGTTTGCTAGTGGACCAGCCAGCTATTCTCTGTCATTGTCTGAGGCCCAGGTGAGTGCTGCATGATTCTCAGGCCTCCTTGCATGATTTAGCGCTCTAAAATCACTGCAGTAACAACAGGGATGAAATACGCAAGTGGAGAAAATAAATGAGATGAATATGTATGTTTGTGAACTCTGTAAATGCACGTGCAGAAGGAAACCGCTTAACTAGGAGGGCATGTGAAAGAAGATTTTATGTCTTTATCTATATAGATATATATACACGCACAGACATACACACACACAAACACACAGCTTGAATATAGAAAAAAACAAAGGATACAGTCTGATTTACCTGCAGACGTTTTCAATTAGTGTATATTAGGTATGACAGGGTGTGGGTTTTTTACCCTGATGCAAGATGTAACCTGATAAAAGTCTGGACCAGGAGTCAGAGAAGGAGCTGGAAACTTATGTTTGGCTCTGCTACTGACTCACATGATAGCCTCAGGCATATTTCTTAAACCTGTTGTGTCTGAGTCTCTTAATCTGTAAAACTGGGATGATAATAAGTCACATACCTACCTCACAGGGGTATTGCAAGGATAGGTTCTAATTAGGCACAGATGGATGGGAGAGGGTGTAAGATGCTTTCCACCTCTTAGCACATCTGTGGCAGGTAAGAGTAGTCACAGACCTGGTGCTTTATTAAACCATGCTGAGTGTTTGTTATATGTGCCCCTTCCCTGTGTTAATCCACATAGGATAGGCATTTCCACAGCTAAAGAGGCATGGTTCTTTAGCTCACGCTGTAGCATCTTAAACTCTTTAGCTCTGGAAGTCCATGGTTCAATCTCCAGAGTGTCAACCAAGATAGTGACAATCACATTCACTCTCCATGAGCACAAGAAGAGGTAGAGTTTGAGCACCAGATACTTGAAAGGGATGAAACAGCAATGAGACAGTGGTCCTGCTTCTTACCACTCTTTGCTGACGGGGGGATAGAGAAAGGGAGCACATGCAATGCTCCCCCCAAAAGAGATGGAAGGACCTATCTTTGTCCATGCTCCTGCCACTCTACGGAAAGCATTATACCCTGCTTGCATGCTTCACAGGTACAATGCCTCTGGGGAACTTTCCTTGGTACAATGACACCTCTACCCAACCTTCCTTTTTCCAGGGTAGCTGTGGCCCATAATACAACAATAGAGCCCTTAATGTTTCTATAGCATTTTGAAAATAAAAGGTTCTATATAAGGACCTGATCCAATGGGAGTCCTCCCATTGACCTGAATGGATTTTGGATCAAGCCAAAGTGCTCAGTATTATTAATGCACAGAAAAGGCTCATATTGATTCCACCTAGTTGCCCCATTGGCATTGTTACAGTTTTTTCACATGATCCCAGTAAACATCTCTCACCAGCCTATAGTGATTTTCAGTTGTAATTTACCAGTGTATAGATGGACTGGTGAAAAAAAAATCTCCTAAAATCAATAGGCCCATTGTTGTAGATTATTGGTAGAAAATAGAGATGGGTCCAAGCAGAAAACCCAGAACTGAGCTTTCCCTGAAACTTTGGGGAAATCTGGATGCAGATACCGACCTGAACTTTATCACTGGCTTCTATCTATCTGACTGTCTCCTATATCTACAATAGGCTCAAGTAAAATCGCAGACCCATGCACCCTTGATCTTTGGGAATGCCTGAGATCCCAATTCAAATAGCATCATTTACCTTCATCTCCAGTAATAAACATAGAATTTAAGAAGTTAAACTGTTTTCTTTTAGTTTCAAAACAGCAACAGAAAAGACCAGAGTTATTACTTCGGCATTTTTATGTCTGCTATGATTTGCAAACCTCAGAAAAAGCTGAATGGAAGGAATGACCATCTCTGAGGGAGAGAAGATGAATAAAAAGAATGGCAACATTTCACGTAGGCTTAGGAACAAAAAGCAAATCTGAAACCTTCTAAAAACTGATGAAGGATAAACTTCTAAAGTTAGAAGTTTTTGGAAGTTCAGTTTAGATAAGCCATGGCAGAGATTTTCAGGCTTGCTAGGACACTGGGATTGTAACAAAGCTGGAAAATCTAGCTATGGACAAATCAGACTTTGCTTGGATCAGTTAAAGGGAGTTTATATTAATTAGAGTCATGGAGTTTAAGGCCAGAAAGGACCACTAGATTATCTAGTCTGAGCTCCTGTATATCAGAGTCCACCAACACCACTCAGTACCCATATACTAAACTCAGCAACAGAGATAAGACCAAAATATTACTGACCACAGAAGAATAGGCTATTGTGTTCCACCAGCAGAGAACAGGAGAGGCCAAAGGGCACCAGTGTTCAAGTCCCCAACAACGGCAGGGAAATAATTAAATGAGATATACCCAGATAATTCTGTCAAGTTACCCGCACCTACATACACAGAGGAAGGTGAACACCCCACAAGGTCACTGCCAATCTGACCTGGGGAAAATTCTTTCCCTACTCCACATATGGCCATCAGCTAGACCTGAGCATATAGGTAAGAACCAGCCAGACAAACGCCTTAGAAAGAATGCTTAGTTCTAACTCCGAGCACTGTTCCACCCCACTCAATGTGCCATTTCCAACCTTGACCATCCCTGATACTTCATAAGAAGGAGGTAAAACAAACAAACAAAAAATCCTCTCAGAATACACTAGAGCAGGGAAAAAAAATCTCTTCCTGGCCTCTGCTAGTGACCAACTGAGACCCAGAAGCTTGAGCTTTATGAACAAAGGATTGGGTTAATTTTGGTATATGGACTGGTTCTTATCTTATTTGGCCACCTTTATGAAGAATGCATTTAGAATGAATTCTATACATCTGAGAACTCGGGGGCTTCCCTGGGGATCAGGGTTGCATGATGGTCTCTGTTTGTCTTGTATGCCCACAGAGTTTCTTAGAATAGTTTTCAATTCAGTACAGAAGACTTACACAAGTGAGAAAACTCCAAAGTCAACAAAGGGCTTTTTACCAAAGTCAATCCAAGCATTGAGGACTCATGTTCTTTTCTAGTTCCAGATCTTTTAAAACTCTGTTTAAAAGTGGTTTCAACCTTTTTCCATCTTTTTATAGTCTTTCACTTTGGAACATTACAGATGCAAACTACAGAGTCAAGCTGAATATCAAGCTTGTGGGAGATTTTAGAGTTAATGTTTTTCAACGAGAAGGGGTGCTTTTGCTGGGTGTTGGTCATTTCTATGGTAAAGAACTTAATTACAATACAGTACAGTGCATATTGCATTCCTGAAGGTGAAATGGCTCTAAAAGATAATGAAGTTGATAAGGCTAAACTCTGCCAGGTTAGTATCTGGACTGATATTTGGGATGGTTCTTATGGTGTCTGGACATCCAACCTTAATGTGAAACATGTGTCACACTCTGAAGCTAGCTGGCTGCCACACTGTCCTGTACAAAGTGAAGGGACAGGTGATTTCCCCATGCTCTTCCTTTCTCTTTTGTCCCTATTTGGAGTGACTAGCCCCATGTAGCGTTTGTGGCTTCAGGAATACAAAGACTGCAGTTGTACTGTCCCCTGCATGGGTAAGTAAATGGGGAGGAAGAGGCGGCATGTGCCCTCCCGCGCTCTACACACAAGGATGAGCACAAACTTGACTCATGTTTACCTGGCTATTCTGAGTCCACTGAGAAGAAAAAACCTGCAGTGGTTTATTCTGGTGACCTTCACACACACTATGTTAAACCCAATGGGATTTTTTTTTCTCCAGGAACTTTCATGGTTAAAAAATGAAAACAAAAAGCTGATTAGTTCCATAGACCTGAGAACCACAATATAGGCCAAATCTTGAATGGCCACATGACACATTTCTGCTGCCTGAGAATGCCTGAACATCCACATGGCACAGAAAACTTCTGTGGCAGCTGCCCACATTGCCCACTCCCATGGAGGGAGTTGGTAAGACAGGGATATTTTGAGGCCATAGCCAGTGCCTTTGAAAAGAACACGAAAGCACAAGTGCCAGAGCAGTAATGGAGAGTAATGAGCAATGTCCACTACCCCTCCCTCAGCGCCCTGCGGTGAGCTAGCTAGAGGCCAGGTTTGTGGCTTTGAATGCCTTGGAGCTCTTGGGATCAAGGATTCCTTTCCTCAGGCTTGTGGTGCTTCAGAGCATTTTCCACAGAGCAAATCTTTTTTACACAGACTTTTTCCCACATCTCAGGCTTTCATCCTGTACCGATTAGGAGACAGTTTTCCCTGTGAGCAAAAAATACACCAGAGTTTTTCTCTAGACATAATTTCTGGTTTAAAACCAATACAAAATTTTTTCAGAGTTTTGCATAAATTCACATTTCAGTGGCATGAGCGTAAGTGATTCAGAAAGCCTGAGCAAGTCCAGCAGCGGTAACTTCTTACTTACACTCAATTGGACATTTTAAAATGAAAAGTTCGGGTGTCTTTTTCAATAGCAAAACCTTTTAATGGCACCAGAGAGGCAGGGGAACTTCACCAGATAACTAAATCCATTGATCTCTAATCCTTTGGGCCATACTTACTCTGAAAGAGTTGCATGAATGGCTTCGATCCAAAACTGCACGCTGCCAAAAAATGCTTAGTACGTTAACAGCCAACAAAAATGGAAGAGGTCTGCTCGGCATGTGGGAACAACATAAAAAGAAGTGGCTTTTTAGCTTAGTCTGACAAACGTCAGCATAGAACGCTGATATTAAAATGAAATGGCAGAAATTCTCAATCATATCTTGGATGCAGGGGGACTTACATGTGCTAATTAAAAGAGACGGGGTGGCACTCTAGGCTGCTCTGTTGTAAGTTTCTTCTCAAGTACTCCAGTTCAAAACCTTCCTCAGGGAAGAAGCAGCTATTAATGTGCATTTCTTGCAGGCTGAAACATTAAAATTAGAGTTCCATTGAAGACAGATACATTTCTTCTGTTTAAGCACAAATGCAGCAGTTATTCATATCAAACATCAATTATTCTCTTTCTCAGTGTCAACTGGATATTAAGGAACTATGAAAAAATTATCCAAATATATTTATGGGTCTATATTAGTACCCATATACAGACATATCTTAATCATGCATTTCACTCCTTCTTTATAAGTATTACTATAATGTAGATAGGAACTAGCATCAGAAATAGGAATATGTTAAATAAATGCTAATATTGTGCATTATACATACATTGATAATCTTATAGAAGAAAAGGCAGCAGCTCTTGAATGTAGTGTTTTCAAAGCACCAGCTGTAAACTGTTGTTAAATAATAACATTAGCACTTGGTATTTTTTCTGTTACTTTTTTGTATTACTGTATATCTATTACATATGAAGTAGTTGCTATATTTCAATTTACTTTTATATTATAGATGTGTATGCATACACACAAACATATATCATGTATACACTAAATACATTACTTTCACCTTCAGTTTATTGCATTTGTATTCTTTCAGGCAAATTCTAAGTTTGTGACAACAGTCTTGCAAACAAAATTATTTATAGCTAGAAAAGTCAGTGAGCCAGATTTTCAGCTACAGCTGAAGAAAACCCAGCACAAGTCAAATGTGGATGTGTGTATCCCACTGGTGTGGCATAAAGATCCCCTTTGCACATCTCCAGTTCTCAGGGCATAGTGTTCAGGGCTATGTATTTTACCGCCATGTCAGGGTTGGTCTATGCTGTGCTCGTTGTCACTGTCTTCACGTGATCAAAACTGGAGATGGGGACCAGCAAAGGTTAGGGGTGTCCTGGGCTCCTCACATCCAGCAACACCCCCTGATCTGGCAGAAGTGGAAGGTGACATAGTCTCTCAAATGGTTGCATGCTGCTAAAGGATCCTGCTTACACTGGGGTGACCTCAGAAGGCCAGACACACTGGCTGTTCAGACAAAGTGGCTATCCCACACTGGAGGGTTTGCTCCAGAATTTGTGTAAGCAAATGGCCCTTGCATGCACAAACCATCTGTTTGTAGGCACAAATACTGTCTGTGGTAGCTAATTCAGGGGCCACAATCGGGAACGCCTTGGAAAATTCATCTCTGCATATGGGTCTGTTAGCTGTAGCGAATTCAGTGGAAGTTAATCCTCTCAACACATCACAGGACGCATTCGGCAACTTGCAGCGTGGGCTCTGCTGATGTGATTTTCAGACATGCAGAGCACTCACAAATCACATTGAAGTCAATAGGAACCCGAAACACATTTAAGAAAGAGGTCATCTACCTGTACTTCATCAGGATTAAAGGCAATGCACAATGTAAATGTAAAATATTAATAGCCCATATATAGAATGACTGCATGTACTTATTTTTCTGTACTATTGAAAAACCACACAACAATCTCCAATCCTTATTCTACCAGCTTCCTTTTTTTAGTTTACACTAATGAGATATTATAGTATCCTCTGTAAATCAGAGGCAGTGATGGAATGCGCTCCAGCTCTTCATGTTCTCCCATAACAGAGCACAATGGAACGCTGGCACCAGGAATCAAGTACATTCAATTGTGTAATGTCCTCCCAGAGCCAAGTCTTGCTTCTCTTACTCATGAAAAAATCCTATTTAATTCAATGGGCATTTTGCCTGAGAGAAAGGAGCAACAGAGAGCCCTCACTGGTACTCACCATGTATTTCCCTGCAGAGAGGCCAGAACATATAAAATGCTGAGTTCCCACTGGTCTACCTGATGCCTATAGGTCTACCCCCTTGAAGGGGGAATTTGATTATGTGAAGAAAAAATAAGCAGGTGATAAAGAGCATTGTGGAAAGGATTTTTGATGAGCCTTTTTTTCTGCTCAGCAATTGGAAGCATTAAACACAGAGCTTCAACCAAAACACTTTCTTTTATAAACTGGGCTTTATTTTTAAACAGGGTGTTTTTTTTGCGCTTCAGTAAATAATATTAGATGCTTGTGAAAGTAGACTATGTAGCAGCAACATGGGCCAATCTACTTTGTTCGCCCAAGACAGACACGTTGACATGAAGGCTTTTCTCTGTACAGCAGGGTGTCTGATTTGCAGGCCTTTAAAGCACTCTCCCCTTTCCTGTCTAAGATGAGATTTTAGTCCACCAAGTGAATGATAGCTCTAGTTGTTTTTTTGTTTTATTTTTTTAACTCTTTAATAAAGCTTCAGGGGTATCAGACGGGCCTCTTAGAATTTTGGGGGATTTTTACTCCTTTCTTCTGATTATTTATCTAATCACTGTCCACATGGCTTGTCTGATCATTTATTATTGCTGTTCTGATAAAATCCAAGTGCATTTTTAAGACATGAATTCTAGATAATGATCCATCACCAGCCTTTGGTTTTTGGGATCCCAAGAACTGGACTGTTAAGCAGACATTGATTTTTAATGGTAGAATAACTTATCAGATTTCTGGCAGAGGCCCAGAGATGAGGCTCCTGATTAGACTATGGATTCAACACACCTGAGCGCACAGCCAATGACAATCCCCAGAGAACGTCCTTATGTTTTCACTGGTGGGCTTCAGCTAAATTAGTAATGGGATCATGTCTCTGATTCCTTTTCCCCTTCTGGCTTACCCAAAACACAGACATGGTGTTTGTCACTTTAGAAACTTTATTTTATATTTTCTGGAGTCCTGTTATAATGACTCATGTATCTTTGCTGCCCTCTGCTCATGCAAGAAACAAAACACTGACAGCTGACCATAAACATGTTGGTTTCCCATTAGCTGTTGGAATTTTAAAGCTGAAAAGTCCTCCTACTTCCACCCCTTCCCCTCAAAAAAGTTTTTAAATTGAGCTTTTAGAAGGTCACACTGCAGATCTATAGACATATTAATGCCAGTGCACTTTTCAACTCACGTTCCTCTAGGAATTATGGATGGTTCTTTTCACTTAATGATTTTTCCACCAAATAAAACAGTGTAAAATCTATAGGCTTCAAGGAAGATTTCTGGTCAGAGTTCTTCATAAGAGATCTATTCCTTCTGCAGTGGGGACGCCAATATGCATCCCTGTTGGACCTGACCCCACAAACCAGCTGAAATCTTGTTCAGAGATATGAAAATAGACATTCCACCCCTAGAGGCTCTATGTATGACTCATGGAAGGAATAAAGAGTAGACAACTTTTATTTGGAGAATTTTAATTAATAAATAATATTCTTCCTCTTTATCTACTTTTAAATTTAAATGGATAGTTCAAGTGGTAATAATAACCTAATTTCTGTATTTATAGAATACAGGCATGTCCCATAACATCACATTTTGATGTAGATGAAGTGCCCCATTTTTATAAAAAGTCAAATACTATCACTAAAGCTATTTATTAGTATTCAGAAGTAATTAAATATCAGTCGGGATTTCCATTGACTTGCTAAAATTACACAAACAAAAGTCTGAATGTTCCATTGTGTTTAGCGAAGGTGAGAGATATATGGGCTGGATCCTCTGAGCTCTGCTACAGAAAAATGTTGGTCAGGCAGAAATGTCTAGTTTTGTAGTCAATTTCCAAAAAAGATGTTTAATAGTTATGCAGTCAATGTTAAGGTGGTGGTACAATTATAAAATCTGTGTTAGTTAATGCAGCACCACAAGCTTCATTTACGATTATGCTGTTAAACAGCCAACTAAATCCTAACCCTAGGTTGGTATTCTTAATTTCCACAAGGGAGTATAATAATAAGTCCTTCATTTTTTTTCTTTAAACTGGTGAACTGTGACAGAGTTATTCTGCAACTTAACAACTCTGCAAATTATTCTCTTTTCCATTCTGGCATTACTCCTCACTGAGCTCATTTAACTAGTGTTAAGTGTAAAACATTTTAGCAAGGTAAGGTTTGTGTATCCACAAAGCTAGATTAATGCACAAGAGTAATTTCTGGCACTGCTTAAACATCTCTAGCACTGAACTTCAGGAAAGTAGGATTGATGAGTTGAACTATTAGGTGCTGAAGTGTAGAGCAAGAAGAGACGGCGTCTCTCTTGTGTTAACTGAAATCATTTCAATTCATTTCCTTCTTGGTTGGATAGAAACATGTTTTCAATAGTGAAGAAATCTTGAGGGAATCCATTGACCTAACCAGTTATATAATGCAAGAAGTTAATGGACAAAAGTGATATTCATCTTAGTTTATAATAGCATTTTATTTCACAGAACTTAAACTCTACACAGGCAAAATGTGTTATAAGAGCAACTAATACACAGGTAGATATGTGACCTTTGTTTTATGTAATAATTATTGTGTCTGTGGCAAAATTAAAAAAAAAACTAACAAATTTTGATGCCAAGATAATAAATTATAAATTATGAAGATCTAAAGCACCAAACAACTTGTAAGCAACAGTCCTGTCTCTTAGCAACGAGCCAGGGAAAGCAGCTTGTTGATAGGAATAGAGCAGACAGAATTGTTTTGCAATGATTACCACCAAGGAACCAGGAACAACATTTTAACACCTGCCTCAGGGCACTTCTCCACCTAGCTATCCATCTCTCCAGTGGCCCACAAAGCCTGGGCTGTGTGCCAAAAGGCTTCTGAGGCCTACCTCTTTACCAGAGTAGGCCCACTAGGAAAAAAAAGGACCCCAGAGGAAAGATTAAAGAGGTGGAGTTCAGGTGTGTTGTACACTTATGCCATGATTCTATTCCTTTAAATGCTTTTCTATAAACAATGTGTGATCATCAGTGTAAGTGTTTGTTTTCCCCATCTCTGTCCTTTTAGTGTTGTGTGTCTCATTTAAAGTCACTGTTATGAATGAATGTGGACAAGTATTTGGTATTGTGCCAACTTTTTGTTGTTGCTTTATTCTTAAAAATCCAATATTAAAATCTGGAGTAAATGTTGCTTTCAAGTGCATAAAATTATTGTTTCAGTGACAGACTGATCACAGCTGATTTCAATAATGTGCAAAGTGAGTATTTCCAAAAACACAATGCAAGCACAAGCAAAGTTTAAATCTGGGTTGCAATAGGTGTCAGGCCCAACCTCTGAGGTGGGTCATTCTCCCAAGTGGAGTAACCTAGCCAGTGCAGGGCAGCTGTGGGGGGAAAGGGCAAAAGATAAGGAGGAAAGAATAGGGAAATGTGGAACCCTGGGAGAGGATGTGTTAAGATGCAGAAGGAGAGAGAAAACAATGGACACAAAGGAGAGAAAATAAAACAGTGTGGAGATAAAAAGGAGAATTAAAATGGGAGATGGAAGGAGAAAAAGGAATAGAGACATGGAAAAACAAAAAGAAAGAAAAAATCAGAAAGCAAATTTTATTTCCCCTGCAGAAATGAACACAGCACAGAACGGCTAAAAGGATAATTTAATTCTGAGCAGCTGAAAACCTATCACTGACTTGTGAGACCCAGCGCTTCTTTCACTCTAAATCCCAAGTGAGTCCATGCATTGATCAAAGTCTGCAAGCCTGCTTAGCCCATAACCCTCTCTCTTCCACTTTATACCTGAATTTGTTAGGTGACGGGATAGCATTAAACACACTTCCATCAACCTACCTCTACTGCTGTTGGCTGTACCACTTATTGGACCAAAGTGCCCAAACTTGCTAGGAATATGTGGAGCTAAATGGTAAGGGATTCATTTGACAAAAAATTGTGACCTAGAGGTTAAACTCCCACTACAGAAAGTCCATTTTGAGTTTGTCACCTAAAATAGACTGATTTCAGCTACATTGCTGAATATAAATGTTCCTGCTGCTATCCAGCAACATTAAACAAATACGTGAGCTAACCCACCTCAATTTTTGTTATTTGCTCTTCCTTAAACAAAAGCCGGATGGGATTGGTCATTGTGTCCTCTAAGACTTTGAGGCTCACCAGGCAAAAGTGAGCTTTCTCCTTCACTTTACTTTTAGGTGACTGAAGATGAAGTCCTGCTCACTGCACATCCTTATGTGAGAGAGTTTAACACAGTACCTCCTGGCTGTACAGTCCCAGCATGCAGTGCAGCACACTGGCAGCAGTTCAGCTAAAGACTAAAAATTTGGCTCAGTGACAGCAGAGCTGCCAAGAGTTGGCAACAAGAGACTCACAGGGAAGCAGCAGGCTGCTAAACCCTTTCACATTTTTAATTAGATCCACACACCCATGTCTTTGAGCTATCATAAATATATAGATGACATAGAGAGCATTATTTGGGGTAAAAAAAAAGAGAAAAAGAAAATGAAAACTGTACTGTGGTATATCTGACCTTATTAAAATAATTTACCTACAGCTAGTTTTTGGAACGGGGTGGGGGGGGGAGGGGGGAAGAAAAGGGAATAGTGACATTTAGCTCAGATAAAAGTCTCTCTTTAACTACAGTAAATTCACCCCACACACTGTAAATGCAGGTCCCAGGGATGACTGACACGCAGACTTATTTGCAATAGCATCACCAGGAGAGGGCATTATCGGCAACAACTGCAACGAGTAATTTCCCAGCAGAGCTATATGTTGAAGCCATAAGTATTCTTATGTGTACATCTTGCTATGATGTTTGTTGTTAAAACTATTTGTTTTCTTTCCCTTGTGCTGTGGTTACTATTTTCCAAATACAGTACCTTGGTACATTCAAAGTCCCTCCTCCCCTCTTCACTCCATAAAGAGGCTTTTCTCATTCAGTTCTTCTTTACCTTCTTGCTTTCTTCTGCCCCTGTCCTCAAAATAATGACCACAGTTGGTTGGTTTGTTTAATCCTTTTCAAAGACTATTTTAACAGAACAATCTCACCCATTGCTTGGTACTGTACTTTAATAGATTGGTTTACGCCTTGCTTTTTTGATTTGACATTGGTGTGATTTTACAACAGTAAAGGCTTGCTTGAAATACAATGTATCAATGACTGATGTAATCCTAAACAGACAGTTTAATATATAGTGTCCAAAGCAATTGACATATGAAGCAATAGTTCACATCTCCATTATTATGTAGTCGTAAGATTTTACTCAGAACGTAAACTGGCTGTATCATCAACATGCAGCATGAAAACACGTCCAAAGAATATTTGCAACTGACCCCATGGGTTAGTGACTTCTTGTATTTCTCTTTATTTTAAACAAAATCTGACAGGGAAATGAAATACTTTTAATGCTGCAGAGAGAAAGAAAAGGAATTGCGTGTCCTGTGAGCTCAAATGTTATGAATAGATACTAAACATCAAAGAAATTGCTGCACAGAGAAATCAACAGGTCATGTACATTTACATCTATTCCCATCTATTCTGAACCACTAGCCACACATTGCTGGTTAACTCTGAATGTACAAGCCAAATGCTGTCCATTTTGGATGTCTGAAAAATTATTAGTTCCCTCTTTCCTTTCTGTTTTTTTCAGTGTCCATTAAATATGAACCTATCTTACTTCTCTACATTCTTTTTTGTACTTTGCCATACACTGAGAACATGGACAAAACTGAAATGACACAATTCAGTTACATAGGAGATGAGTATGAATTTCAACAGACACAAAAAACGTAAATATCAACAGCAACCTGCTGTACCATCATTCCTTACCAGCCTTATGTCTTCCTCACTCTGGACTCAGTTGCACCTTTAGGGGTTGATCCAGTGTGAAAGACTCCCATCAAATGGAAATTGGGAAGTGTCCTTTAGGTACAGCCTGGCATTCCAGCTGTGCAGAGCCACACTCCCCCAGGCAGAATTCCTCCCTTATCTACTTGCTATGTAGGGGGAATGCTTCTTGGCCTTGCCTTCGGTGCTCTTTGTGTCCTCTTATGCCCTGGGGTAGAGGGGAAGGTGGGTGCAATTTCTGCACACCAGGAAATGCAGAGATTGCAACCGTGTCCTGCTGCAGTCATAGGGTACTGATAGTAAAGTGAGTTCATAGTGCCTTCCTCTCCCTGAACATATGGGATATGGTTCAATGGGAGTCCTTCCATTGCTGACTTCATTTAGAATTGAATCGGGCCTCTACAGAGCTTTAGGACAGAATCTGGCCCTCTAGCTGTATATAGATTGTCTTTGCCATACCAGGCCCAGGCCCACTGCAAGTTCGATTCATACACTCAGACAGTAAAATGGAACCGTAGAAATCAGAAATGGAAAATGCCTATTAGGTTAGCTAGTCCATTCTTATGCCAGCACAGTTCTCTTCCTTGAAGTATTAAATACATATGGGGCTCAACTGTGCTGTTTGGGAGGGGACTGTGGACCCACAAGGATGCACAATCCTTCTTAGCACATCTGAATCCCTTCTGTGGAAGGTAGGGTGGACATATTTGACCTTGTCTCCTCCCTTTTGCAGTGTTGCGCCCTTCTGTGAGTGTACAAAAGGCCTGATCCAAAGTTCATTGAAGTCAATGAGAATCTTTCTGATTACGTCAATGGACTTTGGGTCAGTTCTAAAGGGAGTTGTCTGTTTGCTCCCTCAAGTGCATGGGCTGTGTTTGTCTCTGGCTCTTATGCCTCCCCTGCACAACCCTCATATCATCACATCCATGCAACAGACAGGGACTATCTAGCCGATAGTTACCGTGTTTGCTATCTGTGGCAAAGTCTTTGTATCATTCTGAAATGGGATCTCATTATGTTGCCTGAGGAAATGATCAGCTGCATTCCTGGGGTCAAAGTCTGAAGACCGGGGGCATGGAGGGAAAGCAGACAAAAGGGGACTTAAGCCTCCTTTGCATGTACTGAAATTTGGGCCAAAGATGTCCCAAATTGCTCTTGTATCATCCTTCTCTGTGGGCCTTTACACTAATGTTAAATAACTGAAGTGCAGTGAGTTCTATTGCCCTGCATCTCATTCCCTCCCTAACCTGGCCCACCTTTGATACACCCTGCTACACCAGGGCTGGAGTGGGGATAGTATACAACCATGACACAAGCCATTGTGATGAAGGCATTCTGCAAGGGACATTGAGTCCCCTTTACCCTCCCTTTATATTATTGGAGTGGAATAAAGAACCTGCTTCATCATATTTCACCATGCAGTTTGGTCCACCAAGTGTGGAGAAGGTTACATTTGTGTTCTATGAGTTTGGTGAACTATTCAATCGGAAGAATAACCCACATTTGACCCTAAAATTCCCTTAGTTGTTACTATTCGTTGCCTCACAACACTAGGCTCCAGGGAACAGTCTTCAGCTTTGAAAATTTGAGCTAAATTTTGTTTTATTTTCCTGAGCGGTTCTACCTAAACAAGTCATGTCCAGCAAGTATTAATTTTAAAGCAATTAAAGAAGCAGCTTTCATAGTCTTTCTCATATTTTAATGAGACACAAAAATACACTGCTTTATATATACAGTATTGAATCTAATTAAAATATATTAGAAATTATATCTGTTTTACTGTCAGACTTCACAGATGCCTGGTGTCTTACAGACAAAAAAAAATTCCAATGCATTTGCCTGTCAACATAAAATAATTTAAATATTAAAGTTTGTTCATTTTCTTATAAAATATTTTGTTTTCATTACTAACTTATACAAATATAAAAACAGCCATACTGGGTAAGACTAAAGGTCCATCTAGCCCAGTATCCTGTCATCTGACAGAGGCCAGTGCCAGATGCTTCAGAGGCAATGAACAGAACAGGGCAATTATTGAGTGATCCATCCTCTGTCATCCAGTTCCAGCTTTTAGCAGTCAGAGGTTTAAGGTCACCCAGAGCATGGTGTTGTGTCCCAGACCATTTTGGATACTAGCCATTGATGCACCTATCCTCCCTGAGCTTATCTAGTTCTTTTTTGAACCCAGATATACTTTTGGCCTTTACAACATCACCTGACAACAAGTTCCAAAGATTGACTCTGTGTTGTCTGAAGAAATACTTCTTATGTTTGTTTAATACCAGCTGCATATTAATTTCATTGAGTGTCCCCTGGTTCTTGGGTTATGTGAAGGGGTAAATAACACTTATTCATGTTCTCCACACCATTCATGATTTTATAGACCTCTATCAAATCCCCCCCTTAGTTATCTCTTTTCTAAAATGAAAAGTCCCAGTCTTTTTAAACTCTCCTCATATGGAAGCTGTTCCATACCCCTAAACATTTTTGTTGCACATCACCTTTTCCAATTCTAATATATCTCCTTTTGAGTTGGGGTGACCAGAACTGCATGCAGAATTCAAGGTGTGGGAATACCACAGATTTATACAGTGGGATGAGGATATTTTTCTGATTTATCATCTGTCCCTTTCTTAACGGTTCCTAACATTCTGTTAGCTTTTTTGACTGCTACTGCACATTGAGCAGATGTTTTCTGAGAACACACCATGATGACTCCAACATCTCTTTCTTGAGTGATAACAGGTAATTTAGACCCCATCATTTTGCATGTATAGCTAGGATTATGTTTTCCAGTGCACATTACTTTGCATTTATCAACACTGAACTTCATCTGACATTTTGTTGTCCAGTCACCCAGTTTTGTAAGATTCATTCGTAACTCTTTGCGCTCAGTTTTGGGTTTAACTATCTTGAGTAATTTTGTATCATCTGCAAACTTTGCTACCTCACCATTTACCCCTTTTTCCAGATAATTTATGAATATATTGAACAGCACTTGTCATAGTATAGATCCTGTGAGAGGTCCTGCTATTTACCTCTCTCTATTGTGAAAACTGACCATTGATTCTTACCCTTTGTTTCCTGTCTTTTAACTGGCTACTGATCCAAGAGAGGATCTTCCCTCTTACTCCATGACTGCTTTCTTTGGTTAAGAGCCTTTGATAATAAGGCCTTTAAAACACAAGGCCAAATATTGTATTAGCGGTTTTTTTTCTTGCTTAGAAAAAAATACTTAAAATCAGTTTGTGCAAGAGTGGCTTAATGCATCATGACTTGTGCATGCATTCCAGAAGGACCCTTATTTTAGGGTTTTCATTTTGAAAATACATCTTGGTTTTTTTCCTTATAAATTAGAGCTCCAGTAGATTTATTCAGAGGGCCAGGTCTAATTGGGAATCCCTCTATTTTTAAATTAGTAACCCCATAACGTTTTATTCCACCCTTTTTATCACACTGGGAGCTCCTGTGTAAGCTTTTCCACCCCTCCTCCCTTGTATCATCTTCTTTTTAAACTAAGTTTGGAAAAGTGAAGGAGGGAGGAGTCAATCACTGGGAAGACGGATTAATTTCTTCAGAGGTCAAAGCACTGACCGTTACCACAAATCTATCCACTGATGAAATATAGCTGAGTTCAAAAGAATGTCTAGCAGGGAGGTTTGGACTTTTCCCCATTAGAAGAGTTTTTTGTAATTGTCAGAAGCTATCAGTCTCATGGTATACTGTAGGCAGGGCCATCTCTAGGGAGGTGTGGGGCCTCAGGCGGAAGTGATGGATTTGTCTCTTCTGGGACCGACCGCATTGGCCAATCTCACAGCTCCCCCCCACCAAGTGTGAGGCCCAGAGCGGTCGCCCCAATTCATCCTACCCAAGGGACATCTCTGACTGTAGGATTGCATAGCTATGGAGCACACACTGATGTTTCCGTATAGGCCTCAGTGGGTCACGTGTGCTACTCATTACCAGAAAGTCAAGGCAGCAGCTTTATTTACACCACACAAACATTAATAATTGCAATGGCAACAGACTGAATAGGCAGAATTGTAGCCTGGTGCTTAGGAGCAGGCAAAAATCACATCCCACTCCCATCACATTGAGAAGGTACCTAACCTTCCCACCTGTACTTTCTCAGATCTCTCTCTCTCTCTCTCTCTCTCTCTCTCTCTCTCAATGGCTTTGGTCCAAAGCTTATTGAAGCCAACAGAAATCTTCCTTGCCCTGCACCTTGTCTTCATCAAGTCCAACTAATTAAGCCAGCTTATAATCACCCACAGAAGTAGACTCTCTCATCTATGAAGTGCCCTGAACAAGAGATGATATTTTCATTCCTTCTTTCCCTGACAAAGCTCCAGCCACAAGTAGCAATGAGCATATAAAGGTTGATACACAATCTACTAAACCTAATTCCAACATTCTTCTCCCATCCTGGAACAGATCAAATATATTGTCAAAACATCTATGATGCTGCTGCAGTCCCTTAAGTAGCAAAGTAACAGATTTTGAGAGGTTATGCTTGATCTCCAAGGTACCAATTTTTCTACCTGGCTTATACTGTTTTCCAGGAATTAGTGGACTAACTACCTCTCTTTTTGGCTTCACCTTTTCTAACCATTGGTTGCTTAAAACAAAGAAAACTATTTATGAATATTTTCATGGTACAAATTTCACATGATTTCATTGCAGAAATATAACTTGTCAATGATTCATTAGAAACTGGGGCCAAGGCTTTGTCAAAATCAGCAACCTTAAAGAAGCCTTCCAATGGATCTGAGCTATAAGTTTTGAACAAAACATAAAATTAGATCTGTTTCATATGATTTGGTGTTTCGTTGTGGATATTTTGCCTAGCTCTGATCCCTACCTCTACTAATGCAGATCTGTCACAGATATAGGAATATATTCTGTATTAAAAATCTCCAAATGTTATAAAGACTTTCAGTTGATCCTGACAAAAAGAAATCTGTTTGAAAACACAATGCATTCTGCTCTGTTCCCTCATACTTCCATATTGAGCTCCTACATTCATCTGGGGCCAGAGTCTGATACCCTTATTCTGGTGTAAAAGCAGCATAACCAGTATATAGGACATTAGAGTTGGTGTCAGTCAGGAGACTTGCCTCTGCCACTGACCTGCTCTGCAACTTTGGGCCACTCTCATCACCTTCCGATGCCCCTGTTTCCCTTTCCACTCTTTGCCTTCTTGGCTGAAGCCTTTAGGCTCTACTGTAATAGAAATAATAAATAATGATAATACCTCCTAATCCACGAGTAATGCCATTGACTTTAATGGCAATACTCACGTCAGGTACTATTTGCTCTGAGTGAGGCCCATAATGAAGAACAACTCTTTTAATCAGTCTAGTCTATAGTTTTTGTGTGAGAGAGATTTAAAGGGGAAAAAAATCACTAAACCTGTTGTTATTGCAGTGTTGAAAATTCATCCAGGAGGTTCATTATGTTGCTGTCCACAGAAAGGAAGTTAGTGGGACACATATAATATGTTATGAAGAAACATGAACAATCCAGCAGGGCCTCTCTCCCCCCTTGAGGGTCAGTAATTACTTCACAGGCCATTTCAGCGGCTGTTTATGTCAGAAGAGGTGTGTGTACCTGTGACCTAGATGAACAGCAGTGGGATTAGCCTCCCTCAAATCAGATGCAATATTGAAAGAATCCGATGAGACAGGGCTATGTCTACAGGGCACTACAGTAGCCTCAGTGGTAAAAGCTCTGCTCTTTTCATGGTTTAGCCAATTAATTAGCAACAGAGGTGCCCAGTCACTTAGTGAATATCTTGCATGTTGTCATCTCCATGGAGAATTCTCATAAGCTTATGTTAGATTGGTCTGGCCTGCAGCAACAAAAGGCACTGCCAGGTGGATAACCAGGGCTCAAGACCTACTGGGACAGGAATGCTGCTGAGAGGGATGTGCTTGGAAACCAAGGGTGTTCACAACAATTTCGAGGGAAGCTGGCATCTTCCAAGATAAAAGCTACTGCTGCATTAGCTAGTAAAAAGGCAAAGTGATACATGATGATGGATATGTTAAAATGACATCCCAAACCAAAACACTACCTTTGACACACACTTTTCTCTCTGAGGAGAAGATGAAAAAGGGAACAAATAACACGTGACAGATGTTAGTCATGTTGTCTCTTGTGGGCTGTAATACTTTGGCCTAATTTCAGTTTTTGGGCTTAGTGTGCAGGTGCTGGTGATCTGTGATATACAGAAGGTCAGACTCGATGATCTGGTAGTCTCATCTAACTTTAAGCTCTAGTATTTAACATAACATGGTCTAATAGAACAGTGACTCCTCACTCAATAGAAAGTATATATAAAGCTTATGGTGAAACATTACTTTGAAACTGAAGGGATAAGCTATCCAAAACCCAAAACCCTCATAATATCTGACCCACAAAATGGAAAACCTGACTTGGAGCTCAGTTCAGCCAAGGAATGGGTCAGATACAATGGCACAGGCAGCTTTTTTCACAGTGCTCTGACCCCTTCCCCCGCAAATACCCTGTTTGGGTGGTAAAAGGAGAGTGGAAAATGCAAGATCTGAGTACCTGCTTCTTTTAAGCTCTGCAACAGAATAGCAACTTTAAAAGGGAATGGTAAGTTAAATTGCTTTAAGTATCACAATGGTATTTGAGAGCAGTTGCATGCAGAGAAATGGAATAAATGCTGGGTGTTTGTTGTAAAATATTAACCACATTACTTTCAATACAAATAAACACAAGGAAGCAATATGAGGCAATAAGGTCTGAAATATAACCTTCCTTTATAAGGTAAAGGTCAATTCTCAGGGCACACATTATCTATTTTATTTAAACTGATATAATCTACAGTCCTGGGCGGTATTTATTCACCTTTTCTCTTTTTCTTTTATCACCTTATTTTGGGCCCCTAGCAACCTTCCTCTTCCAGGCATTGCCACTCTCCACTGCTCCAAAAGAAAAGAGTAAACTGGAAAGCTGAAAATGTCTATTTAACCATCTCTAGCTTTAAACGAACCTTCTGGTACTTTGCAGGAAAAATAAAAGACCAGGCAATCTTTAAAGCATCTTACTTGTCCTCTGAATATAGCAGTACCCTCAGAAGACATGACCCTAACTGTCTGTACATCACACTTGATTCTATGGGATGTGCTTTTCCCCTTATCTTTAGAACATATATGATATTAAAGTACATTATAAAGTCACACATACTCCTACTATACACATGGACCTTACAAGCTACTGATTTTAACATCCCCGTCCTAAAGAACTGACTGTATAAGTGCCTATCATTCCAGCAAATATGACTAAGAATCTTAGGAAAAATTAGGTTACTTTAGAGTAAAGAATAGGGTGGGAGAAAACAGTAATTATCCCTCTATGACTCTTTTCTCCCTGTCCCAATCTCTCAGCCCCTTCCAATCTATCTCCTTTGCTGCCCTGTCCTCCCTCCACCAGGCCTAAAATGTTACGCTGTGCAAAGGAAACATCTAATAATTTCAAGTCAGATTGTTTTGGTAATAAGAAGCAGTATACCTAACATCCCAGCAAGACAGTTCAATAATGTAACATACAGTTCCAGTACAGAAGGAGTGCTGGTTAACTGCATAACCATCTGGGTGTTGGAGAATTCAAATGAGAGCTATCTTCATGGATTGGAAGCTCCTTTTCTTGCACCATTTCCAGGTTTGATGTCACTCATAATATCTGAAGAAATGCTTCATGAACCAATAATGCAGCTGTCCCAAACTGTTCCACAGGAGCTGTCAACCGCCCTATTAACACATTTATTGACATTCGCCACAGCTGACTGTCTTTAAACTCAACAGTCTTAAAGTAAAAAAAAAAATGGTTTTATTGAAGGATTTACTAGGCATACTTCAATATTAAAATACTAAATAAATAATGTCATATTTCACTTTAAAATATTAAAATGCAGCTATATCTATCTGGACTCAGTTTGGAGACATGCGTTCATCTATTTAGATGCCGCAATTGGAAATCTGGCTCAGCACTTGCCAGTCATGTGCATCTCCTAATGAATAGGGAATAATCACATTCCACATTTTCAGTTTGCTAATATGCATTAAAGGTACAGTACGTATTAAGTATATAATGTAAAAATAAAAAAAGAAGTATATACTATTCTCCTTCCCCATTTGGGTTTATAATAAATATTGCTTGAAAGCCACTGAATAGAAATATGATGTACCACACTGTTTGATACATTGACTTTTGTATACATATTGTCTCTATACATGCAAATATGCATTTATATTGTTTTTAAAATTTTACTGTATGAACACCTTCCAAAATTCATTTTGTAGTCTCACTCCTCCTTGCCTAGATGTGAAGTTAGGTTTATTTTTAATATAGTATCATTTTTACTAATAAGCTATGATGAACAGATAAATCTTCCATTTCACCTTGATGGCTGTGAGGATGGTGACCACTTTAATCTCTCATGGAAGGGAATTCCTGGGTCATGGGATGCCAAAGGCAATCCACCAAGAAAACTCTGATAGCCTGATTTCAGTCTCACATTGCTATTGCTCACTCCATTTTACCTGGGGTTCAAAACTGACAAAACAGTCATGGAGAGACTGGATGTCTGTAAAGTTGTCTAGGTTCAAACCATTTCTTCATAGCGTATGAGCAACGTGCCTCAGGTGACACATGACCAGGGTTCATCACCAAATTTGGTCTGCTGGTTGGATCATTAGCTTCCCAGGCTTAGGTCAGGTACTGAAGGTTAAGACCAGAACTTTGAATTTAATAAGGCACTCTATAGGGAGCCTTTACATTATCCAGAGCTGTGGCATGATGTTTGCAGATTGTTCTGCGTTGCTTAGCGTTTGAGTGCATCATGATGAATCAAGATTTTTAAAGGCTGTTGTCGCAGCTGCCAGGTACAGTGCAAGGCTGAAGGTCACAAATGTCAGCATCACTATGGCCATCAGGCTACAAATGTAAGGTTCTGAGGGTAGAAGCCCTAGAGTTACAGCAGTGATGGGATTTAGCAAATGATTCTTCACAGTACCATCCTGTCCATCTTGCCTAGCTTTAGCTTCAGCTTGCTGTCTTCCTGCAGACATTGATGTCATTCAGACCTTGGGACAGCTCGGAAGTAATACTGTTATTATTTTATATGTGTAGCTGAGAGACTAGAATGGCAAGCATTATGCAACCTTAGCTCCAACAGATGCTCCTGTTCCCGCTGTAATATATTTTAAAATGTATCACTTTAATAGTGCCTTTCATCTCTAAGGATCCCATGGTGCTTATAAAGTTTATACATGCAGCCACTTTTTTTGGCTTTGGACACCAGAGCAAATCGCTCCTCTTATGAAATGTGCCACAGAATCTTTGATGTCCTGTCCAGGCCACATAGAGATGACATCATTTTTCAGGTGTTCACAGAACTCATTTTCTCTACTTCAGAAGGATTAAGAACTGAATTGACTCCACCAGAATTTGAATTAGTGGATCCAGGAATCCTAGGTACTTCAAACCTGTTATGTAGATCACTAATCCCACTCTAGGGAATCCCAGACATTTAAGGATGGTCTGTTTTTCTTGTCCCTCTATCCTGAACAATGTTCAGAATGGGATCCAAGATAGTTGTGACACCACTCGTTAGCCATGCCTCATTATATCAAGGCAATTCAAACAGGGTCATGGGTCTTTGATCTACAGTATTGCTTCCTTCTTGTTTGAAACTGACAAATCTTTCCCACATTCCCATAATTCATGACAACAAAAGCAGCAGCTGTCCATACTGCTTCCTAACTAATAACTTCTGTTCGGAGTGGGAGGAAAAAGCAGCTTTGTATTAATGCAAGATTTTCTGTTAGAAGTGCTTACTTCATGTTTAGCCCATTCCTTCACTCCTAAACCGAGAATACTCTCTTTCTCTCTCTCTCTCTCCTCCGTTCTCTCTGTTTATCCCCTTCTCCTTTTCTGGGTATAAGTAAGAAGCAGAACTTTGCTGCCTTTGTGATTATTAGCAACATGGGGTTCATACTGATTAGTCCTAGCTGCACAAGGTTAATGAGTTAAGTGCACTTATTCAATTAAGCCACCTCTTTGCTTTAGCTTACATAAATTTTAACCTGATCACTTCAGCATTACCTTTGGCACTATTTAGTAATAGAATAAATTGGATTATATGAAAAATGAATGCCTTCTTGGTTTCTTAAGCATGTGTGTATTTCATTTGCCCTCAGTAAAATAAACAAATGGAGATTTTGGAGAGTCAGTTGCCTATGTACCATTTATATCATTGTCTCTTAGGAATTATGGAATCCTGTTAGGTCTCAACAAGTCTAATGCTTCCTTCCAATTGGATCTATTACCAACTTCAGTCTGTTTTCAGTGCGGGTTATTTATTAACACACAACTACAGATAATATCGCATCTCAGAATGCCCAGGGAATATGGCATTTTTAAAGTTGCTACTTGAATACATACAGTGGAAAGGAACATGCCACCTTTCCCCAATAGAGGTGTATGATTTTTTCTGCTCAGTTGCAAAATATGGCAATTTTCTATCTTTAAAACTGTAAAGCAGGCATGGTATTTTCCTACAACAAATCACCACGCTACATGGGAGAGTGACTGATGGGTGCAGTTTACAACATCATTTTGCAAAGTAGAACAAAGAAACCTGAGAGATGTTGGGACCAAATATTGGCTTTTTGCTTTTGTTAACAAGTAGCTGAACAAAAAATTATAGGGTGCTGCAGTTTTAGTGACCCGTATTTCTGTGCAATGAATCACTGACACTAAAAACATGTCCTCTGCTGGATGCCAAGTGATTCTATTTCGTTGCAAGCATTATGTATGAATCTACTTATTAAAAAGTGGACTTTTTGAGTGGTACTACTCATAAGCATAGCTAGCAGTATGCCATTTATACACACACTTGCTGATCAGTAACTAGCCACATGCAGTATACCCATCATTTCATAGGATAGACATACTCTTACACATGATCAAATAAAAAATATAAGTGGTAAGCGTGATAACAGATATACACTGGGTATATTACACTCAGAAGAGGGTGGATGAAAAATAAAGAAAAAACAAACAGTAATGCCATAAGGATTGTTTCACTTATTAATTAAAAATTGCTTGGCATAGCATGGCATTCCTGGAATATACCCTACTACATCTACTGTATGTAGGTGTTCTTATTAAAGATATGAGTGTCACAACTCAGGTCAACTGCACCTGTATTCCCCCTCTGTGGTCCCTTCAGGGCACCCACTCTAGGCTCCTAGCCCCTCAGCCACCACCTCTCTTGGAAAGAGATGCACATCTCTCTCCAAGGCTGCACAGTTCCCTTCCTACACCGTGATATACCCAGAAAGCCAGATTGTCTAAACAGGCCAGTGTCTGTACTTTGCTTTCTCTGCTGAGGTTATGAGTAATATAACAGCCCACATTTACAATTTACCCTCACAGCCAAAAAAGGAAGCACATTTATGTGTAAGTTGAACACATTACAGAGAATACATATTAGAAACAATAGAAAGAACCTACAGGCATGCCAAAAAGCTTATCAAAGGTCACTCTCAGGATCTGGTCTAAACCCACAACTGTGTTTTCCCCATGGTTAGAAGTTCATAACTATCTCAGATTCAGAATCAGAACAATCATGAATAGTTCAGAATCAGAGGGGTAGCTGTGTTAGTCTGGAATTGTAGAAGTGACAAGGAGTCCTGTGGCACCTTAAAGACTAACTAAAATTTTTTTAGAGCATAAGCTTTCGTGGGTTAATACCCACTTCGTCAGATGCATGAATAGTTCAGTCTTTCCTTTATACAGCTTGGGCCTCTGATCTTGGCCTTATGTAATAAGTAATCAGCAGACAATGGCTCACATCTCAGGGGGTATCTTCTAAAGGCAGGATTTTTGCATAACCGGAGGTGGGGAATTTGCATTCGCTTCCTAGATATATCCCAGGAAATCCTCCTCATACACATTGTCCCAAAAGTCCATTCTTGTGTAGCACATTGTTGTTCAATATAGTGATTTGATCATCCAGGCTTTACATCACATCTCTCCGAAGAGCAGTCCTGGCCCACAATAATACATAAATTTTGCATTTATTGCAATAAACCCCAAAGATACTAGCACTCAATTCAATAAGGATTTCCAAGCATATTGCAGGAAATTACTATATCTGTGACAATGATCCTACGTGGTTTTGGATGGGTGGAGTACCTAGTACTGTGCAGCAGCAAAGCTCACTTAAAAAGAAGCTAGTCAGTGGCAAAATAGCTTAAAATGTCCATATATGGAGGTTTCTATTCTACCATTTGCTGTGTATGCCTGATACAAAGTATCCTATGAGTTGTGGCGGTTTTACTCTAAAACCGTCTATCAGTTTTCATGGTTCCTTCCTTTAAGATCTATGAGTGAAAACCTAGGCAGGTACTTCTAACTGTATTAAAACTTTGCCCATTGGTGACCTCTTGCTATTGAGAGTGTCACCCAGTATTCTACATGCTGCTCTCCCCATATTGTATATTGCTATCTTTCATTTTAAGACTTCATTCTCCTTACTTACATATCTTTGACTTAGTCTTTAGCCTGCCCTCACTAAGCCTCAAACACATAACCTTCCACAATTCATGTTTTCTTCAAAGAGAGCCAAATAGATATTTTCCTTTGTTCATTTTTTATAGGAGGAATCAAAACTGCATTACTCTAAAGTCTTACATAGAATGAATTCAAATTAAAATGTTAAGTTCCCATTCACATTCAGCAGGTTGATCTCATCTAGGATCTTGATCCATATCTTTACTTGCTGATCTACCTTTGTTCAGATCTCCTAGAATCAAGATCTTCAAATTTCACTTTGTTCAGACACCTTGGCAGCAGACAGTACATCCCTCTTGTACTATCTCCACTGCATAAGCCTCTGGTTCTGAATTACAACTTCTAGCACATTGGCACTGGTTTACTAGGCTTCAGAAGGTAGCTCTTGCTTACTGTACCTTACAAACTGTTTTCCCTTCCATCATTGGGACTAGTTTTGAAGTTTACTGGTTCTGACTTATAAACATTCCTTCCTGACATATGTAATCCTCTGTGCTACTGTGCACCGAAGACACAAGCGTATTGCAAGTGTCAAGTCTCAGGCTGAAAGTGCTAATTCAGCCTATGGAATCATACACGTTTATAAGTCGACACAACATGGATCCTCTGGTTAAGGCCTATTTTTAATTAATAATTTGTCATAGATTGACAGATTGTTCATAGAAAAAGCTGTGGACACCTAATATTTTTACTTTTTTAAAAAGCTAAAGGACGTTCCATTCCTTTTCTCTATTTTATTAATAAAACTCAGATTTTTAAAACTGGATTTCACTTTATTTTGAACTTTTATTTTATAATAAAATGTTTTTTTCTTACTGGTAACAATTGGTTTCGAAGTCACACTCACATTATATTAGAGTATGCTCATGAAAACACCAAGGTTCAATTCCAGAGTGTCTGGATCTTGATTTAGTTATATGTTATCACAAACATCTGTAGCAGTGAAAATACATGCCCTATTAGACTTATAGACTTTAAGGTCAGAAGGGATCATTATGATCATCTAGTCTGACCTCCTGCACAATGCAGGCCACAGAATCTCACCCACCCACTCCTGTAGTAAACCCCTAATCTATGTCTGAGATAGTGAAGGCCTCAAATCATGGTTTAAAGACTTCAGAGTGCATAGAAACCTCCAGAAAATGTAGATCAAAAGAGATTACCTTTGATTTAAAGAATAGATAATTCTGTTCATTTTAAAGGAATGACAGTACAATAATTTTCACATATGGGCTTACAACTCGCCCTTTAAATGGCATCAAGTGGGCAGAACTATGTTTCACACCTAAAAGAAAGTGGTATAGTCACAGACTCTTATAAATAGACCTTAACGTCTCCTCCTATTTGATATTTAGACAGATACTAGGAAAGTCAAGGACACTTGGAATAAAGCAAATTATTTTAATGTTCTCAACAGAGAATAGCTAAATACAGTATGTTAGATGGATATTAATATAATAATCAAAAGAGACCTTATGTCTGTGTACATTCAATTATTGAGCCAAACACCTTTTGCAAAACGCAACTCCTATGAACCTTGGAACCAGACAAAGTCCAATGAATTATTTCCAAAATCCGGAGTATCACCCCAGCAATGGTCAGAAAGGAAAGCTCCTTTAAATTTTCCAGTAGACAGAATATCCTAAAAGCAGATATCTCAGCAGAAGTAGTAAGAGGAAACCTGTATCTTACTTTAGGTTCTGACTCAAAACCCATGTCTTCTGAATGAGATGTTCTTTGAAAGAGAAACGTAAGTTTGGAGAATCAAGAGAAGAATTTTACTCCCATTGTCCTGTGTCAGAAGCAGATGGAGCAGTACGCCGGGAAAGAAGTCTGCAGAAGTACAGGAAGTCTCAGCCTCATTGAGGTCTTTTATTACTGGCCCTTTTCTTGAAGAAGTGGCTAGATGAGAAAGCCAAATACAAAGTGATATGTCCCATGCAGAGAAAATCCACGAATAAGGTGGAGCTGAAGGGTCCTTCTCTATGAGACCAGTCTCAAGGCAGGATTCTTGTGAAAGCCAGTGAAGAAGGGAAGATATGCCCTATTTCAAGGGGTCTATGATTCTTTTGGTTGCCAAAAATTAGCTCCACTCAGCTGATGAGATATAAAGGGTTTATGTTTTATAACAATATATTGATTGCCTGTTTGTAAACAATAGTGCAACTTCATTTCACAGTTTAGAACTATCAAAACATCTGGAATGAAAGGGTTACATTTCATCTTTTAGGGCTTAAGGGTAAGAGGCATGATTGAAGGCTGATGATGCATATGACCTTGATCTCTCACTGTGAAGTCAAAGTCATATGCATCGGATTAAAGTTTGCACACACAGAGGCATTGACTCTAGAGGAAGAGAACTGAGATCCCCTGTTACTGGGAAAATATGCTGCATTTTTATTTAGAAAAGATTCAGTGCGACTGCACTAGCGAAGCCGGAAGCTTTTCTGTGAGTTTTGCTTTCCCATGCAGCTCTCTGTAATCAGCGCAAGGGGGAGGGGACTGATATATTACCTCACTGTATCACAGTGTATGTTATTACATATTTGCTATAAATGACAAAGTTGGAGAATAGAGATATCCTTGTAAAGTGCCATGCAAACTGTGAATAATATTAGGATAATTTAGAGACTTGTAAAAAATCAAAGGTTTTGAGTGGTTCACAAATATAATGGTACTTTCAGAATATTCACATGCTGCCTCCAACCTTAATAATTCAGCAGTGCTGGGAAGGAAACAAAGTGAAGGGGAGCAGATAGAAGTGAACACCGTCTCCTATCATTTTCTCTTCACTCTTATTATTTGTGTATATTGCACTAATGCCTAGAGGTCCCAATAAGGGATGAAGTCCCGCCTTGGCTAAAAATGGCCTCTGCCCCATTCATTGAGACACAACTGGTAGGTACAAAGTGGGGATCATGAAAAGGATATAAAGGATCAATGAGATAATTATGTAAGCAGCACAGTACATCAATTACCTTGCCATTAGTCAACCTTCTTGTTAAAATACAATACTTTTTATGGCCTTTCTGGAAATAGTCAGCTATATCTTTAGCCATTACAAACTTGTGGGGTATCCAGAAAAAACTATGTCCGCTAGAACTTGTGGGGGATTTTTGTTTGTTTGTTTCTGCAGGAAAACAAAAGCCTCACATTAATAAATTCATAGATTTTTATGGAACAGACCAATAGATTATCTAGTCCGACCTCCTACATATCACAGGCCATTAAATTTCACTCAGTTACCCGTGTATTGAGCCCATACCTTGTTTACTAAAGCATGTCTTCAAGAAAGGTATATAGTCTTGACCTGAAGATATCAAGCAATGGAGAATCCACCATTCCCCACTGTAGTTTATTCTGTTGGTTGCTTACTCTCACAGTTAAAAATCTGTATCTTATTTCTACTTTTAATTTCTCTGGCTTCTACTTCTGGCCATCAGTTCTTGTTATTCCCTTCTCCATTAGCAAAAGCCTTTTTGTACCAGATATTTTCTTCCTGTGAAGATACTTACACACTGTAATCAAGTCACCTCTCAATATCCTTTTTGATAAACTAAACAGATCAAGTGCTTCAGTGTCTCACTGTGAGGCATTTTCACCAGCTCTTGAATCATTTTTATGGCTCTTTTCTGGACCACAATTTTTCAATATGCTTTTAAAAATGTGGACACCAGACCTGTACACAATATTCCAGTATCAGTCTCATCAATTCTGCATACGGAGGCAAAATCATCTCCCTTCTCCTACTTGCTACTCCCCTGTTTATACAAACAAGGATCACACTAGTCCTTTTCTGCCACAGCATCACACTGGCAGCTCATGTTCAGTTGCTTGTTCACTGTATTCCCTGAAATCCTTTTCCAGACTCACTGCTTTCCAGGATATTATCCCCCATTATATATATATGGCCTGCATTTTCTAGGTGTATAACCTTGCAATTGGCTGCATTAAAAAAGATTGTTTGAATGGGCCTAGTTTACCACGCAATCCAGATCACTCCATATGACTGCCCTGTCCTCATCATTATTAATCCCTCTACCAATCTTCTGATCATCAGCAAGTTTTATCACCAGTGATTTTATATTTACTTCCAGATCACTGATATGTGATAGCAAGTTCTTAATCCACAGCAAGTTGAATAGCAAGTTCTTAATTCATTTTACATGTTCTTCATTTTATATTATAAAATAAATAGCACTATATAGTGCTAATAATATATATAATATTAAATAATAGCAATGCATAGTGATAATTTTTTAATCAGAATGTTGTGTGGTACTAAGTGAAACAACTTACAAAATCTTAAGTATATTACATATATGAAGTTACCTTTATCAACCAACCCTGCAATCATGTCAAAATATAAAATCAAGTTTATTTGACAGTAACCATGGCTACTTTCACTCAACGTGACTCAATGAAAATTAAGAGAACATCAAAACAAAAAAAGAACAAAAATAAGATATCCATGACTGTTCCCAGTGTATGTGTCTCCTCTGACAACTTGAATTAAATTGAACACAAAATGGCAGCCTGTCTTGCAGACAGCACAGCCCTTACATGTTTAAAAGTGCAATAGCTAGAAAACAAAGCAATATCAGTTACACTGATAAATACACCACAGTTGGATGGTGATATTCCAGGGGCCACCTGATGAGAGAAGAAACTAGTGCCCCCAGCACCGAGTGATATTTTTGTTTCTTCAGAAAATATGAGTGTTCTGTACTATGTACAAACATATCAGATGGGTCGCTATAGGCCTCTCTCTGATGTATGCATGTATTTATCTGTACATATTGGGAAAGTAGAAAGGCCAAAGATAAGAGCTTCTGCTAGATCACTAAGGATTTCCTGCTCCAAACTAGGACCCCATTTCTGCCACTGCATACACACAAATGGACTTTCATCAGGGATCCATCATTATAGTATTGGGGCATAAGTTAAGACCTCCTGCAATCTACACTATAGCTTGCTTCACAGTGAAGTGAGTTCTGCTCCACACTTACAGTGGCAGATCAAGAACAAAATAAAGCAACTCCCCACCTCCACCACCAAACCAACCAACCAAAGTTTTTATGGGAAATAAATGAACTTTTTCAGCTCTCTTTTTGAATGAGTCTCTGGCATGTGCTGCATACTTTCCCTGTTTTCCTCAGAACCAGGAGGAAAAGTCTTTCTATTGAAATGCTAATGGAGGAGTAAACTGTATAATAAGACTGCATCCCCTCTGGGCCTACATATAATTTACACATAAAATGAAATTGCACATGGCCTTGTTTCATAGCATATTTATTTAATTATCATTCTTAAAAAGCTTTTTTCAATTAATTTTCAATATTTAAAAAAGGAATAAAAATGTCAATTTATCTGTGTACCTGATAATTAAATATAGTTTGGGGAATAATTACATTATCTAATAGCAGAAATTTGTCCGGCTCTAATAACTAACAGTTAGCAATGATTTTGCTAATTTCTTTCTTCTCTGAAGACTCTAATTCAGTAGAAGTTCAGACTCTGTAGGTGTCAGTAACTCTACTCTCATGGTACAATATCTCGAGTAAGAAATGCCTGTCTCTTCCCTGAAAAAGAAATCTCTCCTTGTGATACCCATCTCCATCTTTGCAAACTGATCCATGCCATCCTGCCTTCCTCTCAGCAGGTCACCTATGCAAGATGAGCAGTTCTAGCTCTCATGGAACACAGGGAACACAGCTCTATTGCATGGGTTAAAAGATGATACTTTACTGAGACTGCTGAATATAATTCTCTCTGACATAGCTCACCAACTCAGCATAATCTGTAATACCTCTTGTTACCACAAGGGGGCCCAAATGAAACTGCATTGACTCATCTCTTGCCCAGTGACTCCATTTAAGTCACAGTTTGGACCAAACAGTAGTGGAATGGACTTCTGACCTCAGTAGACTTCTCTCGCATCTAGAGTTTGGAACAGAAAGAGTGGTAACAGACCACTCCTAGAAAGTGTAATGCTTTTTCAAAAGTGCTATTTTATCCTCCTAATGTGAAATAGCTTCCCAGCTGTTTAGGCATTCAATAAGGAGTTTGTATGGTTAAATGGATTGTGGGCTCAACCCCATTTTGTAATGAAGGCAGCAGTCTGGATAGATAAAACTAAACAAGTTCCTGTTTGACTATGTAAAGAGAGGCACTTTCTGTTTATTACAGCTAGCCTAGAGCACCCTATCCTTATGGATGAGGCTGTATGTATTAAAGCAAACAGGGAAGAAGTAGTGTAATGTATTTTCCCATTCATGGAAAGACTGAGTACAGTATGCTTTGGGGCAATCAGAGAGCATAAGGGAAAAGGGATATTGAAAGATCAATGACAATGCTTCTCAGTAGGTTTTTCCTGAGTCATAGCATTGGTTTCAAGTTACAGGCCAGTTTCTTGCTGCCTCTTGCTAGGAACAAAATTGGGATAATGGGGTTTCAGGTGATGCTCTTAAGTAAATGTGTTCCCTCAAGTGACTAGCAAGGTAAAGCTCAAACTTTCCTCAGCCTACCAAATTTCTCAAAGCAAAAGTTTAGCTTCCCAACAGGAATGTGAGGTTTGTCTAAGACAAAGTTCTTACAAAGAAATGCTACTTAGGGAGGAAACCTACACTCTGCAAGCCTCTTTCTTCTTGCTCCTTCCCTGCATCTGGTTTATATCATTTCACCCTCTCGTTAATTAGACCTGTGCTGACAATTAAGCTTGTTAAAGTTCCCCTCATAGAAGCCCTGCTGTCCAGTTAGACTGGTTGTCCCATTACATGCAGCCAGAAGATAAAGTGTCTGTTCCCCTCTTCAGTCTCAACAACCTCTGAAGGGATGCCTATTAGTAAAGGATTTAGGGTTTTTAATTCCTAGGCCACTAGGGATTACAGAACAAATTCCTTCCAGCACTCACACTATCATGCAAGATTGCAGGCCGACCAGGAAGAGGAAGAAAGAGAGGCATTTACCTGGCCAGATAGACTGGTATCCAGAGGAGAGTGGAAATTTTACAACTCTGTTGCTACTGTGAATTTGGAAGGTTGTGACCAACAATCTCCATATCAGAGAGTCACAGGAGGAAGAAGAAGAAGAGGCTGGCAGAGGTGGTGTATGTGTCATGCACCCTACCACAGAACAGCCCAATCTATTGGAGTTAGGGCCTAGGTCCTCAAAAGTATTGAGGCTCCTACAGTCCATTGAAATTGCTAGAAGTTAGGTGCCTAAATACTTTTGAAAATCTGGCCCTAACTACTTTGTTGTGATAGTGAGCCATGTTAAGTCTCTGTTGCTCATTTGAACAGTATTTAGCATGGGTATGGAAGCCATAGGCACCCAATGTGGAGCAAATGACAGGCCATATAGCTAGGTACTTAATTTACTGGGAATACTGTCCAATGGTATGTAAAAGCTGCAATAATGTCTCAGAAATAATAGTCGCTCTGGCACTTGTAAGATAAACTGCATTTAATTGTTAAGAGATTAGATGTGCAGTGCAGTATAAAGTACTATGTTAATTATGCGTGAATCTCAAAAGTTTTTAATGCACCAAAATGCAGAGGGGTTTTGTTTCTCTGTTTACCTCACACATCCAAAGAATGGTGCCCAATGGTTAACCCTTTATATTGTTTTAAAATGAGTTATTTTAGATTTAGGGATGCAACAAGGTAAGAAAGGAAAAAAATAAAGCCTCCATGGGACAGCACAGTTTGTCTCTAGCCACTTTGCTGCATAAAATGGTAGCTTCCCTCTATATTCTGCAGATCCCTGGACATTTAAAGATCCATTAAAAACATAAGGAAATAGTTACATACCAAAGCTACCTACATCACCTGCTCTAATACCAATTCAGCTCATCTAATTGCCTCAGCTGTAGCAGAGTTACATACCCAAGGTCTTAATTCCAGCAGCAACCATCTGAAAGCCAATTGCTGCACCCAACCATCCACTGGGTGAACCTGCATACTATTCATGGGGTGAGTGATAGCTCAGTAGTTTGAGCATTAACTGCTAAACCCTGGGGTTGTGAGTTCAATCCTTGAGGAGGGGGGCCCTTTAGGAATATGGGGCAAAAATCTCTTAGATGATTTAATGGGGGAGTGGCCTTGCTTTGAGTAGGGGGTTGGACTAGATGATCTTCTGAGGTCCCTTCCAACCCTGATATCCTATGAATTCATTTCTCTCTGCCTGCTTCACTTCATTCCCCTTGTCTGAGAGTCTGCTTAGATCTGGGTCATTAATTGTTATTTTCAATACTGCTAAACTGGGTGGTCTGCTAATGGAAGTCTATATGGTAGTATGGATGGTATTTCATTTCTTAATAGCACAGACCTGATTCTAGAGGAAAAAGTCATGGTTGAATAAACCATGGAGAAGAAAGGTGTAACGTAGTTCTAAATGTTGAGCTTAATACATTTTCTGGAGGATTCTATGCACGCTGAAGTCTTTAAACCAGCTGATTAAAAATGTTGCAAATAAAAAAAATTGAATACTTTCAACTAGTTCTTGTTATAGTGATTCTTACTTATTTGCGTACAGGGTTGCGAGCAGAACAGTTGAAATGTACTGAATTGATGCTCAGGATTACTATCTATCATCAGTGGCCGAAACCAGGTTCTGCAAGATATTACTGAAAAGAATTCACATTGATTTTCAGACAGTATTTTGGGTATTTATTATTTTCATGCATTATTAATTATGATTTAGTGCCTGATCCGGCTCTCAGAGAAGTCAGTGCCAAAATTCCAATTGACTTCAGTGGAATAAGATAGATCCTTAAATTAAATTGGGCATGGAGAATGTCTCTGTCTGGATTTGTACAGTGCCAAGCACACCGTCAGTGCTTAGCAATTTGAAACATAAACCATTCCCCTGTTCTCATTGTGATTAGCACAGCACAACAATAGGTCCCAATCCTGAAAACATTTACATACATTCCTAACTTTATTCTCATGTGAGTAACCACATTGGAGCGAGTGGAACTCTTCTTCTGCTTAAAGTTAAGGATATGCCTAAATATTTGCAGGATTAGGATCTTATTAAAAACATAATACATTTTTATGGAGTCATCGATTCCAAGGCCAAAAGGAACCATGTGATCCAATAGTCTGACCTCCTGTATGACACAGGTTATAGAACTTCCCCAAAATAATTTCCCCAGATCTTTTAGGAAAAACACCCAGTCTTGATTTTAAAATTGTCAGTGATGGAGAATCCACCATGAGCCTTGGTAATTTGTTCTAATGGTTAATTACACCTCTCTCCAATAGATTGAAGAGCTCAATATTAAATAGTTCCCCATGTAGATACTTATAGACTGTAACCAAGTCACCCCTTAACCTTCTCTTTGTTAAGCTAAATAAACTGAGCTCATTCAATCGATCACTATCAGGAATGTTTTCTACTCCTTTAGTCATTCTTGTAGTTTTTCTCTGACCCCTCTCCAATTTATTAACATCCTTCTTGAACTGTGGATACCGGAGCTGAAAACAGTATTCCAGTGGCAGTCACACCAGTGCCAAATAGAGACGTAAAATAGCCTCTCTACTCCTACATGAGATTTGATTGTTTATGTATCCAGGGATCACACTAGCACTTTTGGCCAGAGTTTCATGCTTGGAGTTCATGTACAGTTGATTATCCACTATGATCTCCCAAATCTTTTTCAGAGTCCCTGTTTCCAAGATAGTTCCCCATCGCGTATGTCTGACCTCTGTTCTTTGTTCCTAGATGTATACATCTACATTTTTCCATATTAACACATATTGTTTGCTTGCACCCAGTTTGATCATACTGTATTCTGTATTTCTGATAAGACCATAAATACCCTCCTTAAAATTCAAAGAGAATATACATAGATACATATGTTCATTTCTGTGAATTACTGAAAATATCTAAGCATGTCTATTATATAATGTTCTTCACACATTGCGGGAATGTCTACACTGCAATTGGAAGTGTGATTGCAGTATGTGTAGATGTACCTGAATTAGCTTTGATTTAGCTAGCATGAGAATTAATAGCAGGGAAGCTGGTATTCCATTGGGTAGCTAGCCCACGCTGAAATCCATGCTGTGGTATCTTCATTGATATTGGTACTTGCACTAGCTAGAGTAAGTTAGCTTGGGTATGTCTACATGTACTGCAATCACATCTCTGACGGCAGTGTAGACATATGCAGATAAACTGGTATAATTTATCAGGGATCTGTTCACAGAAATGATTGATTATTAAATTATACACAAACATAAGAACATCAATTATCGTCCATGCTATCTGAGACTGATTGTGGGTCACTTTCACAGAAAGGCAATGGAAGAGTGTTCATAAAGAAGCCAAGTAGACACTCTTTAGCTTTGTTTGACTGACTTGAACCTCAGCAGTTTTCTGTCCTTTGTGGAGTATTAGCAATAGTTACAGTACTGCCTTGAACAAATTAAAATTTAAGGACAGCTATTCTACTGTGTCTTCCCAGAGGGCTAGCTCCTAATAATGTTTCATCGAAACTATGTTTTAATCTCGACTCTGGTTAAAAATAAAATATTGAGTACTGTTTTGGCTCTTAAAGCTGTGCTACATTAAAAGTCCATCTAAATGCAATCAGTTTGATTAGCTCCTATAAAAATTAAATATACTCCAACTATCATAACACGATTCTGTAGTCTAGCTTTATCTTTAGGAACTACAATACCACTGCCAGTTCTCTGTGGACAGTGTTGATGGAAGACTTGAGGTTGATTCTGCATGATTAATACAGAAGAGATAAAAATAGATGACAATCACCTAGCATCAAGGAAGAATAGATGATCCTTCCTTTCCCCTTGTCCCCATCCCTACCCCCACTCCATCCACTGTAGATTGGCAGATCAGTGCAGAGTTCGGAACTTAGAAAATGAGGCACATGGGAGAGTTGAGATGCAGAAGGAGGAGGAGTGACAAAGAGTCCTGTGGCACCTTAAAGACTAACTAAAGTATTAGAGCATAAGCTTTTGTGGGCTAATACCCACTTTGTCGGATGCAAGCAGTGGAAGTATCCAGGGGCAGGAAAGGATACTTCCACTGCTTGCTTCTGATGAAGTGGGTATTAGCCCATGAAAGCTTATGCTCTAATACTTTAGCTAGTCTTTAAGGTGCCACAGGACTCTTTGTCACTTCTGCAATTCCAGACTAACACGGCTACCTCCCTGATTCTTGACAGAAGGAGGAAGATGTGCCAAGAAACAGAGAATGATGGTATTGATGAGGTTTAGGGTTAGGAAATGGCCTAAGGTGGGGAAAAGTGGAAAGGGCATCTCGGACAGTGGATCAAAAATTTGTTGATGAAACATTTTTTGAATGTAAAATGGCTTTTGATAGAATATCAATTTTTGTGACACAATATCTATTTTTTGAACATTTGGGGGTTTACATTGACAAAAAGAAAAAAACAAAACTCTTTGGTGCTGAAAACTTGGACAAAATATTTTTGCAGTTGCAGGGTGTTCGCTTTTTTTTTTTGAAAAAAAATAATAGTTGACCAAAATTTTTCATTGGTGGAAAAATAAAATAATGACCTGACCATCTCTAGTATTGAGATGTGAGAAGAAAGGAGAAGGATGATGAGGGAGGGAAGGAGAGAAAAAAGAATAGGGGCAAAAAAGGAAGGAGAAAAAGAGAAACTAAGAGGAAGGGATACAAGAGAACTGCAAAAGAGAAAAAAGCAAGGGATAAGAAGTTAATGATGAGAGAAGAATCAGGATGAATAATCAACACGGGGAGGCACAAATAGAAAATGGAAGAAGGGAGAGGAAGGGACAAAGAAACATTTTAAGGAAAAAGGCGGCTTCTTTGGCCTGGTCTAATGGCAAAAATCATAGGGATGTCCATGTTTATAGCCTGGCCAAGACATTGTAGATCCACTTCTCCTCTGGCTT
The DNA here is from genome assembly GCA_007922305.1 of Dermatemys mawii. Classification (NCBI taxonomy): domain Eukaryota; kingdom Metazoa; phylum Chordata; order Testudines; family Dermatemydidae; genus Dermatemys; species Dermatemys mawii. Next base: position 73,569,456 of record ML677332.1, read on the forward strand.
TGGGAATCAATTCACCTGACTTATGCTCATCCTCCTGGAGGTGTAATGGGAAATCTTTGGGGCTTTCTTTGGAGCCAATAAAAAGCATTAACAATGATATGCAAAGTGGGAAGAAGGGGAAGACTGTCATTGTGTCTGTTCAGCTTGCTGCACCAGTTGAGTTCAATATACGTCCACAGAGGGTCATGTCCTGCACAATGAGCCAGGGAGTTCAGGTGAGAAATTCATCATGTCTCCTCACCTCCCCAGAATGGTGAGGAGAGGGGAGATGTAAGAGGAGTCTTTTATTTTTACTGCAAAGTAATGGGCAATAAAGAGGAGGCTTCATCTATGAGCTGCTTTCTGTCCCCTCAGCCCCTTGTGCTTTGTCTCCTCATAATTCCTCTGTGCTTTGCCCCACCCACAGCAAAGCTCCCCTGTTTTCCCCCAGCTCTGTCCTCCCTATGCTATCCTCTTCCCCCTAGCTCCCCTGTGCTCTCTCAGCTCTGTCCACATTTCTGCTCCCCTGTGCTCTCCCAGGGCTTTCCCCACCACTACCAAGGGCTCTCCCAGCTGCAGCCTTCCCACAGCTTCTCTGTGCACACCCAACTTTGTGCCTTTTCCCACTACCCCACAGCTCACATGTAATATCCCAGCTTTGGCTTCTCTTGCTCCCAGGGGCAGCATTTCAGATTTTGCGGGGGGGGGGGGGGGCAACCTTAACCATGATTACTGGGGCTACTTAGGCACTCGAAAACTTGAGGTTTTTTTGGCAGAGAACTTAGCAATTTGCTGACAGGGGCCCTGTATCTAATTTTTTTATGAAAGAAAGAAAATTAAATAAATACTAGACGCACTCAGCTCTAAAAACAACATGTTTTGACATCTTGTGGCAAGTCACTTAAGGGACACTGGCTAGGTTTAAATTTTAATGTATATTCTTACCTTATTACTATCTCCATGGAGAGAGAGAGACTCCATCAGGACTTCTGGGTTCTATCCCAGCTCTGGGAGGAGAGTGGAGTCTAGTGGGTTACAATGGGAAGCAGATACATTTGGGTTCTGTATAAGAACATCAGAATGGCCCTACTAGGTCAGACCAATGGTCCATCTAGTCCTGTATCCTGTCTTCCTACTGTGGCCAATGCCCCAAAGGGAATGAACAGAACAGGTAATCAAATTGCCCTGTTGTACACTCTCAGCTTTCGGCAAACTGAAGCGAGGAACATGCAGAACATGGTGTTGAATCCCTGTCCACCCTGGCTAATAGCCATTGCTGGACCTGTCTTACATGAACTTATCAGTTCTTATTGGAACCCTGTTACAGTTTTGTCCTTCACTCTGGAAAACACTTCTACATGTTGACTGTGAAGAAATACTTTTTTGTTATTTGTTTTAAATCTGATGCCCATTGATTTCATTTGGAGACCCCTAGTTCTTGTGTTATGTGAAGGAGTAAACAAACACTTCCTTATTCATTTTTTCCACACCATTCATGATTTTATAGACCTCTATCACATTCCCCCTTTGGCACTCTTCAGTTTTGCAGAGAGATGACTGTCTTTTTAATCTCACCTCATACAGAAACTGTTCCATACCCCTAATCATTTCTGTTGCCCTTCTCTGTACCTTTTCCAAATCCAATGTATCTTTTTGAGATGGGGTGACCAAATCTGCACAAACTATTCAATATGTTGGTGTACCGTGGATTTATATAGAGAAATATGATATTTTTCCTCTTATTATCTATCCCTTTCCTAATGATTTCCAATATTCTGTTAGCTTTTTAAATTGCCATTGCACATTGAGCAGATGTTTTCAGAGAACTATCCACAATGACTGCAAGGTCTCTTTATGGACAAGTTCAGCTAATTTAGACTCCATCGTTTGATATGTATAGTTAAGATTATATTTTGCCAAATGCATTACTTTGCATTTATCAACACTGCATTTCTTCTGCCATTGTGTTACCCAGTCACCTAGTTTTGTGAGATCCCTTTGTAGCTCTTTTCAGTCTGCTTTGGACTTAACTATCTTGAGTAATTTTGTATCATCTGCAAATTTTACCACCTCACCATGTACTCCTTTCTCCAAATCATTTATGACTATGTTGAACAGGACTGTCCCAGTACAGACCCCTGAGGCCAAGACATCACTATTTACTTTCTCCATTCTTACCTTTTATTCCTACCCTTTGTTTCCTATCTTTTAACTGAAGTGCCTGTCAGTGCTTTAGGATCATCTAATGATCTTTAATTTACTTTAATGATAAGCCTTTTGTTATCTTAATCACCCTGCCTCTGTTTTTTAAACAAACTCCTTGCCACAAAGGCTGTGCTGCTCCCAGCTTAGGAACTCATCACATATCACCCTAAAGCAGACCCGCACAGCTAGGAAAGCAGTGAGGGCCATATTACTGCAAAAAAACCAGCTGCGGGCCAAAAAGCCCCACCCCCATTCGCTTCTCCCCACCCCACTGCTTGGTTTGCCCCACCTCTACTTACCCCCCGCGGGCCGCACAGTGAGCCCATGCAGGCCGCATGTGGCCCCCGGGCTGCATGTTGTGCAGGCCTGCCCTAAAGCTTAGGGGTAGGCAAACTTTTTCGCTGGAGGGACACATCTAGGTATGTAAATTGTATGGCGGGCCATGAATGTTCATGGAAATTGGGATTGAGATGCAGGAGGGGGTGAGGACTCTGGCCGGGGGTGCGGGCTCTGGGGTGGGGCCAAAATGAGGAGTTCAAGGTGGAGGAGGGGGCTCTGAGATGGGGCAGGGGTCTGGAGTGTGTTGTGTGGGGGTGAGGGCTCCAACTGGAGGTGCAAACCCTGAGGTGGGGATGGTGATGAGGAGTGTGGGGTGTTGGAGGGTGCTCTAGGCTGGGACTGAGGGATTCAGAGTGTGGGAGGGTACCCCAGGCTGAGGCAGGGGATTGGGACACAGGAGGTGATGTCTCTGGCTGGGGCTGTAGGCTCTGAGGTGGGGCTGGGGATGAGGGGGTGGGGGTGCAGGAGGGTGCTCCAGGCTGAGACGGAGGGGTTTGGAGGGCAGGAGGGGGATCAGGGCTGGGGCAGGGGGTTGTGGTGCGGGAGGGGCTCAGGGGTGCAGGCTCTGGATGTCGCTTACCTCAGGAAGTTCCCAGAAGCAGCAGTATGTTCTCCCTCTAGCTCCTATGTGGAGCCATCGCCAGGCAGCTTTAGGCACTGCCCCTACAGCTCCCATTGACCGCAGTTCCCAACCAATGGGAGCTGCGGGGGTGGCTCTTGGGGAGGGGGAAGTGTGTGGAGCCCCCTGGTTGCCCTTACATGTAGGAGCCAGAGAAGTCATATACTGCTGCTTCCGGGAGCCGCTCAAAACAGTGGCATATGCGCACAGAGTTGTCCTCAACCCTGCTCCCCCAGCTGGAGTGCAGGAGGGGGGCAAGCCCCAGACCCTGTTCTCCAGCGGGAGATTGAGGGCCAGATTAAATCAACTGGTGGGCCACGTGTGGTCTGCGGGCCATAGTTTGCCCACCCCTCCTTAAGCTGTTGCAGTTAAGAGCTCCGTCTGGGGTTAGGGTGAGTAGATCTCCCCTACAAAACTCAAGGGGAGGTAGAGCCCTGCCCTGTCCCCCCTAAATGGCATCCCTGTCTGCTCCCTGGTACTCTCTGTCAGTCCCAAATTGCCCCACAGCTTCCCTGCGTGCTCTCAGCTCTATCTTAACCATCCTGCTGGCTCTCTACCACTTGGGGAACCCCTCTGGGCTGAAGGGAGCAATGTAACAGGGTTGGAATGCTGTCCAGAATTGAGATTACTCATGGAAGAAACTGGCATTCATCAAATAGTAAAAGTTTGCAGGATCAGGTCCTGGCCAGTACTGATTTCACTGTCATGCTGCTACAACACAGACCTGTTTTGTGTCTCCTGCATAAAGTGGCCTGGCCTACTTTAAAAACACAAGCCTGTGTACCGTATTTATTTACACAGTATGCTTTGAGTTGCCTACACTCTGAAAAAGAGGAAATAATGTTTGTAACAAAGATAACTTAGCAACTAAAATGAGACATATGAGGCTAAGCATTTCTCTTAGCTGGAAACTTTAGACGTACATGACAGCAAAATACAGGCTACTAACACAAGGGAGGAGCCACTGTAATTGCCTTTTGCTGTGATCTCTAAGTTTTCAGTTGAAGGGATCATGTCTAGGGTTCTATGCTGTTCTTTTCTCTTAAGCTCTTAGCACTTAGAAGTCTTTTCTTCCACTCTTAATTTGCCTGGAGCAAGGCTTTTATCTAGACTTTTAGCCAAGAGGCACCTGCTGAAATATTCATTGGCAGAAATTGTGCCATGGGTGTTTTTCCCCATTTGTCCAGTTCTATGTCATTAAAATAAGGTTGAGTGGGATGAAAATAGGATTTGACACAGAAGACTGGCATTCTTTCAAAACTTTATGTAATAGGCAATTAATCCTTTTCAGTGCAAGAATTTCAGTACTAAAGGCTGTTGAATAGTAGCCCTTTGTCAGTGGTCATATCCCTTCTACATCACTTCAAAAATGGATTTTAGTATTATAACTCCACTTTGTGGGGAACTCAAATATCCATTTTGATAGGTTTGAAAAGAAGAGACTAATTGATCTTTACCTAAAGGTGAGGGGCATCAGAGACCAGAAAATGAAGTCTTTAGAATTTCATCATGTATACCCAAAGTGTGTGTGGTTTTTTTAATAGAGAAGATATAATGTTCTGATGATGGTTTAGATGATTCATATGAAATTTATGGTTTGGATTTTGGCCTAGAAATAATAGTGAAGCTTTTTAAAATCTCAGGAGATTTCAATAAGATTGAATCAAACAGAACCACAGAAAAATAAAATGTAATCTGTGTTTTTGTGTTATGCCATCATAATATACCTAGATACCCAATTTGCAACAGAGAGATCAGTATTTCTTTGGAGTGGAAGGAGAGAGAAAAATAGTAATTCTCTAATTCAGATCAGCTTTGCGTGGTAGCAGGTAGAATCCTGATCTTATTGAAGTCAATGGGAGTTTTGCTTTTGACTTCAGTGGAGCCAGGATTTCATCCAGTATATTTAGAGGACTAATTTTAGGCCTGATCTTGTAACCTTTACATATATCTAAATCCACATAAGTAATGGAGTTTTCCTTGCAGGATTCAATTATCTGGGAAAGAGTAAAATAGTAACAATTATACTTAGTAATTTTTTGAAAACTTCCCTCCAAGGATCTGAAAGTAGGATGGGCAGATGCCTGGTTTTTGACTGGAAAGTTCAATCGAAAAGGAAACCTGACAGTGTCCAGTCAGATCTACTGACGGGACACCCAGAGTCCAGTTACTGTGGGCATGCGGGAGAAGGAGGCGCTGAGTCATCACCCGCCCCAGCCCCGACTCAGCCAGGGTCATCTCCTACATGTGTCAGGAAGCTGCAGCTCCCAGCCCCGGCAAAGCAGACCCAAGAGGAGAAGGTGGGAGGGGAAAAGCACGGGGGGAAGGGGAGAGGGAAGAGGAGTGGATTGGGCAGAGCCTTGGGGAAGCAGCAGGGCAGGGATGGAGTCTTGGGGGCGGGGGAGGAAGAGGCAGGGCAGGGAGGTTCTGGCACTCCTGCTGGAGTGCCTGGTTTTTAGATATTACCAAGCTGGCAACTCTATCTCAAAGTGCTTTACAAACATTAACGAATTAAACTTTATAACACTCTCATTGTAAACTACCACTGTTGCTAAATCACAGATGGGGAAATTGAAGTACAAAGAGATGAAGGAGTTTGACCAAGGTTATTAGTCTGTACAAAACTCAAGAGTAAAAGCTCGGAGTGATATTCTGTGCTGTTACTCTAAAAGGCACACAATAAAATCTGCAGCCCACAATTAGCAGGGGTTACAGTGGCTTTAAATTGCCTTTGCACTCTCCCAATTCTGTGGTACTTGGGGAGCTAGATTGGCAGCTGGCATAATTTAGTAGCCTTAAGCACCTCTGTAAGGGTATGTCTACACAGCAATCAGGAACACACTTGCAGCACATGTAAACATACTCTAGCTAGTTCACAAAAAATAGCAGTACATGGCTGCACTATTCTTAGTGGACTAGCTTGACCAAAGCTAGCTCAGGTATGCCTACACGCGCTTCATTGTGGACATTGCAATTGCAGTGTTGACATATCCTAAGTTATGGCAGCGGGCTGCCCGATGGGCCACAGGACCCTGGCCCCCACAGAATCTTCCCAAAGCTGCATACAGCAGATCCACCTCTGATACCCCTCTCCTCTCCCCAGCCCTGCCCTGGTATACTCCCTATGCAGGACCTTCAAGGAGGCGCTTGGAGCACAACTTTACAGCTAGCTTTCGCTGTGCCTGAAATGGTAAAATCCTCCCTCAGCCAATATGTGACTCGATTGTCCATGTTCACCAATCCTGTCTTTTACCTGGTGTGAAGGGGCTGGAGTAGGGGAGAGGAACTCACCCCAGACTTTCCAATTCCCAGTCCTGTGTTTTAGACATCCTTCCTCTTAATAATATCATTGTATCTGGTGAACATTTTAATGATCCTTAGATTATGAGGGAAAGTAAAAAAACAAAACAAAAAACAAAACAAACTATATCACTTTTTGAAAAGGTAAGGTTGGAAAACAAGGCAATCCAATGTCTGAGGTAATGATAATGTAAAGTGCTATAGAAGCAAGTGAGGGAGGTTTCTGTCAGAGGAAATAATGGTCAAGATTTCAGCGACATCAATGTAAATACCAAAAGTAAGTCCATAGATTTAAATGGAAGTATGCTGGATATACATTGGTGTAAACCGGTAATAGAATTTGGCTTTAAAAAAATCACTCATTATAATACTGTGAGACACTGTGGCCTGGAATGTTATTTTGCATAACATTTCCCACTGACCTAAGGGTATGGTTACACTTACAAGATTATAGCGCTATTGGTTATAGCGGTCCCCTTATACAGTAATATGTATAGCGCTATTGTATGTCCACACTCAGATGTGCCAGCGGTATAGCATGGCCACATTTGGGGCACTTAATGCGGCATTAAGAGCAGTGCATTAGGGCAGGTATCCCAGCATTCAGCTGGGTGCAACATGCTTTTTAAACGAGGGGGGTGAGGGGGGACGCATTGTGTGTATGTGGAGGGAGAGAGACAGTGATTTTTCCGTTCTACTGAAAGCCTGTCAGTGAGCCTCCGTTCACAGAAGGCTTTGTTTTCACACAGGCTCCCTCCTTAAACATTTGCATTGCTTATCTGCCGAGTTAAGAGAGAAACTCTAAAGACGTACTTCCGCATTCCTCCAGCCGAGTTCAAAACAAAGGGAAGAGACATCAATTGCCTTAAATGGCTCTACGCATCTCCAGAGATCACTTGTAGCGCAATGGGTGTCCACATTCTTGCTGTAGCGCTACAGCAGCTGCGCTACAGCCCTTATTCCCCATGCGGAGGTGGATTAACAATAGCGCTATAACTCAGCAGTTATAGCGCTCTACGTGCCTTGCCAGTGTGGACGAGGAGGAGGTTATAGCGCTCGTGGGGGCTTTATAGCGCTATAAAGTGCCACTGTAACCAAGCCCTTAGATTAATTGGAAGCCATTTTTTCCTGCATGGCTAAAACAAGATTTTTTTTTCAAAAATCCTTAAATGCTTTAAAATATAAGTTCCAAATGCAAATATTATTTTTATATGAGGGCTCCTAATATCACTATGCCCATGTGTAAATGTATCGAAATAGTCTAGCAAACCAAATAGCAATGTTGCCATCACACTGATGTACAGACAGCCTTCTCTTATAAGTCATGCATGAGGAGTTTAGACTGTGATAGTCTGGCCACTCCCACATGAATGGAAGAATGTAAGTTTTACACAGCTAGTGAGAATAGAATATATCTGAGAGCCATTGAGTGGTGGAGAATTTTGCTGTTACAAATTACTCATTGATATAGGCCGCAGTTCATCAAAGCATTTAAATACACGCTTAAATATATCTTTATTAAGCAAAGCATGTGCTTAAGGCTCATTGAAGTCAAGTTAATCCTGAAGTGCCTTTCTAAACAGGTAGGAAACACTGAATGAAGGCCCTAAGGCTTTGTGATGTAGCTGCCATACTCAGAGATCTCCCATGGAAGTAAAAGGGGGCTCTGCATGTAAAGCAGCTGTACCGCTGGGTTTAATGCTATAATGCTTCAGCCAGATTTGTTCCAGAATGAGGGAAAATGCAGTGAAAGAGGCCAGGATAGGCTGCTGTTTTGACTCATTCTGGACCTTTACCAAGCTGAGAATGATATTTTTCCTATGAAATTTGAAACGAGACTTGATAATACACACAGTGGAGCCCCGGTATAACGCGAATCCGGATATAGCATGATTATACCGTGGCTCCTAAGTCCTTGTTCTCTGTCCCGGGCAGGCGCAGGGGCCATGGCTTCTCTCCCCTGCTGCCCAGCAAGGGAGAGAAGCTGCAGCCCCGCACCTATCAGGGACAGAGAACTCCGGGGCTGCAGAGTGCAGCCCCGGAGTTCTCTGTGGAAGCTGCGACCCAGAGGCAAGGGACACCTGCAGCCCTGGAGTCAGTCTGTTCCGGCAGGCGCAGGGGATCTGGGAGGGAAGCTGCAGCCCCGCACCTGCCGGGACAGGGAACTCTGGGGCTCCAGGTGCCGGTATCCCCTGCACCCGGCAGGCGCAGGGACCGCAGCTTCCACAGAGAACTCCAGGGCTGCAGTCTGCAGCCCAGGAGTTCTCCGTCCCTGGCAGGTGTGGGGCTGCAGCTTCTCTCCCCTGCAGAGCAGCGAGGAGAGAGGCCCCAGCCCCCACCTGCCGGGGAGTGAGACCCCACTATAACGCGCAATTAGCGCGATGGGATTTCTTGGATCCCACTTGTCGCGTTATAGCAGGGCTCCACTGTATCTAGCCTTTGGGACTGAATTCTGCCCTCAGTTACAAAGGTGAAAATCCAGTGAAATCAGTTAAATTACTCCAGATTTATACCAGCATAGCTGAGAGAAGAATGTTGCTCTGTGTGAGTAAGCAAGGCAGATGGTTTTTATCTTTCTTTGGTAACACAATGAAATATTCCTGTTTTTCTACAGTAAAAATGATGACAAGAGGACCTGTCAGGAAGACGTTATGATGTCCTGTCACACAGCTTTGTACATATAACCCCACATGCCGCTCTGAGTTACATCAGTATGAATTTGGAGTAACTCTGTTGGGGTTAATAGAGTTAACTCAAGATTTACAGCCACATCATTGGTAGATTTTTGCTCCTGGGTGCTTTTTTCAGGATTTTCAGCACCTGTAATGCTGTAAAAATGGCAGTGTGTATATTATTTCAAAAGTGAAAAGGCAGAATGCTTTATGATAGAAACACAAGTGCAGCCAAGAGTGTTACAACGTAGTTCTTGATTACACCCAAATTGCTTAAAACAAGATGGACTGCTTCATTGACTTAATGCAGCTGGGGGATCTGAAAGACACTGATGGAAACAATGCTGGTACTTTCAACAATGTATTTTAAAACTAAAGCAAAAGCAGCCGTCTGAGTTTAAAAATGAAAAAAAGATGTCTATGCAGAGTGAGAAATTGCAATAAATGGCAAGCAAGATTTTAATGGATAAGCATCAAAAGATTTTGTTTTCTAAAGCAAAACAAATAACTTGGTAATTGTTTAATACCACTACACAGCAGTCAGAAAATAACAACTATCTAATGAAAAGGAAGTTGACATCCCTGATGAAACACAAACATGCCAATGAACTTTCCTCACAGAGCTATTCATCTATCTTCTACGTATCTTTACACACTGCCTTTGGAATAGAAGCTCCATTTAACCACTTAGAGCTACTCCCTCAAAATGGAAGCATAAGGAGTTGTTTATAGTAACTATTATTATGATGAAAAGAGGATAATATTATCAAACTATTTTGTAGCCCAGTAGTAGGGTGCAATTAGACTTTTAAGGATTTGGCATGTGAGAGAATGGTTGTGATTACAGGTGGATTGCATTTGATATTCAAAATGTAATCTGTTTTGACAGGACAGACAGGTCACATGCTATGTTTCTAGTTCCCTGATTGAAAGAGCAGAATACCTACCACCAAGTTTCTAGTGCTAATCCTTATGTTAACAAATTCAAACAATATTTCTCCAAATATTCTCCCATATTTTGTATTCTCCTGTGCTTGTATGTGTTCGTGGAGTATTCTTAGACAACACACAAATGGAACAAGCACACCAGCAGAATGAATCCATTTAAAGTTCTCAGTGAATATTTTCATAAATATTTTTGCAATTATTTCCCAGAGCAGTTCACGATTTAAGATATAATTCCAGGTTGGTCAGATAGCTAGGGATCCCTCCGGTCCCTTGACATAGGAGTGTTCTTGGAAGGCGAATCAGGGCATCTCTACACCTGACAAATCTCATCATCTGGAATGACCTCTTGAAGCCTCAAGACTGCTCTAAGTTGTGCTTTATGCCACCTTTGACCCCTCTTTTCAAGTCCTATTTAAAGTACAGTTTGGCAAGACCAGAGAGAAAGGCCTAATGAACTGATCATGAAATTAAGTGCGATAAAATGCCTCTAATTATTAATGGTACCTGTTATCATGTATGTTGAATTTGTTGTCTGTTACATAAATGTTGCCTGATATCATCTTTGTTTAATTTCACCCTTAACAATGGAAAACAATTAATGATAGTAGGCTACGAACCTGCTTCTATATTATTATTATTTATTTATTATGTGTGCTTTGAGGAACCCTAAAGATCAGTTAGATACAACATATACTATTGCTTTTGGAGAAACGCCTAGCCCTCCAAGCTGAAAAAAGAGAGAGAGAAGAAAGAAAAAAAAGAATTTTCTCCCAGCAGGCAGATGACCCCCCCCCCACCCCAGGAAATGTCTGTATCTCCTGCGAGCAGATCTGTAGTTCCAGGATCAAACTCCTGAGTCATCTCAGGACCCATATGTAAATCTGTGGTAGAGATCATACTCGAATTGAGAGATCGCCGATAGCATTATTACTTTAAAGTAGCAATGATGAAACCTGAAAATGGTGGCATGTTTTTGTTCTTCTTCTTTTTTTGCGGGGAGTGCGGGATATGCTTTGATAAGCTCTCCAAAGTTTGAATAGGGATCAGTAGCTACTGTAATTATCCAAACACTTCGGTTTTGCAAAAAATGAACTGGAAATCTCATCATACTAAGTGTTTTCAGGAGATGTCCAGTACTTCTTATTTGGATTGGAAATGATCTGAGCAGAGTACTTGCTCACCTCCACATCTGGTTCCAACCAAACCCTGGCTGTGGAAAAGTAATTGTAGTCATATTTTTCACACTTCAATGACGCTTCCTGTTAGATTTGAATTTATCAGATTCTTCCATTCAGAGTTGCTTGCTGGACTGTTTATTCCAAAGGTAGGATTGATCCACTAGAATCCGAACCACAGAGTTCCCCCTCTGCTTACAAACAGAATGTACCGGTAGATAACTGCCTTAACAGCACAGCACAGAACCTCACCCCAACATCTAGGAATGGCCCACTCTGCCTTCAAGTGGCTTCCCCAGGGGAGAAACAAGTGAGACAGAGGGTTGGTGGGACAGATGCACCACCCCCTTACCTACAGGAAGCAGGGGGTGAATTTACTGAAATGAATAATAAGATCTAATCCCTCTATGGACAACAGTGGGTGGAGTCATCCCTTTAAAAGCCAAAAAGAAGGAGCAGGGCACCTGAGGCTATTTCAGAGTGCAGGACCTCCACTGCTAGGCCCTGGCTTCTGGTAACTTTTCAGAGATCTGCATCTTCTGGGGTCTGAACCCTCTTTTTGTTCCACAAAGAGTGAGGGCAAACCCATCATACTACAAAACTATGTACGGAAAACTAGGGTCTTGATGCCGTGATGTGCTGAGAGACTCCAGAAAGAGCCCTTAATTTCACTGAGAACTGAAGACACTTGGCACCATGTAGGGTTGATTTCCTGCAGAGTTAACCTCCCCTTATAATCATGTCCTCCAGAATTCTCCCACATAAGGTGGAAATCTAGCCAACTGTATGTATTGTATATAAATATCTATGAATGTTGAAAGATTTCCCCCTTTATCTTGCTTTGAATTTCTGTAGAATTTTCTTTATTCATCTGAATTCATGAGATGGTACTTCTCTAAAGTAGCAAAGATTTATCCAACTATTTTGTATTTAAATATGGAGCTTGAAACTCTAATCACAATTTAATATGACTAAATACGTACATACTTTATGGTCAATCATCCAGATCTTTTACAAGGTCCCTTGGCTTTGGAATTACTAAATCTCAAATGGTACTATATATGAGCCTTGTCTGACATGACATATATTGAAACAGACTGTGGAACGATCACTTAGAGATGAGAACCTTGTTACAGTTTTAGTGAACCAAAGCTAAGAGGCAAATTATTCAATTATAGTAAATTTACAGTAGCTTAATATTTGATAGAAGTGGTTCTTCTATCATCAGAGCATCGTATTGAAAACCCTTGAGCAGCAACATAGCTCCGGAAACTCAGAGGATGTTTTAGCTGCTTATTAAGAAAATTAATCTATCTTGATCTTTTATGAACACTTTGGCTTTTACACCTTGTACTATAATGATTGTGACATATTTTGTGTGTGCGTTGACTTTCTAAAGTAGTTTTTTGTAGTGATCCACCAGAGGGAGCGAGAGGACAACAGTTTGCCAGATAGTGGCACGGGTTCAAGCCACATAATTAATTAAAGAGAAATAATTGTGGATAATATCTGTGAGGCAGCAAATTCAGCACCCCCTTGAACTTTCTCTGTATACTGTAAGTTTCTAAGGCAGATAAACCTGTTATCCTGTTTTAAGTTAAATAGTTTGACATAGTGTAACCTATCAAGTTAAATAGTTTTGGTTTACCTGAGGAACTGTCTAATACAGGAATCCTGTGTGACTGTACCTCAAGTCTTTGTAATCAGTTCAGTGTGTGTTACGTCACCCTCTCGTGGATGGTTCATATGAGGAAATATGGCCCTACTACTGCTATCAACAAATGGAATCGTTCCTTTAGTTCAAGTGGTAGAGACCCATGCTTTGAAGGCCTGATCCAAAGTTCATTATATCAACGATGTCGGAGAGTAGTGAATTGGGCCATTAATGGTCTCAGACTCAGTCTCACTGCAGGGTTGTTCTTATTAAAGCATGGAAAGTTTGTGTAACAATTGCATTGCATTTGTTTAATCATTACAAAACACAGCAATAAGAGCCTGAAGTGAACAAAAATCTGCCACATTCTGTTCTAAGCCTAGCAGTCCCGGACTTTTTATCTCTGCAGTCATATCCCACATCGTTCCACAACAATAACATACCAATGATACCCACTACCCTCAGGTTTGAGCTGTAACTTACACTTACACCTGATGTCAATCTGGAACATCAAACTTTAAAGTGAGCATACTGATACCTGCTGGAGAGAAAGATGCGAAAAGAAATCCCCCTCTGACAACCATGTTATAGTGATAGTGAGCAAACAGCTGTTGTGACCTGTGTGGGATGTGCTAGATTTCTCCCAGAGGATAGAAGTGACTTGGTCTGTACAGAGTGCAAGCTGGTCTCCATATTGAAAGAGAAGGTTAAAGAACTAGAGACCCAAATATCGAACCCAGGGTTGCATCAGAGAAAATGAAGACTTTCTGGATAGAAGTCAGCATTTGGTATTGCAGGAACAGCATGCTGAAGAATCAGAGAGGGCAGTGCAGAATGGGGAAGAAAATTGGCAGCATCTGACCTCCACAAGAAGAAAGAGGAGAACCCATGTACCCCCAATACAGATAGAGGCAAGAAACTGTTTTCAGGCTCTCTGCATAGGTACTATGGCAGAGAATGGTTTGGAAGAGTCATCTGATGGAAAGGATCAGAAGGAGATCCCATCAACCAGAAGGCATTGTCCTAAGGAAGGGGGTTCCATGATCACCACTCCCAAGAGGAGGAGATGGGTGGTGTTGGTTGGGGACTTCCTCTTAAGGGGGATGGTGTCATCCATCTGCCATCCAGACTGGGAAACTGGAGAAGTGTGCTGCTTGCCTGGAGCTAGAATTCAGGATGTGACAGATCAAGCCCTCAGACTGCTACCCCTTCCTTCTTTTCTATGTGGGTACCAATGATACTGCCAAGAATGATCTTCAGTGGGTTACTGCAGACTATGTGGCTCTGGGAAGAAGGATAAAGGAGTTTGAGGTGCAAGTCGTGTTCTCATCCATCCTCCCTGTTAAAGGAAAAGGACCAGGTAGGGACCATCGAATTGTGGAAGTAAATGCATGGTTACACAGGTGGTGTTGGAGAGAGGGCTTTGGATTCTTCGACCATGGGATGTTGTTCAAGGAAGAAGGATTGCTAAGAAGAGATGGGATCCACCTAATGAAGAGAGGGAAGAGCATCTTCTCAGGCAGGCTTCAGCCCCACTTCTGCTTTAGCCCTAGTGAGGGCTTTAAACTAGGTTTGCCAGGGGATAGAGGCCTAAGCTCTGAGGTAAATGGAGAAGTGGGATAATGGGATGAAACGCAAGAAGGAGGATGCAAAAAGGGAGGCCTCCTGATTCATACTGAGAAAGTAGGGCAGTCGGCTAGTTATCTTCGGTGCCTGTACATGAATGTAAGAAACCTGGGAAACAATCAGGAAGAATTGGAAGTCCTGGCACAGTCAAGGCACTATGATGTGATTGGAATAACAGAGACTTGGTGGGGTAACTCATATGGCTGGAGCACTGTCATGGATGGGTTCACCAAAAGAATCTCCAAAGAATTTTTTGTTTTCACTTTGAAGTTCTCTGAAAACTGAATGACTCTATCACAGTCAGGCAAATGTAATTTTTCTGTGGATAAATCTTGCCAATGTAGCAAGATTTCTCTACAATCCAGCAGCTTCATTCACAAGGTTTGTCTGAGCACACATTGCCATTTTTGATGTGCACAAATGGAACCAAAATTCAGGCCACCATTGATGTGTTTGAATTACTATTGTAAATTCTGCAGGTTGAGTGATTACAGGAATTTAGGTTCCATTTCCTTAGTGGAAAGGCTACTTCTTGTAGGAATAATGCAGGAGTGAGCAGAGTAAAAGCTGCTCTCTTCAAAACATATGTGCCAGCCTGTTTCTTTTAGGAACGTATCTGTATTTAGTAGGATACAACAAAAGCTAAAAGGTAACAACACAGTTGCTGATTGTGCTCATTGCTCTTTGATCTCTGGATATAATTTTGGGCCATCTAGTTGAATGATTACTTTGGATTATCTAAATTACTCTTGATTCAAATGAATAGTAGCCTATCAGATCCAATGATAATGCATGTTAGAAAGCACCTTATTTATTTTAGAAATTAACCATCTTTTATATTTGCTGCTGTGACATTTACACTGAATTGCAGGGCTGGCTTGGTGGGTTTTTTTTTTGTTTGTTTGTTTGTTTTGTTTTTACCTACTAATCTCTTTTTTACTGTGAATATAACAGCAATACTGTAGAGCAGAGTGCGTATTATTAATAAAAAAACCACTCCAGCTCCTAACCTTTCTATTGTCTTTTTTATTAATGTGTGCACCTTAGGTTGGACTGAGCAAAAAGACATTGCATTGTGGAGAACAAGGGGGAGAGCCTCCTTTACCTTTTAACCCTGGGATTGTCAATTTCTATCAGCCGTAGCAGGGTCTGACACTCTTAGGGTAGCTTTAACCTGATTTGCATACTGTGAATTCTTACAACAGCAGCATGAATTGTGACAGGGGCTAATTAGCATTTCCACCCCCTCTCTTTGACTCTTTTATTTTTGACGACAAGTGTCAGAAGCAGTAGAGGAAGTTTAACTAAACCTGGATTAAAAAAATCAGGCTCTGATTTTGGAAGTTAAAAAAAAAAGCAGCAAAAAGATCAATAATCCCAGAAGGAATTTCCATGCATGAAGAGGGGAGGAATAATATATCTATGTCTATGTCTATCTATCAATATAAATGTTCATGTCATTTTTGATTGTAAATAGAGTTGTAGTGAGGACACACAATGCTTGTGATTG
The DNA here is from genome assembly GCA_007922305.1 of Dermatemys mawii. Lineage (NCBI taxonomy): Eukaryota > Metazoa > Chordata > Testudines > Dermatemydidae > Dermatemys > Dermatemys mawii. The sequence goes on from ML677332.1 coordinate 73,585,483, forward strand.
TGACATTTCCGAATGATATATACAGAGGGTTCAAGCTCCTTCTTAAAGGACGCAATCCAATTCCCAGTGAAGCCAATGGGAGTCTTTTCATTTACTTCAATGGGTGCTGCATCAAGCCTTTAGTACCAGGAAAAAAATTATTGAGCTGTATGCTCCACTTAATTTCCTAGCAAAGGGGAGAATAAACCAGGATTTGGAGGAGGGGTTCCAAACTGGAACTGGATCAGAGGCTATAGATGTGGAACATGGCACCTCCTCAACCATTCTTTCCTCCACTCTATAGACACCACTCTGAAAGCATTCGGCATAGCTGGGATCCACACATGTTATGGGAGATGGAGACAATGGATGCAGCTCTTATACACAGCATACTGCCATGGAGATCCAGGAGATTTGCAATAGGAAATATGAATACGAGATCTATCTTTATTACTACTACTATTTATTATATATATTATAATTGCATCCAGAAGCCCCAACCAAGCTCAGGGACCCCATTACTCCAGGCACTGTACAAAAGCAAGAGCCAGTACTTCTTCTAGACTACTTACAGACTAATCAGACAATGGAGGGGAGGGAAAACAGAAGTACACAGAGGTGAAATGACCTGCCCAAGGTCACACATTAGGTCAGTGACACAGACAAGAATTAAACCTAAGTCTCCTTAGTCCCAAACCGAGGTCCTATCCACAGTGGCGATGGGTGACTTTTTTTGACAAGACAGGCACAAATCACAAAATAGTTATTTCCATCCACCCCCCACCTAATATATAATTTAATAGCTATTAAAAGTTTACCTTATTTATACTGAAGCAGCAGCAGGCAGATCCGGGAGCTGGAGTTGCCACTGCTGCTGCTACCTGATGCATATGCTGTGGGACTGTACAACAGTCAGGAAACTGCAGAAGGAAGTAGACAGAAGAGTGAAAAGTGCTTGGCTTCAGTAATCAAACCTCAGCTGAAAATTTTATCCTAGGGTATGTGCCTACTATGCTGTGTTTGACTCCACCAGAAAGATTTCCAGTTCTTGAGGGCTGCAATGATTACCAAGAGCATGATTTTACAAAAATGGAAGTTTATGCCCAGCGTGGAGCAATGGTATTCAGATGTGCCTGAGTTAGCAGCAAAAGAAAGAATAGCTTATTGATGTAGAGAGTAATTATTTGAATTAAAGGAAATTTGCACCCCATTTTTTGATATGTTTGGATAAAGAATGAGGTGATAGGTTAAACAGTGAAACTTCCATTCTCTTTTTCTATTCTATTCCCTCCCCATCACGGTTCCCTCCTTCCTATGTTTGCCTATTTGTGTTTGCTGTTTTTTTATTATTATTACTATTACTCTCACAGTAACATTTTATATTTGTGCAATATTGTCTAATTTTGTGTTGTGTGGTCTTGCAGATTTCACAAGTTGTAAAGTTGCATGATTGCATAATGTTGTTGGATATCCTGTGAAATATGCAGTATTTGGTAACATATACAAGCTGTAGGTCATTTATCTTTTGTATTTTCCTTGTGTCTTTATGAAAATTAATTTAAAAAAACACTAAAATGAATGAGGAAAAAAAGTCCTTGAACAAAACTCCAAGATAGTCCCATCAAGGTTGGGATGGGAGAAACTGTGAAAGTAGTAGCCTGTGGTGAAATCCATCACCAGCCAAACTTATGAGGGACCCATCAAAAAAGAAAGCTCCTGTATTATTAGTTTCATATCAATATATCAGAACAATAGGGATTCCCTTTGGAATGGTTCTTATCAACAAGTTGCTTATTTAAGAGGGATGTTATGAAGATGACTTGATTGTAAAATCTTCTGGGGCTTGTAGAATGCTGGAAGAAGTAACTTAAGGACTTGCAAAGATATTCATTCCCTTTACAACTCGCCTTTGCATATCTAATTTATTGCCTCGGTCAGCAAATTCTAAGTATGAATGAGGGAGCCATTTGATTCAGGTTATTGGCGGAAAATCTGAACATTCACTGCAAAGATGAAAAGCTAAAGTTGTAGCCTGAAGCCCCAAAAATCACTGCAAGTGGAGAACATGAGGTATCCTTAGCTGTCTCAACACAGAGCTTCCATCATGGGGAAAGCAGTGGAGAGTTTTCAGGCTTTTGGTCTCTCTTTTCTTGTTTGATGTTGGTCATTTATACCTTCCTCCTCACTATCACCACCGCCTATCCCAATTTATCTTAATATAAGATTGGCTAAAGGCAGGTTACTATGCTTTTTTGTGAGCAACACCACACGTGCAACTTTGATTTCTGTCTGCCTTGTTCTTTAATTATAGAAAATTAAATAAAAGTGCTTTCTCCTGCACTCTAACTGTTTGGGAAATGTTCAGGCACTCTTTCAGAAGCACAGAACTTCAGTGCCTTTAGGATATAACGATGCTTTATTTGGATTCAAGTGATTAAAGAGCTAATTTTCTTAGTGGGAGGTTGCTACATTTATACAGAGAAACTGCATTACAGGGATATGCATACCTTTTAGTTCCATGGGAGCCCAGGGAATTCCAAGTTACCCAAACTCTATTCATGAAGCAGCTAAGACTTTGAACTACAAAGACAGCAACCCAGCAATTTGTATCTACTGATGCTAAGTGACTGTTTGCAGTGTAGTTGGGGATAATTGTGCTCAGTTTTTATAAACTTGTCCATATGGACCATTTTAACCTTATTATTTTCAGCTGCAATGATGGAGCCAAGTTTTACAAGCAGAGGGAGGAATGATTCATACAGCACTGACCACTCAACAGCATCCTACACCCTGGCACCAGAACCTTAGTCCCAGCCTGGTGTGGAGCAGGAGGAATCACCAAATTTCAATGAGTGGTGTTGTGATATGATACATGGTCTTGCACTGCCATCTGACTCTGTGCACTATTTTGCGGAGGAGCTGGGCCCCACCATGCGGGACCAGAGCTGCCACTGCTGGGTGAGTGTGACTTAGGCTCTCTCTCCAGCCCGGTATGAAAAGACACGACACATACACCAAAAGGCTGCTGGGAAGGAGCAGTTGCCCCTTATGCCCCCTATTAGCTCACCACTGTTTCCCCGTATTATCTTCCTAGAGTGAAGTGTTTGAATTTTGTTTCAACTAACACTATTTTGTTTTTCAGTTGTTTGGGAAAAGCTTTAATTTTTCTGGGTTAAAAATTCTTGGTAGAGAAGACTTTTACCATAGCACAATAATAAAAGAATAATTTGGGCAACACTAGCAGTGCTATTGCTGTAATGTACAATAAGTTCCATTGAAAACTGATTGAGTCTGGTATGATAGCATCTTGTATTCTAAGTTTAAGAATATACCAGGATTACTGCTGGTATCTGGAATGTGAATGCTGAGTTTTATGCAATGAATAGTGCATTCTCTGGTTGAAACGAAAAGAAAAAATATACACAAGCCAGAATGTAATTAATCAACTTGGATGACACCTTTAACAGCATTGTGGCTCCCGCTTCATGCTAGTTTGGTATAGACTTAGAGCAGGGGTCTGCAAACTGTGGCCCGGGGGCCGGATCTGGCCTGCGGCTTCAATTTGTCCAGCCCTCCAGCTGAGCCGGCACGAGAGAAGCCGCTGCTGTTCCCCCTTGGCCAGCTGCTGCCGGCAGCCTGATGTACGGAGTGGTGAGTGGCCCCGCGGCAGCGGCCAGAGGAGCAAAGAGGGTGGGGGCGCGGCAGCGGCCAAAGGAGAAAAGAGGGTGGGGGCACGGCAGCAGCCAGAGGAGCAAAGGGGGGGATTTTGCATATATTTGCATATATTGAATATTTTCATAGTTGCTTTGGCCCGTGAAGCCCCTTCAAAAATCTAATATGGCCCTTGTCTCATAAAGTTTGGAGACCCCTGACTTAGAGTAAAAAGTTCCATTTAGTGAGTCAGCACACCATCCTGCAGAACTCTGTTTTTTCTGGTGGTTCCTCCTTCAAAGAGTGGCCAAGTCCAGCTCTACTCGTTCTACATACTTTGACAAGATCTTAACCCAAGTAGATGAAGATGTGACATTGAAAACTTTCTCATGAACAAGACTACTCTAACACACTTCACATACTGCTTCATCTTCCCAGTTGATAAGTTCCTGCAGGATATCTGTAATCCTGTAAATGTATTACAGGAGGCAGGGTATTCCCGAGAGATGCAAAGAGATGACTGCACAGGATGTTCCAGAATTATGGACCTGATATCCTCATCAGTAATGCCCTCTTTTTTTGTTGTTGTTTACTTTTTTTCTTCTTAGTACTCCCCATTAGCCTTCCTTGGATGTTTGTGTTTTCTCCTTCATGCATTAGGTATTGGTACAGAATAACAATTGGTAGTTTTTATAATAAATTACTCATGTAACAGGATGCTGGGTAGTCAAACCTTGACTACTTACTGACTGGTGTTTAAGGGTATATTTCCACTGCACAGTTAATCTGTGCTCTTATTTGGGCTTTAGCCCAAATTGTCCTGCCATTCACACATTAAAAAACCCTCTGACTTGGTCTTTTTGGGAGGTGCTTTAAACTCAGGCTAGCTTACCTGGTAGGGATATAGATTAGAGCCCGGTCTGGTTTCAGAGCTGGAGCTCACCTTTGCAGTGAGGACCACAGGCAAAATCACTGGAGTTCTGATAGTCCTCCAGTGTCCTTCCCCTGAATGTCAAATGAGGTCTCCCACAAGGAGAGAATCCTAGCACATCTCATCACAATGAACCACGGATACACATGGCAAGTGAGGACACAGTAATGAGGATAGGGCTTTGCAGTGGGGATGCACACACCCAGGCTAAACTAAACTGACTCAAACTGAGGTGCCAATCACGTAGTTTAACTGTGCCAGGAAGACAGTTCTTTGAGAGGTATCTGTGGGTGGGTACAGTACCCAGACAAGTCAACTCTTTCAATCCCAGGCTGAGCTCTGCTGCATTTTCCTAAGAGTCAGAGTGTGAAAATACCTCCATTATTTTGGGAGAAGAGTAGTAAATATAGCTGATATTTTTTTTATTGTTGGTTAAAAGCTGAGAGACATTAGTGGTGCGCCCTTTTGCAGCGACACAGCACAATAATCTGGTTTCAGACAAGTTGGTTTATTGTCTGCATTCCAGGATTCAAAAGAGAGAAGAGAGGCTGGGATTAGAGCCAGACTGAGGAGAACTGAAGCAGTCTGTCAGCAAGCCCTCAGGTAACAATATCATAATTTATAAATTCTACCAACAATAGAATAGTAATTAAAGATGTAAGTTTTCTTTTTGCTATCCGTGTTTTCAGCAAAACAGATTTCAGAAAGCTCAAGTGTGTGCGTGTGTGTGTGTGTCTCAGAGCAAGGATTTGATTTTTTAAAAAAACAAGGACTTGTACCTTGCACAGGAAAAGGGCCTCATTTTTGCTTCTGTTGTGACTTGTAGTTCTTGTTCTTTGTATTTTAATGGGCCGACAGCTGGCTGGACTCCCTGACTTGCATCTACACATGACCCTGAATTACCTTCTTGCAGAACCAGTTTACAACCCTTTGTGATTTAAAAGTGAGAGTTAACATACTGGGGCAGATCTTTAGCTGAGGTAAATTGGCAAAGTTCCATTTAAGTTAATGTGGCTATGCCAATTTACCCCAGTTGAGGATCTGCCATTTCCATCACCTGGCCCATTGCACCGCACAGCACTGGATCCTTGTATTCAATGCAAAATCTACATACAGATGCAGCAAAATTGGCTGTCTTCACAGCAACCCCAGTTAATTCTTATTTTAAGGACAGAGTTATCATCATCCACAATCCCTCGAGGTCGAGGATGATCTCTTTCATGGGTTTTGTTTCTCATGGATCCTTTGGTGACTGAGGAGTCCAATCCTTGAGCCACAGACTCGTTGGCAGACACTGCAGGTGGTGTTGGAAGACAGGGTTGGGCCATGATTGCTGCATGACCCTTGTCTTTCCTTTCTTTTCTGGTATTTTTCTGCAACCAAGACGAGGCAATTTTCCTCAAAAGTAGATGTTCCTTCTCTGACAAGTCTTTGCAGTTATCCCTATCCTGGGCTACTGTCTCCCAGTGTGTGGTGTCGATGCCACATCTCTTGATGTTTATGAATTCTTATTCTAAGTACAGGTAATACTCTGTTGGATAATACAATGTGCTTATTGTTGGCATATGTTGGCTTTTTAATGGAAAATACTGCTGCAGTTAACAATTACTGTACCAAGTTCTTTTTGTTTACCTCAACCTGAGTATATTCAACACTCATCTTATTTCTGTTGAAGTATTTTAACTGTAAACTCTTAAGGACCGGTACTATATTTGTACAGTGCCCAGCACAATGGGATTTTAATCTAATTGATGCTAGTGTAATTCATAATAATTAGTAGTATCACTTTGTATTATGATCTTGTCTGTTTTCATAAGCTAAGGAATGTTGGATACATCAGTACTTAAGTGGAAAGCTTTCAGGAAAAACTCCCGTATAACAGATGACACCGAATTAATGCACAAACATGGGGTTGGCCACTGTGTTGTGCAAGGTACAACTAGATATAAAATTGAGGTCTTTCCCACTTAATGTAATAAAAAACCTAACATGGCACTTTTCATAAAAGGAAGGGTACTAATGATGAGGTTTCATCTGTCATCCACTGAAGTCAATAGAAGGAGTGCTATCTATTTCAACTGGAGTTGGGTTAGAGCAATGGTGTACAGACCAAATTTCATCTTGCGTAATTACGCACTGCCTGTATGGATTCCCCAAGTAGCTTCAGCAGGTTAAGATTTTTTTTTTTTCATTTTTCTGCGCTAAATCATCATGCAGAGCTGCTGTCCATTGTTAAATAGTTCCTGCAATTCACCCTAGAATTGGCAGTGTTTCAGTAGAAGAGAGCATGGTACTTATCTAGAGTTTTGACAGCAAACTAGATGGTGTAACAATCTCTGCTGGGCTGGCCTTAAAATCTATGAATTTGTGTGTTTGCTTTCTTCACAGGAATATTTAATAAAAAAAATGTAATTGCTTTAATAGGATTTGTATTTATAAAAATTTTATCCTAACATAGAAGAAGTGGTTGGCTTGTTTTTCACTTTTTTTTTATTTTGATTCCTCTCAGGGGCTGGGCAGCACAGTTGACTAGTAGTGAAGTCCAGCATAATACAAGAGCCCTTTGTCTGCTCTGTTCTGCTTCACTTGCACCAAGTAATGGATGAAGAGAAGCTGAGCTTGTGTAAGAGGGAGGATTGTCTTTTAGAACATCTTTCCTTCTCTCAGGAGATCCACTTTCTGGTTCAACAATCTTGGACATCATGACAGAAGATGAGGATAATATTTTGATTTACTTTTTTCCTTTGGTCTTGGTGAATAGTTCAGGAAAAATGCAAATCAAGCCAAATTCAAACCCAGTTCATGCAGCCTGAGCTAAACCTAAGCACTGTTCCTTCTGAAGCTCCCTCCATGGGAGAACCAGATGCATGACTGAAAAGTCACCACTTTGGAAGCAATGGGGAGCTGTCAAAGCTGACAAAATTTCCACACCACCACAGGCCACAGTCATTAACACATGACACATGCACTGAAAATATCATTGCATCTAATATTTTTCTGTTCTATGCGGCTGCTTGGTCTGCTTTGATAGCCTCTAGCCAATATCCTTCAGAACTCTTTAAAAATGTAGGACTGTTCCTAAGCTATATATATATTTTAATGATTACACTGGATAGTCCCTGTCGTCATTATGCTACAAAGGGATCTAAGTCAATCCTGATACCCATATAGTTCCTTTTGCCTTTCTAATTACACTTCAGAGCCTTGCTGCTTTACTAACATGCAAACATGATTACATAGAACATAGAACAGAGACAGTCATAAAATAGCCTTATTCTAAAGAGAGAGCTGAAAGTTCTGTTGACAAAACAAACAATATCATTGGCTGTAATTATTTAGTAGCAGCTCTGAGTGATTTCTGAGAGGGGAATTCATTTAAAAATATAGTTGTCAAATTCATGAAGGCTAATATAGCAATGAATTCTGTTGTAACCGTATTACTCCGCTGTCCAAACAATGCTACCTATTCATTTCAGGATGCCATTCACAATTGGTGTCCTGACCTTTAATGGAAGTAAGTGACTTTGGCATATAAAGAGGGCATGAATATTCTACTGTAATGAACTAGCTCCTGTTTGTATATTCCCCATATCTTATACTGGCTGGAATCAAACTGACTTCAACTGTATGTCATAGATTTTTAGCAGTGAATCCCAGATTTGAGAGGATGAGCTTAGTCTTACTATGGGAGCATGTAATGAACTGGCTACTTTGCATGTGTACAACTACCCTTTACTGAGTGAATCAATAAAGGTTCAATCTTACTAATAATTGAAGGTGATTTCCCTATAGAGCTAATGGTAGGGGCCTGACACTTATATATTACAGCATTGGAGGTCATAGATAGATAAATCTAAGCTCTATGCCGCATTATTATAATAAAGTTCTGAGAGGTGTGAGACACAATGGTGAACTCTGAGATGGGCACTAATTCACTGAAGTCCTTTTCTTTCTACAGGGTGTTTATCTGATATTCTTGAAGTGTGTCAAATATTAATGAATCAAACCTCCTGTAAGGTAGGTGGTATCATTATCTAAGTGGCATAACTGAGGCACAGTAAATCATGGATTTGTCCAAGATCACACATGAATCCTGTAAAAAAGTCAGGAATATCACCCCAAATTCTCTGACTGGTAGCTCCTTGCTCTAACCACTGCACAACAGCCATGCTATTTGCCATATAAGAATCACAAATGACAAGAAGAAGTTAAATGTTTAGAGGCTATGATTGGTTATGGGTGAATCAGAAAAAGTTATGTGCAGGTCATCCCTCTAAAGATCAGATGCACATCAAAATAAAGTCAGCCCGCTTGGCTCTTGAAATCAAGCTCAGCTATTTCATGAAAACAGGCTTTCTTGCAATATTCCCAGTACTCCCTGGTTTCTTTCAGGCACACACCCATTCCTAGAAATGTGTTCCCTCATGTTAGGTGCTCCAGTGTAATCATCCCAATGTACAAGGTTATGAAAGTATTTGCTTCAGGCATTGTTGTTTTTATCCAAGCTATTGTTCAGGAGCATGAGCTTAAGGGGGGACAAAATGGTTTTGGGATTAACGTAGATGAGAAATGTGAAAATGCATAACTCTCAACTGCTTGTGCTTTGGGAAGCACTACTGATTTAATATAAGAAAGAAAGAGAAAGAGACAAGTCATGGGTAGTTTCTGTTTACAGTGAATTAGTGTAAGAAGGAAGGCTGGTATAAGGAGTTTGACAAATAGTTTGATAGTAATACTAACACTGGTAGACTGGGCAACATATAAGCAAAAATGACATGTGTTCAACTTTTCTGTACAAAAAAGAATTAAAACAGAGGGACAGAAATAGAAGAAATGCATGTATTTTTCTAGGGATTATTTTCCCTGAAATATTGGGCCAGCAAAATCTGTGCTTGCAAGAGCTCACAAAGGAGAATAATACAAGGTCAATGGATTTTTCTAGCTTTTATTCAAGCTTAGCTGGATAGGCAGTGTGACATGTTAAAAACCTTTATTTTCATTCTGTGTTAATTGAATGTGCAGATAGAGATGCACCAAAATGATGATATTAAAACAAAAATGTCCCTTGGGAGCATGCCTCCATACCTCTCCACCCCCCTAGCATAGTCAGAACTTCTTCTGGCCAACAAAGCCAATCTATAGTTATTATATCTCTTTGTCTCTTTTCATATCTCCTAATAGAAGCATTGCTGTAGCTGCTGGCTAGAAAATTAGCCAAGTGAACTCTCTCTGTCTGTCTCTCTCTCTTCTCATCAGATTAGTGGGAAAATTTAACAGTGACTCTCTCTCTTTCTTTGCAAGCTGTAGGGGCTAAGAGTGAACCAATTTAACTCTCTCACACACAGTCTTCACTAAGCTGGTGGCACATCCTTATTCTCAATCCTTTTGTAGAAAGGCAGTAGGATGGTATCGTTACATACCCTCCTAACAGATTTTATTCCCAAGAGACCATCTGGAAGTAAAATCTAAAATGGCACAGCTGGGAAGAAACAGAGAGATAGAGCTCCAGGTTGGTCTTTTTACCTGGGTATCTATATGGGTCTGCAGCACATAGTTTGTATCTCCTGGGAGGGTTAGACATAATGTCCCAGTTCAGGACCATCACTACTGGGGAATATACAAGAATTCCCATTAGGATGGTTTTAATACTCCCTTACCTATATCTAATCCTTTGACTTGAATCAAGGCTCTTTTGTGGTTCTGAAACCTTTGGATGAATGCTTTTCTGGTAGGGGCAGGATCATTAAGTATAAAAGATGTTTTGGGAAAGGCCTTAGAAGGTGAGCTGGGGGTAAACATATCTATCAGCTTGCCCACAAAGGTGAGGGAGCCACCCAGAAGACAATAGCAGATGCTTGAGAGAGCTGTGAGACCAGAGAGCCTGACTTTCAAGAAAAATTTGTGGTGGGTGGAAGGAGGTGTGAAAAGAGGTTTCAAAGCACATGGATTGTGTGGGGACTGGGTTAGAAGGATTACAGGGTCTTTTGGATAATAGAGGTTGTACAGGAGTCGAGAAGGATGTTAGCTGAACAGCTTGAGGACAACCTAAAAAATCCCTTCGAATCTGGATAAGCAACCAAGCCTTGGGGTGCATGTCTAAGCTGGACACTGCTCAGAAACTTTTTGCATTCAGATTTCAGTTAGAACCTTCATATCAAACATTTCTACGCGGGACACTCAGTTGGCAACTGAAATTCACATGCATTCCCCAAAGTAGAAAGTGAACCCATATGACTATACATAACGATCACAAAAAGAAGACTCTGCTGCAATCTTTTCCAAAGATCTAACAGGAAAGAGGGAAATAAGTCTCTTTGACTTGCTCCTGTGGAATTCTTGATCTCATTCTTTAGTTGTGTCATGCAGTTAGTGAACAAGGTTTCCATCGTGAAAACCGATCAAGTAAAGCATAGGCAATGACTATATTTTCACAGAGTAAACACTTTTCACCTCTACGTGAATAATTATAATAGACATTCTGAAGCTAGAACTATTCATTTTGGAGAGACCCTGGGAGTGAGCAAGTGTTAGTGTTTACAGGTTACGAATTAAGAGAGGTGTTTTCTGAGTTCTGCCAAACTTAGTGACCTGTGGTTTGAGCTTGGACAAGTAAGCCTCAGTCTACTTATCAGTAAGGTGGGATTAATAATGCTACCTCCTTGGGGGTGGAGGCGGGTATTGGGAGACTTTTTTAAAGAACTTTGAGAACTTTTTTTTTTTTTTTTAAAAAATGAGCTCTTCAACCATAGTGTGTTATAGAAGTGCAAGGCCTCATTCACTAATACTTATCCGCCCGCTATGAGTAGCTGCTTGGGATTTAATATTTCCAGTGTTACACAATGCAGAAGGTTTTTAAAAAATAAAAAAGTATTTTAAAGGATAGTGATTTTTTGGAAAAGACTACCTTATATACATAATAGTACACACTGAGATCAGCACTGAGAAATTCAAATCAATGTAATTCTTAAGAGAGAGGCAGGCAGACATACTGTATCTATACTTACCTATAAATGTTGACAATAATATTAATTCTTACTATGCATTGGAGACAGTGTTTTAAAAATATTTCTAGCATAAACAAATCCTCTTTCTGTCTCCTCCTTTGCTCTCTGTCACAAATTACATTTGTGTCAGGTTGACTAATGAATGAAAAGGGTTGATATTTCTAATGACAAAGGGCAACACTGAGATGATGAGTGCCCTTGTGGCATAGCTCCATTCTGCAACATCGCTCACACAAGAACACTGGCAAAATGATTAACACGGAACTGAGGATAGAGATGAAAGCTTATGGACCTGCTGAAATGCAGACAGGGGATCTTATAACTCAAGAGAAAGAATCACTTAGGAAAATCAACTTCATTTTGAATGTGCCCATCAGTTATTCCAAACTGGATCTTTGGTTCTGAATAAGTCCCAAGAAGAAAAAGCCAAGATCAGGGATATACAGAAGGTTTGACTAGCTGGGTTTAGAGTTCTTCTCTGCCCTTGTATATTAATCCTTGTCTTCAAGCTGTTGGGTCTGTAGGCATGACTCCTTCACCTCCGCTACATTCCTTCCCCCATCCATTTCTACAGTCTCCTGGGACCTTGTGCCCCCATTCCTAGTCTTCAAGGGGCATTCTGTGGCTGTCAATTTTCAATGCTCGTTGTCCCTCCAATCAAGAGGGTCTTTATGGGACTACTACCCTACTACCACCCTTTTACTGCTCACACAAGGCATCAGAAGATGTGAAACACTCTCCAACTACAACTCACTATCTGTTAGGGGTTGTAAATATATTACATAACACATTTTCAAGACGCTCCCACCCCACTTGTAACACTGAATCAAACACACAAACGTAAGGACCCACCTGCTCCCTAGCGCATTACATAATTTACGGACAGCCTCTTGTGCTGGCTGCAGATAACATAACTCCTAGCGTGGAATCAATGGAAACCCCATAAACCTTAGTGTGTAGTTGCTTGGACGTACCTGCAGTTTTGCTAGCTGCTTTGCTGTGGTACTCTCTGGAGAAGACTCAGTAGAACCAATGGCTATAATGTGAAACCGGAAGGCTGCAGAGAGATGTTTATCTCTTCTCCTGCCCCACTGGTGGCCTGAGGTTTTTTTTTGTTACTTTCAATATCCTTTGGATTGGGTGGGATATGACCTTCACCTGTAATCTGTTGTCCTGCTCCTTCCTCCCCATACAGCCAGTGCTCTTGAAATCTGAGTAGGATGTTAGTGATATTGAGGAGAGGGAAGGTTACCTGATGAGATGGGGGATCCTTGGGAACCTGATCAAGGAGGGTGCACTGGGGTAGCTCCTTAGTGACAGGAATATACAGGACCCGCCTATTAGGGTCTGGTGTAACTAGCCTACACAAACCAAATCTTATCATATTCATTCACCAGAGTCTTCCCTGCAGATTCTATCACTGCATTTGGGTGGGAGTTAGTTGAGAACGCATTGATTGATCTCCATCGCAGTTTCTGGGATGTTTATGTTTCTTGGGGGCATATTTCTAACAAATATCCTTTACCATGACCACCCAGGATATTACAAAGATGTGTCTAGCAGGGGGGAGTATGTTCCATGCATACTAGCTAGGCTGGTTCTCACCCCCTTTGACAGACAAACTGCCATCTGTACAGAACATTATGAGACATCTTGCAGCTCTTCAGATTTTTGCTGCCTTTGAGTGACAATGCCTGTTGCGCCTGTATGATGGAAATGGCTTGGGTTTCTCAGGGATACCTAGGATATTTTTCTGTATTGAAAAGCTAAGGATGTCAGATCTGAGCAAGATTAAAAGAATGTTGCCATTGTAAAGCAATAGGTTGTAAGCTCTTTGAGGCAGGGATCACGTTTCTGTTCTGTTTGTGCAAGACATAGCTCAGTGTGTCTGGGTCTAGAATCGGGGCTCCAATACCAACAATACCAACAATAATGAATAGTATTAATTTATTAGTAACAAGGAAACTACAGCCAATCAAAGAATTATTAGTGGAACATTCCTAAGCCTCTATCTTTGGGACATCATAAATAATTATTATTTATTATTATTAGTAGTAATATTTATTATTTATTATTATCTAATTGCCATGTTTGTTCTGAGTGCCAGTGGCTCACTTGGTACTTTTCAGGCAAACATGTTTCCCAACACATGGAATGGACATTTTCAGGGCCAAATGCTGCTTGCCATAGCATGGTAAATAGCCCCATTAACTTCAGTTTGAATTGATGTTGTTAATTAATTTAATGATGTTTTTTCTTGTTCATGTTTCCTTTAAAAAGTCATAAAAATCCCAGAACACAAAACTAATTTAATAATATTTAATACATTCTACAAATTACTTTAATTATGGAGCAGCATTAAAAGGCAGCTAAAATACATTAAATACTTCCCTAATGGTATTTTTACATGTAAGCAATTACTGCAGTTGCCACGGGGCAGCTATATGATCCCAAATGGGAGGGCATCAGGTGATCCACATGCTAGGGAATGACAGGACAGGTGTCCATGAGACAAGCCTCTATTAAGTTGTGCTCTATGCTATAAAAAGGTTTAAGAACACACAATATACTGTAGATATATGACTACAATTTTTAAAGTGGACTAGGAGATTTAGTTATCCAACTAACATTATATAAAGTATACTTTATTGTATAGTCTTTGTATTCCTCTAATAACCAGAGGCCTTTATGAGGATCATAACCTCATTTTTCCAGGTGCTTTGCATACATATGGTAATGGACAATCCCTGTCATAGGAGCTAACAAGAATATGTATACCTAAATATCTATTTACCTATAAAACCTCCCACTTATTTCCAAGGATTTCAAAGCACTGTGGAAACATTCAAGAATTTATGCACAGAGCTGTATGGCACAGAAATATCATCATCTACATTTTACATATGAAGGAATTGAAATACACACACAATTAAGCAACTCGCCCATGCTTCCTGTGGCAGAGACAGGAATAGAACTTAAGTTTCCCAACTCTTCCCCTAATACTGAAAGTACCATGAATACCACAGTGCTTAGATACCCGATGACAGATACACAGGAAATATCTACAGCAGAAAGATAACACCTGGGAGATCTTCTATGCATGCACCAAGAAGGCCTGACCCTGCTTAATCTCTAAAGTTAGATGAGACAGGATATATGCAGGCTGGCATAGCCCCAGATATCATATCCAATGTACAAAACAGAGTATAAGACGCAAAGCAAAATATCATACCAAATAAATAAGAGAGAAAGTGAAAGAGAGAAAACACTAAGAAACTGTACTTGTTCTGTCTATAGAGGTTTAAGAAAACCAGAAAGTAGAATTAACCCCTCCAGAAAGGAAAACAACACAGCATTGTCTTCAAAATGAGATATAAATCCTGGAAATAATTTATCACAAATTATCACAATTATCACAAATCCAATGAGCCTTAGGACTAAAACCAACATACTGTAAACAACATAGGCTTTCAAAAGATAAAAATCACATTGAAACAGAATAAGTATGAAAACCTGATAATATCTTCATTCTGCCTCTGAAATTATACAAAATCTGCAAAATCAGAATCCTAATAGGATCATCTGTCAAGAAACATCAAGATCCTCTTCTACGTTTTATATAGAAATCTGCTGAGTATCCTATATATTTCTAATAGAATCATATATAAAAGTAAAGATGCTTGATCCCATCTAAAATTACCAAGAGGAATAAAACCCGCTACTTGATCCAGCCAGATGACTTCCTGAATGGCAAGTATCCTAAAGTACACTCTGGAGCGGAAACATTTAAGGAGGTCTGTTGGAACTGGCCAGGATGGCAAGAAAGATCTAGGAAGATTGGATAGGCTTACTGTCCAGGCTAACTGGTAGACTGCCAGGAACCATATAGTCTAAAGCTGCTGACAAAGAAAAAAGTACGTGCTTTACATGTTTAAAGTTTAAAATGGTACTGGGCTCCTATAAGTTCTTGCAGAAATCTTTAGGAGTTTGGAACAAAATCAAACTTAAGAGAGAAAAAATACTTTACTTAGAAAAAAAAATATGTTTACTGAAGGAGACCAATCTGGAAAATTTTAGCCTGAAAAGTGAAAGATTCAGAGAATTATGTTCAGTTGGAAAATAGGAGATAATAAAACATGTGGTAACCTTAACTATACTTGTTGAAACTAGATACTCATAGGATAATAAGAGATCAAGCAACTCTCTCATTCCACCAGAATACCAGTATTCTCCACTCTTTACTCAGAAGCAAATGAAAACTAGATCAAAAGTAAGAATTTGAGACTATCTTTAAATAAGAACTACGTTTTCTTTTTGTGAACACAAGTAGATATTTGTTATAATATTTCCTAATTCTTTATTTAAAATGGTAAGATTTTCAATTCCTCCTCAGAGATCAAATATTATCCTTCTGGTTACAGATGAGCAGCATATATGCCTCAAATTTAAGATTAATCCTTTCCTCAGGTAATGTGTGAAGGAAGATTTCCAATGCTTTCTTACTTGGTTGCAGTTCTTCAGATCAAATCCTGAGATATGCTCATCTCCCATTGAAATCATCACAAATTTCACCACCATATACCTGGTTGTTGTTGTTGTTGTTTTAAAGGCAAAGTACTTCCCCAAAAGGACAACATTTATAACAGAGGTTTTACTAAATGTATCAGTAAAAATTAAGCAGCAGAGCTCCACTAACAAAATAATGTTGAGACAGGCACAAACTCCTGAATGCCTCACCTGCCTTATGTAAAAGGGTTGTCTCCCGCCTTAGGAACTTCACTTTCCCTCCTGCACAAAATATATCAGTGGGAGCCAGGTCTGTAAATGAGCTAGCAGTAGCAGGAGCAACAGAGGAGAGTGATAATACCAGACCTCGCTGAAGGAGCTGGTTCTATGGACTATTCTTCACCCTGAAAACAACATCAGCAGGGAGAATTCATAGAATCACAAAGTTAGAGCTGAAAAAGGTCCATTAGCTAATCAGCTCATTTCACTGTTGGTCCATTACCTTAAGCATCTTTTTTCGGGGAACGTTTCTGGCTGCCCAGCATGGGCACATTAGAGGAGGAAGAGGATGTGGACAATCCCTTCATGTAGTAGAGTGCATGAGGAGGGTAGCTACAATTTGTTTGCTTTTGCTCCTAGAGTGCATAAGGGAAAGAGTGGGGCTGAATACCCCAAAGGGGGTGTATTTGGGAAGTGTTGGGTTGTGTGGCCATAGACCCATCCATCCCTGTGTAACAGCTAGTACCAAAAGGAATTGCGGAGGGCATTTTAAGCTACAGCTCTTATATAGGTTTATATAATGCAAACACAAGTGTAATCTCTCTCATGATAAAGAAGATGCATGACTCAGTTACATTAAATACTGTGTTAAGGGGATTTTTATGGAAGCTTGACAAAGAGGACTTTTAGTTCTCTCAGTCTATCCTGACATTGTCCTGTACTGCCTAATGTTTTCTCCACACAGAGTAACTGGCATGGCCAGCTTTCCCATCCTGATTTTATCATGTCTCAAAATATTTGATATTTTTCTTAAAGTCTTGGCTCCTGGAGTCATGTGATTATAGAGATTACTCCTGACTAATAATGTTTGAATGTTTGGGGCAGGCAATACTACAGCCTTTCTAAATCCTACCATGGAATGGCTGTTGCCTGCACTACCCTACATGGGATTCTCCCCTCCCCCTTACACACACCAGATGCATAGATAGCAAGCTCCAGTTCCACCCCTCTCCCTTTTCATCCCTGGTCCAGCGCCTGTCCTGGGATCCAGGGTGACATTCTCAAACTGCAAATACTCTTATAATATTTAACACTTACCCAACAAATTTAAATTTCCAAAGAACTGGGCCATTTTACATTGAGGAAACTGAGACATAGACTCACCCAGTGATTGGTCCAAGCCCAAACAATGAGTCATTGAAGAGATGTGGGTAGAGCCCAGGAGCGACTAACACCTAGCCCTGTAGTTGTGACTAACTGAACTAGACTCCACTGTCTCAGGTTGAGCAGGCTGTTTAGTTCAGAAGTTGCAGTCTCTCCAAGTCTGATACAATTGCTGTTTTGGGAGAGGAATTTCAAAGGCTGCATTCTCCAGTATTTTCTAGAGGTAGAGATTTCTGATGTATTCCAGCCCTCAGTAAGTGAAAACATCTCAGGGCTCCCATTTACCTGTACACTGACATTTTTTCCCCTCTATCCCAGCAGGTAGAAATAGCAACAGAGCCAAGAAAGAGCTGTTCCAGGTTGAAGTAATTGAGGGCAGCAGGTACAAGAGCCCAAGAGTGTTCAAATGCTAACAAGAATGTATTAGGAATACATAGAACACACAACAATTCACAGAACTGCAAGAGTGGTGAGCACTTCCTGTGAGTATCGAAACATTATGGGTGATATCATGACCTAAATTAAACATTTCTTTCTCTGCATTTATTAGCTATGATGAATCATCTTTTTCCAAGTTCCAAGACAATATTGGTTTGCAATAGAGATCCATAGCATAGGTGATGCACACAATACTTTTGCTGTAAGCAGTCGGTGACCAGAGTTCAGTACCTATCTCTTTCTTTTCACTAGTACTGGACCCAGGAGATGATAGGACTCAGATCCAGTGCAGGAGGTTTAGTTCCTGGGACAGATTCAAGGCCAAATCAGGCCTAGAAATTGGGGGCAGAGTCAATGGTGCCAAAATCTCACAAGCTTTTCATGTATGATTTTGGGTCACAGTTGTGGCAATCTGATAAGATCATTTGTTCTTGCAAGATTTCTGCCACTTGGAAAAGCGGTTGTTATCTTGAAATTTCATCCATTTTGGGAAAAAATCTTACAAGAGGGTCTTGGTTTCATGAGATTCTGGTCACATGTGAAAATTTGATCCTGGCTGACAGTTAGGGGCAGGAACGATGCCCACTTATATATATGTATGTTTATGGATCTGTTACATGATATCTACTCATAAGTATTTTCTTATGGTTACAGCAGAGGACTGGGAAACAGAATTCTTGGATTCGGTTCATAATCCTACTAGTGTCTTTTCTTTGTAGCCTTAGACAAGTTGCTTTACCTCTCTGTGCCTCAGTTTCCCCTCCTGTAAAATGGGAATAATATTACTTATAGTGACATACCAGGGAACAGTCCAAACTAATGAGCTTCTGTGTCACCCCTGTCCTGCACCCTTGGATGCCTTACAATGCCTTGCTGAAGTTGCTTCTACCAGGGCTGCTTACCAGTCTTCCAACATGCAAACCACACTCTGAGGGTCTGCGTGTAACTGCAGTCACACTTGGGTTACGTGCTAGCTCTCACCAGCTTTGGTTATACTGCAGGGTGATCCCAACACACTCCGAGTCCTAGATTTCCCCCCAGCAATGTACGTACTGCCCAGCCCCCTCTTGGACAGTACAAAACATTTTAAATCAGTTATTCCTTAAAGGAAATAATATGTGTTTATTATCTCAAACATTTATTCAGACACTTCAGTTTAAATACACTGGATTAGATAAAACAGTAAAAGTTTATTAACTATAAGGAGATAGATTTTAAGTGAGAGCTATTACTAAGGCATACAAATCAGAAATGGTTACAAGAAAAATAAAGATAAAATGTTTACTAATAGCTAATTTAACAAACTACATCCAATTCAAGCAAAGTTTCTTACCACCTGCTTTCAGCAGTCTTACTGACCAACTTCTGTAGGTGACCTCATCCCCTGCCCTCCACCCCAGAGTCCAACAACTGCTTCCCAATGTGAGAGACAGAGGGTGCCTTGGGGTGTTTGTCACTTTTTTATAGTTTCAGCCCCTCTTTTGAAAAACATGTGCAGCTGGGCACTAGGAGACAAATGGTCTAAGTGGAAGGATATTTCCTTCTGGCATTTCCTTTCCTATTTGAGCTTTCTTTGTTTTAATTCCTGCTTGATAACTCTGTTTACTGCTTAAATGCAAATTAGGCAGAGCACACTTTCCTTTTTTTGGGACAGACCTGTTTGCTGACTTCTGTTTGGGCAGGGCTATGGGGTTTGGAACATGTGTTACAGGGAAATTTACAGGGAAATTTTATAATTTCATATACAATGTTGCCACACATATTTTACCAGGACACTAATGACCGGCAAATTATGAGTTTTCAAAGGCTACTTTACAATGTGTACTTTGTACAAGGATTATTACAATAGTCTGTAGGGTGTGAATATGGGGGTACATTCTGTCACATTTACCTACCTCATAGGGGTGTTTGTGCACTATAATTAATTACTGTTTATAAATCTCTTTGAAGTCCTTGGTGAAATTTGCCATGCAAATGCATATTATTATTATTATGACATGCCCAAACCACGCTTTTATCATAGCAGACTAAGCAAGTTCCTAACCTTTTCCCTATTTCTTCCAAAGCTTCGCACACATCTTGCTGTTCTTGTCATTGCTACTTCATGCTGCCTAGTTACCTTCTCCCTGTTTATGTTGTTTTAGAGATACTAAAGTGTGGAATCCCAAGTGCTGCCATTACAGACTGAAACTGCTAATGTGAAATATCTTGAGCAACAGAAAAGAGAAAGAAAAATGAATGGCTCAGTTTTGTAAGAACAACCGCTCTGATTGTGTGTGTCAAGGACAGCAATCTCAGTTTCTCTGTGTCAGTCGCTGTATTTTTCCTTTTTATTACAATCTCACATCTTCAAAGGGAGGCACATCTTCTCTCAGCTTTCCTGCTAACTGCATTTAATCACTCTGCGGAGACTTAATAATTTAGCTCACACATTTACCAAGTGTAACCTGATCCATTAGCTGCTGTTGGACAATGGGCAGGCATTATGCTGATGAGGAAGCAGACAGCAGCATGCTTACAAAGATAAGATCACTTATAGCATTGTAGGGTCATATCCTTCCTTAGATCCTCTTATTCAGATCTTGCTCAGGCAAGGCTCCCACTGAAAACACCAGAGAAGGATTTCAGGATGTGGACTATTAGCCATTCACAATAATGGAAGTTGAGAAAATCTCATCTTCTAAGTATCTTGAATGAACTGCGTTCCTGTCTGCTGTCCCATCACCATAACACCAATGCATTTGCAAACCAACCTAAAGGAGCAAGCAGCAGCCAGCAGCTTCAATTGCTGCCTGAACATCCCTATGAGAAGAGGTGTCTTGCACAGTTCCTGCTGCCAGGAGATACCGACAAGAGCTGAAAATCACAGGAGGAAACAACATTAACAACAAATTCTATTTTATTTGCTTTAATAAGACACCCAGGCAATATTAATGTTTTGGGGAACACATTTTATTTAGAGATGGTCAGAAAATTTTTGACAGAACTGTATTTTGTCAGAATATGTGGCTTTGTTGAAATTGAAACATTTTGCAAAATCAGGACAGTTTCACTGGAATTCAGTTTTGGGAAAAACCACGTATGTGAGGGGAAGGGTCCAATGATATCAAGATGTCCCATTTTGTCATTTTCAGAATAAAATGTTTCAATGTTTTGTTTTAAATGACTTTTCATTTTGAATGTTTTATCATACTATATACTGCAATATTAACGCACAATTTTAAAAGTCAAAATTGAAAGGAAATATTTTGATTTTGTCAAAGCATGATGTTTCAAATAATCTGAACTGAACATTTAGTTGGAGTTTTTCTTTGCAGAGTTCTCCAAACTTTTCAGTTTTCATTCCAAGTCAGAATGAAGCCAGCTCTCCAAATCTTGAAATTCTTCATGAAAACAAAGTCTTGTGCTCCACACATTTCTTCATTTTATTATACACGGGTAAGATATTGTTTTAAAAAGTAGAAGCACAGAGTAGCTCTGACTTTTGAGATGGATAGCATGGCAAACCTTTCAAATAGGGATCTCACATCTGAAGTACTTTATTCCAGTTATTCCAATAGTTCTGGGGAGATTTAGGGTCGTTATGTTTGTCCTGTATGTGTGTGAAAGCACATGCACCAAAAGAGAAGAGGAGCCAGTGGTGTCTGCAGAATTGAGTGAGAAGGATGTCTAGGCCTTACTGGGATATAGTCTTGGATATACATCTCCTGTATGCTGGACTGTGCTGAACTGATTGGCTATGGCCTTGTAAAGGTATAGCAAGGGCAAGCCCTCCAGTGCTTTCAGGCAATGCCATTTGATCAATGCATGCCTTCCTCACCGTAGAGTGCCTCAGATTCTTTGAGATGGAATTTTGCCCTTAGACATCCTGCCCTTCGCTGCAGGGAATGTGATATGCACACTCTAGCTGATGGGCAAACTCATTTTGCTTAATTTAATCTCAGACTCTGGGCTTGAACGTTATCTTCTCCATGTAAGCTTTCTACTGTGCCCATTGCCAAAGTATCTCGGTGTTAGCTCTAGATTCATGCTCCTATTAGTGGGGAGGCTGTGAGAAATAGAACACAGAGAAAAAAAATACAGTGAAAACGTGGGATGAAAAGTAGAACAGAGATTGGGGCAGAGCGAAAAACATACAGAAAGACAGTAAAAATAAGAGACGAGCAAGAAAGAAATACCAATATAAAGATAAATACATGCCTTGTATATACCTTATATAGGACTTCTCCCTTGTCACAGCACAGCCTGGGAGAATCCTCTATTTGTAAAGTATAGCTAAGGCTTCCATCTGACAACCATGTTTATTATTGTCTAATTTGGGAGGAGATAGGTGCAAGTACATTGTTGTTGCTACAATCCAGGAATTTCTTGTGAGTGAGGCATCCCACGCTGCTTCCTGTTCAACAGTAGCAGAATCCCAAAAGCTCCAACAGCCCTTGAAGCTGGTGCTCTGGGACCAGTTGTCTCACTTCTAGAGAATGTACATTATGGTCCAAATTCCAACAAGGCTACCTGCTAGTTTTCAAACACTAAATGTGCAAGATGGTGGAGTAGGCCAGTCAGCCTTCAGGGTCAGACTGAGTGTGCAGATCACAGCTGCCCTTGACCACAAGAAGTCTATTTAAATAGAGAAGTAGCTCAGGTGCCTCTTGGGGTAATGAGCTGGCTTGTTTCATTGAAAAACATATGAATTTGGGCAAATCTTATGTTTTGGGTTTCTGATGAAAGCTGGTTTGGGATTTATTATGAAAGCTTTGCACTGTGCTCCATATCATACCAAATGTCCCAGTTGCTTAACCCCATTGTTGAAGTCATGGATCATGGGGCAAACTCATCATCTCTGTTCCATACAGAAGCGTCGTCTCAGGAAAGAATTTGCCCATGTCTCTGCATACAGCCCCTCTCTAATTATCTAGCACTGGCTTTCTCCTGGATCTTTCAGGTGATCTCACCATTACTGGGGGAAAGGAGCCTTCTCCTCTGTAGCCCTTGCCATCTGGAACAAGTGCCTTCTCTTTCCCTACCTGACTTGCCATGTCTTTCCAAATTTCATCTAAGAATGGATTTTTGCCCTTCTTTGTCCTATAACTCTTAACTCTCCTCTTCCTCTGCCATTATTTGTTATTTAATGATGTGACTGTGTTATTGTAATACAGTGAAACATTTTGGGATATCTGTCTTATGAAAGGCATTATAAAAGCCAAGTTACCTATTATTGTGAATGATGATACTGGACAAAAACTTATTTGTCTACATTCTTCATCTCATCGTCTGCCCCCTGACCATAGACTATTGAACATGCTTAAAGAAAACAAAATTCAGCTCCTAAAGATCCATGAATCAATAAATAGTAATGCTTGACCTTGTTTCCATGATAGGGAAGGGCAGCTGATAATAATGCCAGCTGTCCTAAAGCAAAACATTTCCACTAAGAAATTAAAGGCCAGATCATGGGAAGTGCCCAGCACCTGCTATTCCTATTATTATTTGCACCCCTCCTCCCCCAAAGCACACTAGGCACCTTAGAAGAATAAAAAGGCAAAGTCCTTAGCCCAGAAGCACTGTATGTGGTGGAGTTCCATATGGGATCAGAGGGAATGCACATGGTGGGCCATCCCCTAGAAGAGTGTGACATGTTCCTCCATGACCCTTTGTGTTGGCTAGTGCCCAAGGAATGTTAGGAAGGAGCAACACAGTGGTTGCCACTGTGGCTGTCCTTTGCATAGGAGCTCCAAGTGAAGATAAACAAGGACCAGCACAATATGGACCACCATAGGTGTATACAGAGACACAGCTACTGTACCTAGGGCCCCGCTGTGTGTCAGCATGCTGTCTCTATGTTCAGTACCTCTCAGGATCAGGCTATGTTTCAGGCAACAAGACAAACTGAATTCACAAATGTGCCACATAATGAAAAAAAGAAGAAGAGAAAAAAATCTTATTTGAGAGATTCTTTTAATAAGTCTAGAAAAAAAAAGAAATGAAGATTCTTCCTTTAAAAAATATGGTCACTGATGTATATTAACTAAATCAGTCTCCAAGATCTTGTCACTATCTAGACTAATAATCCAGTATCCTCTTGACAGCCATCACAATAATGGACATATTTTCAGCTTCCTCAGGTCGAGCAACTTATCAAAGAGAACTATATGGCTCCACGCAGAGCTGCAAGTGATTCTTAGCAGCTTACCCTACAGTACATCATGCAGGGACTTGTGCTACATTCTCTTGGATTATGGACTTCATCAGAGCCTTTCAAATGAAGTAGCTATCCAATATATTGCAGGGATCTCATATATGCAAGGATCTCACAGGCAGCTAAAACTTTATTGATATCTGAAAATTTCACATTTGTTTATTTTTAAAATAAAAATGCTTTGTATGTGTATACACACACACATACACACACATATGTGACATCAGAGTACATGGGGATAAAAAAATCTTCAACATTTTCATCTGAGATGGAAGAAACGAGGGAAAGAGAGTTCTATGCTACTACTCTTATTTTACCCATTTTTCATTATGTGGATAACCTTAGAGCATTTCTTGTTAGCATTTAGAAAAAAAGGGAAAATCTAGCTTCCTGCAGGGGAGCTATTATTGTTAGAATGTACTAGCATTATCTTGCTTACAGGGGGGCATATTGTTTATGCAGTCTATTTATCAGTGTAGGAATATATCTACCAATATAGCAATATCTCTGCAGTAATAGCATACAAGAATAAAAGAGTTTTCATGAATAGAGAGTTCCTGCCTGTAGCATGTACATCTGAGATACTAAAGGATTATTTACCTATCATTAAGATATGGATTTTTTATCTGGTCCAGTTTTTCTTGCAGCAGAAATCATATTAAACTCTCTAGCTATTATATCTAACATCCATTGGGCAGCTTTTCATTCTATGTAACCTAATATAAATGAAGAAAATAAATCCACAACAATTTGTTGAGCTGTCTCATCAACCCTTTTTCTGTATTAAATTCACATCGTAAAATCCAAGGGTTCCATTCGCTTCAATTAACATGCCTGACGCATGGAATTTTTAATGGAAAGAAAAGCTAAAACAGTATTTTTTAAATCATTGGGTGTATATATTATATACAAATACATATTTTAAAATGCTGCATGTAACACAATACAGTTACATGTCACACAACAGTCAGTTTGGCTATAAAATTCAATGTGTAAATCCCAACATTACTTCTTCCTTCCCTCTCCTTACTATACCATGTTGTTATATTGCATGGATTTTCATAGGGTGAATTTTTATTATTTTCTTCTCTCTTACCATTTCAGGCCATGGTGATTTGTTTAAAATGGTCAGGGCTGATTATTAATCATTATTTAACACATAATGGATGAGGATTAGAGCTAGGTGAAAATTTTCCACTAAAACAGTTTTCTGACACAAAACGGCTTTTGAACAGAAGAGAAATTGTAATGATGACATGCCCATTTTTGTTGAAATGTTTGGGTTTTCCTGGAAAGACCAAAGCATTTTTGGTTTAGGGGGTTTATTTGATGAGGCATTTCAAAGAAAAAAATTAACCAAAAATGAAACAAAGTATTTTTGTCAATATTTTATAGGGGGAAAAATATTTCCCAACTATCCATTATGAGATCTGTCCACAAAAATTACATGTATTCTTCCATCAGCTGCATGTGTAAAGAATCTTATTTACATAGTCATTTTCATATCACTAACTTGATACATTCCCTTCCTATCCAAGGAAGCATACATATCCTTAAATACCCTTACTCTTGTGGATCAAAGAGGTCATGGTGGAATCCTGAAGATGGTCAAAGTCATCTTAGCTAGCCCTATATCACTCCCCTTTACAGTCCCCTAGTATCTCAGGCACGTCAGGGCAGTGACTGGGGTCAGAGGGAGGTAGTATGTCTGCAATGCTGTTGCAACCCCAGCTGGCATAATTCTCAGTTGCACCTGCTTGCCACAGCCCATGAGTTTGACTGTGCTGGCTGGAGAACTGTCCTATGATGTGGATATTCTGCAGGGAGTAGTCTATGACTCTTTATGTCACTGGAGCAAGAACAAAATGGAAGACTGTAGCGGACGAGGGCACACAGTGTGAACACAGGAGAGAAGGAAACAAAGAACCTGGTTGTTCAGGGAGGTAGAGGGAGATGCTTTGCAGGCAGTCCCACTCACAGAATTCTTCCCCTCGCCCCTGGTATTCACTCAATTCACCTGTTTGAGCTAGAATTAATTGAGAGAGCTGTTGGTGTAAAACACTGTGTCAACTATATCATTCTTGAATATAAGTTCAGTGAGCCACCCACTAGCTAGTTGGGCATGTGGGGATATAAGCCATGGCCCCTCAACTCCCTGCCCTCTTTTTCTCTTCTCATGAACATAGGCTGATGCCCTCAACAGCACTATGAAGGAACACAGCGGGAGTTCTCCAGCCACACTGCAGCTGGGCCTTGCACTGGCACACAAGGAATAGAAGAGCCTGGCCCATGCAGGACTAGCCACAATGTAGCCCAGAGACTTAAATGCATTTTCCTCTCCGATACTGGAGAGATTTGTTTGTTCTTTATTGGCCCTTCCTGGTCCCAATTTATTTTTTTCTTTTGTAAGTGAATGAAGTTCTCCTACGAGGGGCTGGATTGACAACATTAGAGACTTAAGTGACTTTAAGGGCAAGTGTTAACCTAAAGTTTATCTTATCCCAGAGCTTTCCTGTAATAAAGTCATATCTCTCTCATAAGAAACTAAACCCAGATGAAATAGTACGAATGAGGAGAGTCTTGTGTTCTATTTTTATAGCTACATAACATACATACAATGATACTATGTTTATTCATTCTGTTTATTGGTTTGAACATGATTTTTAATGTGTACATAAAAAAAGGTTTTCAAGTTTAATTGCAGTGTCAACCCCATCATGCTCATCTTTATCTCTGACCGCTTTTACTTCCAAGCTGCACTCTAGCATTTTTTTATAGGATAGCCTCATATACTAAAGCATCCAAACAACTTTTTCACGTCATCTTCAACAAATTCAGAGAACGCAACAGTTTGCACACTCTTCTGCACACATTTTATTACTCCCAGTTTCATTCTACAAGGCTGAAGCAAATCGTGTCATAAATAACTGTCTTTCACTCATGAGCTTGATATACTATTTTATTCTAAGAACCTCTTTTTGCTCATAACGTAAAGATCTTGCGAAAAGTATTCAATGGATTATTTTCTCACTTTAGCAAAATTTCAAAATGTTACCAAAAATCCTGTTCCAGAACTGACATTCTCAATCATAATGTGTAGTTTTCAGATAATTTGAGAATGTTCTGTGTACAATAGAAACATAAGGGCCAGATTGAGAGCTGGTGTAAATCACCACTGAAGTCAATGGAGCTATGCTGACTTACACCCACTGTAGTTGTGGCCCACAGAACGTTGTTTTGAAAGCTTGGCTAAGCAGCCATACTTTTTACACTTGCAACTTTCAGGGATATATATAACTGCAGGTATTATTGATGCTACTTGCCTTATTTGTGGGTGCAATCAGATATTTAAAGAGACAGATTACACAAAAAAATTATGTCATTACATAATTGCGGGCATACCATGAAGCCTGATCCAAAGTCCATTGAAACCCATATAATACATTAACTAAAGTGGTGTACTCAAAATTGAAGGTAGGTAAAATTGGAGGTCAGGCCAAGACCCAACTCAATATCAAGCACCTAACCTACTATAGCTGTACAATCCAAAATGATCTTCTTCTATATTATAAGCCCTGACATTTCCAGGTTTCTCACCACAATGCAGTGACTAGGACCCTACTGGAACACCAGTAATCTGATGTTAAACATGATGAAGAGCGAAAAATATATTAGCAGATTTGTAACCAAAACTGTTCTTTTGTCATAGTCTTTCTCTGAATGTTTGTCAGTCGTTTTATTGTTATTATTATGGATAGATCCTAGAGTTGGTCTGAGTGAAGGATGATCTCATCCAAATTCAGTTTAGGCTGGTGTTTAAAGTTTAGGATTAAGATGAAAGCATTGCTAGGATATTGGTTCTGTTAAATAGCATCAACATTTTGAAGGCTGTTATCCTGAGATTTTGACCCCAAATGGCAGACTGTGAGACAAATTGATTTCTGCCATATTGAACATCAGAAGTCTTGTTCAACTGCTGTTTTTTTCTAAGAATTCTGCCTTCTTGGGCCAAAACCTCATAACAGCTGTTCTTGTGAGATCTCATCTGTATAACATCAAAATCAGAGCCAGAAAAATAGGCCCCTTTTGAGTCTGGATCTGGACCACTAGGGAATTATTTAAATTCAGATAGTCAGATCTGAAGTTCCCCCAGCCCTTGAAATTTGAAGTGGGGGGGTGTGTTGATTAGAAGTTAAGATTAGAGGCTCTTTTCCCAACAGATATTCAATAATATTTTGTTCTTGTGATTGGTACTTGGCTGGTACAAGTTATTCCTTTTGACTGTTATGATTTGTAGTAGAATAATTTTAACATAACACCTGTGTTTTATAGTGCTTAACACTGCACACTAGGTAAAAGCAAATGAAATGTATTTATTATTAGCTATTATTTGTCCTTATGTGGTAGTTTCTAGAAGCTCCAGCCAGGCTGAGACCCCATTGTGCTAGACACTGTAAAAACATATGTTAGAAAGGAGGAGACTCAGAGGGAGCATACTTATATATATATATATATATATATATATTTAAAAGAATGGCATAGGGAAGATAGAGATCAGTAACTTCTGTTCACCCGGTCTCATAACACAAGAACAAGGAGTGTAGTTGTAGCCCTGTCAGGCCCAGGATATTAGAGAGACCAGGTGGGTGAGGTAATATCTTTTATTGGACCAACTTCTGAGGTGAGAGAGACAAGCTTTCAAGCCAACAGAGCTCTTCTTCAGATCTCTGTGTGGCTCAGAAACTTGCATCTCTCACCAATAGAAACTGGTCCAATAAAAGATATTACCTCACCCACCTTGGTTCACAGGAACAAAGAGAGACATTCAAGGAAATGAAAGGTAACAAATTCAAAATTCATAAAAGGAAATAGTTTTTCACGCAAATCATAATTAGACAAATAAGCTCGTTACCACAAGATATTATTGACCAAGTGCATAGTTGGATTTTAAAAAGGATTATATATTAATATCTAGTGTTACTAATACCCCAGATAAGTGCTTTGGAAAGTATACAAATCATGAAGCTTCATGGAATAAGCCATTCTCTAAATATTTGGGGTACAGTCAGGAGGAATCTTTTTCATAAGGCTGGTTATCCCACAGCTGCTAACTACTTACTGCACAGTTTCTTTCTTTGAATCAGCTGTTGGAGACTAGATGTACCACTGGTCTGATCTAGTATGCTATTTCCCATTTCCTCTATAGTAAAAGACAGAGTCCTGAAAGATAATAGCTGTTCTTCTCACCTAATTGGCAGGCATAGATGACCACAAAGCTTCCATATCATAGTTACAGACTATCTTAGCTATTGATTTATGATAAGGTTTAATAATTTAAGCTATTAACACATATTTATAAAATTGGGCAGAATATCTTTTTAATTCTAGAACTTGTATAGTTGGTATGATAAAACAAAAGGGCAAAAATACTTTGTACACATACGGGATCACTATACAGGCATATCAAAAGGAAATCTCTACAGGTATAGATATTAGAGGCAAAAATAATTTTATATACTTATGTGTAAGAAAGAAGACAAAAGACATAAAAGAGGAAGAGGTCAAATATTGAGAAGAAAAGAGAATATCAAAAGAAAAATGTCATATTATATGAAAGTAAAGTAATTCAACATGCAAGGTACTATGTAAGTGCAAAGCATTATTAATTATTATTATTATTATTTTGTAAAATTTCAGTTCAGTCAATGAAGTCTGAAAGTGACTCCTAAATGTGATTATATAAGACTATGGATTCAATTTTTGCCAGGTAGCATGAATTTCAGTGTAGTGCTGTGTTATTAAAAGCAACCAGCAGTGTGAACCTGCTATATTATTAACATGTTACATTAGCCTTAATAGTTAATTGAGTATTCATATTCATATTGTGGTCTCTTTTCCTAAAAGTGAGTAACAGCTTTCTAAATGCTTTTAAGACTTCCAGGAATAAAATGAAGGTATGTTTAAGTACTTGATGGAAACTGTGTTTAAAATTATGAATACAATGAATTATTATGTTGTATCAGGACCCTTACCAGAATCAGTTGAGAAAGAAATTATGTAAACAATGATGTGTGGCGGGGGGGAGGTCATGTAGATCATCTATATCTATGTATACAAATACATTTATCCTTGTCTCTCAGTCTGGAATGTGTTATACTAGAGACAGTGAATTTCTCAAAAGAGACTCAAGATGTTTTTAATGTTGTTCCAGAATTCAACTGCAAAACAAAAATGGAGAAATACCTCATGACATATTTTTAAACAATCTGCTTTCAACTAGATAAGCCCCCAACTGATTAGTATGGAGTAGCTTTTAATTCGCTTTGATTTTCTTTAATCATACTATGTTTAGTGTAAAAGTCATATGTGCTGAGGAAGGCGAGTCCAAGATCATCTGCCCCACTTAAACCGTACATGAGAACTGGGCTGGGGGAGAAAGCAGGGCTGCGGGGCTGTCTGGACCCTCTGTGGAAAGGGTCTCTGCATTGGTTTAAGGTATTCTACCTTGGAAGTAAGGTGGACTAAGGATGGGGCTGCTGATCTTATATAGCTTCATAGGTCCCAATGCCCCACACAACTGGCAGTCAGGGGCTGTGGCTACTCTTTTACCACGCAGTAGCAGCAGTTGCAAGGGAGCTATGTAATCTGCCACACCCTCTGCCCCCGGGTTCTTTCTGAATCCCCTTTGTCCAGATTCTCTACACTACACTTGCAACATGTCCAGACACCCAGGTTTAATGCGAGTGAACAGATTTCAACCTTAATTCGTTTCTAATCTCTCCAAAATCCTGTAGTCCTTTCCTAAATCAATCATTAATTCTGCGTTCTTAAGACTTACTACTGTATGAGCTATGTGCTTAGTATAGATCACTGTTTCCTTTCATAGTTCTGCTTTGCCTTCAAAATAGACTATTAATTGTGTTTATCCAGAAAATATAGATCAAGGACTTGCTTAAAATATTAATAACTCTCAATGTTTTTAAAATAATCCATTTTATTGTAGATGTTTGAGGTGCAGAAAACCAGTTGGAAATCCTCACATTTGAATAAAAAGTGTAGGTAGAAGGAATCATTGATGGAATGAAAAAAAACAAAACCTCTTTTCACATACTGTCTTTCGGCAGTTTTTACATCTTCCCTTACATTTCTGATGTTTTATCTTTTAAGTTGAGTAGGCACAATTTTAAACTTCATTTGTGTGAGGAAAAATCAAAGGATAGATATTTGGCCAGCTTATAATGCCTCCCAGTTTGATTTTGTTGGTTTCAGGACACCACAGGTGGAGGATACTAAATTATAGCAAATAAAAGAATAAATCATGATGAAGCTACCTAAGGATTTGGCTGAATTTTCTGTGCAAACTGTGATTAACTGAATACTTGCTCTGGAATGTTGGTTTGGCAAGAGGTTAAATACACATGAATGAATCTGTCTGCATACTTACATGCTGCAGTTGCACTTATTTCTCATGACTATGATGATATTGTCTAAGATGTTGAATATAATTTTACTATGTTTGTATGTTATTCTTTGTCAGCCCCTCCACATGGGAGCATAAGCATAAGAGCAGTGTTACATCAAGAGTTTGATTAGGCCCTGGCCGGTCCAGGATCAGGGAAGGTATAAGGATGCCTTAGAGACACCTTTGTCTCCTCCCCGACTCAGCTGTACTGTGCATAAACTTATAGCAGTGAGGGACAGAGTCTTTAATGTGAACCAAACCATGAGCTCATCTACTCTTTTTTTAGCATTTATGGGCCAACTCTTGTTGGTTTCACCAAGCAAACTCCTATTGAGATCAGTGCAGGATTCATCTGCAAATGACAAACTGTTCTCTCCCCTCTTTATTGATGCTTCCTTTTCTGATCCTTTACTGAACTAGGGGTCACCAAATGAAATTAATAGGCAGCAGGTTTAAAACAAAAGGAAGTATTTTTTCACACAATGCACAGTCGACCTGTGGAACTCCTTGCCAGGGGATGTTGTGAAGGCCAAGACTATAACAGGGTTCAAAAAAGAACTAGATAAATTCATGGAAGATAGGTCCATCAAAGGCTATTGACCAGGATAGGC
The DNA here is from genome assembly GCA_007922305.1 of Dermatemys mawii. Classification (NCBI taxonomy): domain Eukaryota; kingdom Metazoa; phylum Chordata; order Testudines; family Dermatemydidae; genus Dermatemys; species Dermatemys mawii. Next base: position 73,617,644 of record ML677332.1, read on the forward strand.
AGAGATGGTGTCCATATCCTCTGTTTGCCAGAAGCTGAGAATGGGCAACAGGGGATGGATCACTTGATGAATACTTGTCTGTTCATTCTCTCTGAGGCACTTGGCACTGACCGCTGTTGGTAGACAGGATACTGGGTTAGATGGACCTTTGGTCCGACCCAGTATGGCCATTCTTATATTTCTCATCTTCCACTAATCCATGAATTAGAGAAATTTGAGACAGCAGAGTCCAATCAGGTCACCTAGTTCATCAGGCAGCCAGTGAAGGATTGTTCCATACTGTATATCCATACTGTATATTATATACAGCTGAAATGCCACCTCCAGATTTTATTGCAATTATTCTTTTATTTTAATGGTGAAGATTTCTTTATTTAAACTTAGTTATTGAAGGCCCATTTTGTGACACCCTTAGAAATTTCCATATAATTATACACCAGTAAAGCCAAAATCTAGCACCTACATAAGACATGAGGGTGGAAATGGCCACTTTGTTTTGCTTCTTCTTATGTGAAAAGACTCCCTCCACCTTCATCTGAATAGACAAGATTGACATAAAAGAGTATTTCAAGAGCTGAACTCTCCTACTGAAGACAAATACAGTGAATTTCTGTATATCTTTAAATGTTTTATATGTCCTAGTCATATATAATTTATTATGTTGTGAATCTGAGCCCTCCTTTGAATGAAAATTTTACTGTCAGAGCCTGGGGTATTTTAGTTTGATGATTTAAAACTCCCAATACAGTCACAGCAAATAGCACTTTTTATTACAGCATGTTTGTCCAAGAGGTCAAACAGTGGGTTTTTTCCCCCACAGTAGAATTATTTCTGATAGCAAGACATTTCCCATCTTAATTCATCTGACACTGAATGCAGTAGCCAACACAGTCTTAGCTAGCTTGTTACAAATTGGACCTACCATGCACAAGGAAAGTGTGGAAGCTTTACCTTTTCTTATGCAAACATCTTTCCATGGAGATTACACAGAATGTTAAATGCTGTACACTCACTTATATCTCTTTGGTTTCAAGTTTTCCATTTATAGTTTTGCTCCAGTATTTCATTTCCTCAGAGATGATGTTGAATTTAAGCTGCCTTGTGATGATGCTAAATTCATTTTTGAGATGAGTAAAAGTGACTAAAATTATGTGCATGTTTCCTGTGAAATATCGTATACTGAGCAGATCCTAGATTAAAAGACAAGCTTGACTTTAAAAGTAATGTGATTAATTTCCTCAACCAAAAGCAGTTAGATGGTTTTCATGCTTATGCTGATACTGTATGGGTGCCCTATTACATCCATGTACATTCTCCATCCCCTTGTGGTTAGCCCTTGCTGAGCCTATTAAGTTGGTATCAAGTCAGCTTGTCCCTTAGTGATAGTACACAAACTCTTAGAGAGCTGCAGAATTCTCATCTGTCCTCTTACCTGTCACTTCAGCCTCCTTTTACTGATGTTAAAAGAAATCTTTACTGTCAGTCATATAACCAATTCACTTTATTCACAGGCAGTGACAACCTTGTTGTGTTTCTCCCACCACAGAACTGACTTCTGTGAATTAGCATTTTCAAAATTTAGACTAGCTCATTAGTGTGAATAAATTTGAAAGCTGCTGTTCAGGTTTTTAAAAATGTAGCCTGGTTTTCCTTGGATATAATTTCGGTGTCTTTAGAAAAATAAATTAAAATCTGTTTTCAAAGCATCACTTTGTGATTTTAGAGCCAATGTGTCTTTTTGTGGCTTTATTTGAGCTATTAAAAAACCCAACAACAGACATACACAAATACATCACAAAACAAAAAACCACCTCCAAATCCTCCAACGTCTTCTCCAGCCTCATATCTCTGTTTATCATTTTTTAGTGTGGAATAATTAGAAGACCAACATCCACTCTTGAAAAGTAAATGGAAGCTCAGGCTTTAATAAATCCAAACTCTCAATCATCTTTCTGGTTGGCTATGTCCAACATATGACCTTGCTGCTGAACGGCCACTGAAAATTTGGTCTAGCCTCCTGTGGCAAGGCAAGGGTAAAACCGCTTGAATGTCCTGCCACTGCTCACTAAGCCCTGCTTTCTGGCACAGAGGCCAGGTGCAGTGCCTCAAAACAGTCAGCAAGGAGCCCAGCTGTGGGCCCTAAAGAGGACTAGCTCACAGCTATAGGCTGAGCTTAGCTGCCACAGCTGGGGCTGATGACTGAGAGGGCTAGAAAAGCCCTAGTAAAACTCAGTTGGGAGGCTAGCCAGGGAGGAGACAGGAGGCAGCAGCTCTGTCTCCTCACTTCAGGCAGGGGACCTCAAGGGCCAGGAGACCCTGAAATGGGTTAGAAAGGGATAACTATTGGGGGATAAAGGGAACCACTTTCTTGCACTGTAAATAAAAGCACAAGGGTGAAACACCAGAAGACTCTTATTTTGTCAGCTTGAACATGCGACACAGGGGAGAGAAGAAGAACTATGCAGACCCTATGACACCTCCCCTGAACCCTCTAGTCATTTGTAACCCTTCCCATTCTATGCTTGTAATTATCATATGTTCATTTGAATGTAATAAAGAATATAACTGTGCTTGGGAATGGGCAAATGAACCAATTTATAATAATTTCTTCCTATCTCTTATGACACAAATCCAGCCAGTATAGCCTCTTAATGCTCTGGTTTCAGGGTGTAATCTAAACCCTTGATGAAGACTCAAAGATATCTTCCTCTCATTATTATAGTACAGTATTGTACAGTTAGTCAGGTCCAATGTGTATTATTGTTTTTTATCTTGTAAAAATTAGGTATGGGCCACTATTGGAGATAGGATGCATAACAAGATGAATCTAGTTCATTGAGGCATGGCAACTCCTGTAGTCCTAAGCCATCAACAATAATATGCAAACATACAGTGCTGAAGAATTCAATGCCATGCAGCAAAAGAATTTCCTTTGCATGTACTGTGGTAATCCTTGCTCCTTACAGTAACTCCACACTCTTCTCAAGGACAATTTTATGTAACATGCAGCAGGAGGGTATCAATACATCTGAATGAACTGTGTAATATTACTGAGGAGACACTCTACAAACAATAATAATATGTTAAACAATGTGTATTAATATAGTATGTCCTATATGAGAATGTCAGCATTTTACAGATATCATTGAACAAAGTCTCAGAGGTGACTATATGGTGAATAAATAGAGACACAGAGGGCTTCAATCTGATCTTAATTAGTTTTATCCTGATACAACTCCAGTGATACCTATAGAATTTCTCCTGATTTACCCTGGTGTAAGTGAAATCAGATTTCTAATTCAGAAAAGTTAAGTAACCTGCTTAAGGTCACAAAAGTAAGTGGCAGAACAGGGAAGAGAGGCTTACAGGGGTTTGACTAAATAGAGCTAATAATGTCTGTACTATTGGTACTAAAATGAAAATGTGCAGTGGAGTATATCTGATTAAAACTAAGTAAAAGAAATATTAATATAACTGAAGGAGAAGGAGAAAGACTAGAAGTGCTAAAAGTAATGTGGTAGTACTCTAGGTTAAATCATATTAGCCACATCTATAATTCTGATATTCCTCTTTTGCCTTATATATGGCATGTTATGATAGTGTAGCCCCTTCTTCCAACACCAGTGTCTCATTCAGACACTAGCATCTCATTGTTAAGCAGCTCAGATATGCAGGGCCTTGCAGGTTGGCTTTTTGGTGAGGAGAAATTGGTGACTGGCAGACCAAGAATATTCTAAGTTTAACTTGTTTTACTTACACACATACATCAGTCCTGGAACAGAGGTGGTCATAAACAGAATGGAGGGCAATGCCATTTTTCAGGAATGCCAGTCCAACACCAGTGCCTGGTTCCCAGGAACTGACTGTAATTAGGGGCAAATGCAGAGGGCATATTCCCCCATTGCTCAGACAGTTTCCCCTACGTGCAGAACAAACCTAACAATAACACACAGAGCACGTCTTCCCCAAGTCTCAACATTTGCTCACATGTTAAGAAAAGAACTCGGAAGCTTATGTGTAACAGTTCCACCAGGCAATGCCTAGCATAACAATATTTATGTAGATCAGAAGTATTTTAATCTAAAGAATTGTGTGGGAAATGTTATTCATAGATAAGATTCTATACCATTTGACATATGCATTTAAATCCTAGGTATTTAATCTACCTACTATCTGATTAGTTGTAAATGTGCAACTTTAAAAGTGTTTATATTCATGTTTGTCTCCTAAAAAATAATAATTCTGTCGCTTTTGCCCCTCATGCTATGCCCTGCCCACTGTTCCCTGCCCCATTTGCCCTTTCTACACATAAACTCCTCCCACAGAATCATACACATCTGTTTTCCTACTGTTGCCACTTCTCAAACACACCATCATCTTCCTTCCACTCTCTGGGCCTTATCCTTGGATTGAGCCAGGAAGTGCTTGGCACAGCACTTAATTGGGACAAAGGGGCTGTGGCAGCAGTTGGGCATCACTGGAGCACAGTTTTCTGTAGACACACCTCTCCCCTCTCCAAAAAACCCACAGCACATGCCATGACAGATGGTATTGAACTGACAAGGACAGCTCTATGCTACCAGTGGCTGCCCCAGTGTTACTGAATCTCACAATATACAGTTTTATTTAAAGCACCAGCACCTGGATTCAAGTGATTATATTATAATCTGATCTTTCCTGTCTTATCTTTTCTAAAAAAGAATGCCTCTAGCCCTTGTGGTTGCAGAGGCAAACTTGAGAGTGTGACCCAAGTTCATGCTTAACCCTCATAAACCAGAATGCAAATAAAAAGAACCCCAAATATATTTCATTTTTAAAATCAATGTCAGGATTTTGAAGGCCCTAACTCATGCTTGTGGCATGTTTGGATTTGCTGGTACTGATTCCCCAGTGGCAGGGGAATCCCCAACTGGCCTCTGGGGGTGGAGGATCTGACCTTCCCACGAGCACCACCTGCTTTCCCCTGCCTCGTAAATTCTCCATACATCTTTCCTTTTGGCTTTCTCCTATCATTCTTTACTTGGTCTCTCTTGCCTTCCTTTTCTCTTTCTCTCTCTCTCTCTTTTTTTTTTAATTTTCCCATGTTTTCCTTATCTCTCTTTTGTGTCTGTTTCCTCTGTTTCCTACTCTCCCTCCCCCACTCAATTCATGTAAAGAGCTTTCTGAAGAGGGTGGAGCAGGACTATCCTATTTCCCCGCTATAACTCTTGTGATAGCTACAAAGAGAGGATGGCAAGTGTCATTGATTTCAATGAATTCACTCTGCTTTACCCCAGCTGAGGATCTGGCCAAGCACTCCCACAAGCCTTTTCTCCCTGGAAACTAAAGCACAGGAAGTCTGATCATGTCAATATTTCTAAAGACTTAAACTATGCTCCCTTACATCACTTTCCCCATCAATCTGCAGCTCACCTCAGTCCTCTATGCAATGAAAAAGTATTGAGAAGGTCTTTATTGTCTGACCCGGTCATGTGACATGAGCTAAGGATACAAGAGGTTAAACCTCATCACATGACATTATCAATTATCCACTTATTCCTGCTAAACTCTTCTTGGCTTGATCTCCTACTATTGCCTCAGATTGCCAGAGTCTGCTATTGAGCTTGATCCTTATCGGTCAGGCATCTTTCCAGATTGCCCCACCTTCTCCTCACTCCTCACCTCCCATTGCTAATTACAGGTAGCAGATGAACAGCAAAGCAGAATTTACATGATGTGTTCTGTTAATCCTGAGTCTGATCCTGAAATCATTACTTATATGGGTGGTTATTACATACACACACACACATACATACACATACACATATTCCCATCCACTTTTATAGGTCACGTTGTGTGAGTCAGAGTTGCAAGACATAGCTCCTGATTAAGTTTACTTTGCTACTCAGTTCACTCCTGGAGCTAAGTAATATAGTAATTAAAAGCATCAGCAAGTATCAAACCACCTCTTCCCACACTGGTGGGAGGATTGTAGTATATTAACAAAAAATAGGAAGAAGTTACAAAATGTGCTGATTCAGACAATAAGAATGGGTGATTTTAATTATTCCATTATTAACTAGCTCACGGCACATCAGAGCATGATTTACAAAAGCAATTTATTTATACCATAAAAGCCTGTATTTTGGGGCAGTTTGTACTGATGCCTACAAGTGAGGAGGTAACTATTATGTGCAGGTACTCATATGGCTCCCATAACCACAGTATCTGAGTGTAGCCCCCTCTCCTGTTCACTCTCTCAGTATGAGGTTGTTCAAGATAGCAGAAGCCTGCCTTGTAACTTTTTACACAACTTTGGGAAACTGGGCCTGAGGCTTCTTTGTATTTTTCATGTTGTATGTCAGTGTGTATTCACCTCAGACCAGATCCAGTCAGACAAACTACCAGGAGCAAGGCTTTATCCTGTAAAGAACATAGAACAGGATTACATTCCAGCAGCCTCCTCTCTGCTTGCTGCTATGTGCTCCCAGCTCAGTCAATGCTGAGACCTCTTGCTGGCAGAGAAAGTACATCCTGGCAGGAACCTGGAAGTTCTCCCAACATGCTGCAGTTTGTATTCTACAACTTGTAGTTCCCAGGTCTGCCATTTTAGCACACTGGACATGAGCATCTCACAATCTTTAATGTATTTATCTTCACAATACTCTGTAAGGTATAGAAGCGCTGTTATCCCCATTTTTGCAATATGGAACTGAAGCATAAAGAGAATAAGCCCTAGATCCTCAAAGGTATTGAGGCTCCTAAATAGGGTTGCCAGGTATCTTGTTTTTGACCGGACTTCCCAGTCAAAAAGGGACTCTGGCGGCTCCAGTCAGCACTGCCGATCGAGTTGTTAAAAGTCCTGTCAGAGGCACAGTGGGGCTAGGGGACCAAGTCCAATGGGAGCTGAGAGGACTGCTCCTGCAGATTGGGCAGCCCACAGAGCCGCTTGGCTGCACCTCCATATAGGATCCTCAGGGGGGACATGCTGCTGCTCCTGAGAGCCACCTGAGGTAATGGCCTCCCAAAGCCCTCCCCCCAGGGTCCCAACTTCCTGCCCCAATCCAGATCCCTCTCCTGCACTCCAAACCCCTCATCCCTAGCCTCATCCCAGAGTTCTTGCAACCCTCCTATACCCCAACCCCCGAGTCAGCACAGTGAAAATGAGCGAGTGAGTGAGGGTGGGCAGAGCAAGTGACAGAGGGAGGGAGGGATGGAGTGAGTGGAGGCAGGGCCTCAGAAAAGGGGCAAGACCTCAGAGGAAGGACAGGTCAGTTGGCAGGGCAAGGATGTTCAGTTTTCTGTGTGTAGAAAGTTGGTAACCCTACTCCTAAATTCTATTGATATCAATGGGAAGGTAGGCATCTAAATAACTTTGATGATCTGGGCCTAAGTGACTTTCTCAAGGTCTCCCAAGGAGTTTGTGACAAAGCAGAAAACTGAAATGAGGCTGGCCAAGTCGCAGGCTAGTGACTTCACCACTGGACCACCCTTCCTCCTTGATTCCAAGTGATTTATTCTTATTATGTAGAAATTATCAGGAGAGGTAAAGGCCCAATACTGGGAAGGCTAGATCCATAAAGGTATTTAGGCACCTAACTCCAATATAGTCATTGAGACAAAAAAAATTAGGAATAACTGTATAGATGAGTGGTTCAGGCCCTCAGCAGGATGTGGAGGATCGTAGCTCAAGTTCCAATGTAGCCACTGTTCCAATGACTTATTTTGCAATGCTCTCTCCCTTCATCTAGAGCCCAGTCATTAGGGCACTCTCCTAGGCAGTGGCATAGCTGGATTTAAATCCTTGCTCCATACCAGGCAGAGAGAAGATTCAAGCCTGGTCTCCCATATCCTGGCTGAATGTGCTAAGCATTGGAGAAAAGTTTATAAAGGGGTACCAGCACCACTTCTTCCTCCTCTTTTTTGTGAGAAAAACGTTAGGTACCTAACTCTGGGAGAAGGTTTGTGGCTGGGATTCGGAAGCAGAGGGAGACATCTTCCTCTAATCTGGAGTTAGGTGACCAACTGTCTTTGAAAGGAAAGGCTTTAATCTCTGCATTTCCTATTGGCTAGTTTAGATGACTCCCTGCTCAGCATTCTGGCTTTTGCCTAACTCTCCCCATGCCCTGTATAGGGAGCCAGGTGACCTAACTCAAGGTGTGGATTTGACTAGATGGCAAGGTGCCTAAATGTTAGGTGATGCGACACTGAGTCATCCCCTTTTGTAGATCTAGTCCTGAGTATCTCCTCAAGTGCTGCCACAGCCAGTGGAAAATGAAGGGTGCTCTGCATCTTACAGGATCAGGCCCTAATTAAGGCCTAAGAATGGCTCCAGATTATTTAAGTATCTCGAGCTCAAGCGCTCCCCAGCTCTAGAAACCCGAGCTCCATTGGGTAACGGCAATCACCATACAATTAGATTTTATATCATAATAGAGGGCAACCTGGGGTGACAAATGTTAAAAGGACAGATTTTAAAATTATGTGGAAAATGGTTAACAGAAGGGCAAAGTAAAAAACGTTAAAAACTACAGACTCAGCCTGGAGGCTATTCAAGAACATTGTGTTAGAGGCACAGATGGTTTGTGTATCAACGAGCACAAAAACAAAGTAAAATGGTGAGAACAAAACTATGATGAAGCAGGCTTCATTAAGGCTAAATAGGCATTCTTTAAGACAGAAATACAGCCTGAACACCACAGATCAAATCCTAACCTAAAAGCCAGGTAAAGCTCAAGTTGTCCATGCAAAAGGTTAGGAAAGAAGTGGTCAGATACTAAGGCAATGTAGGCCTGTAGTATCTATTTTAAGTGTTATGTCATGCAAAAGTTTGCACCAGAAATGGAGTAGCCACCTTGAAATTGCTGATTTCCCATTCCTCCTGTTTTATAAAAAAATATGTTATCCAATCAGAGTGAAGAAACAATGCCATGTGACTTAAATGCCCAATAGCATACCACAATGACATAATTGTAAATAGTTGAAAACATAGGGACATATTCTGCCCTGTGTTGAAGTAATTTTGTGCTACCAAACTGTCCTTAAAGCTGCCCCAAAGGGGTGGTTGAGGATTACTCTAGCTTGGCTAACTAGCCTTCATCAGCTCCTCCCATCTAACTTTGCTGCAAGGAATGGTAGTATGAGAGCAGAAGTTTGTGCCCTGCACTCTGACATTATTCCCTGGCATAATGCCATCTAAGGAGCCATGACAAACTGGTGGGATTTAAAGGAGCCTGTAGTCTCCTCTATCTTGTGCCGGGGTGAATGGCTTTCCAGCCAGCCTCAAGACTGTGGGAGGAACCACCCTCAGGTCTGCTCCAACACACTTGCTTTCCTTCTTCTTGCAGCTTGTGTAGTAATTTATACCTGTGCAAAGTGGATGTATACAGGCTACCAGATAAAAATTGTAGTAGTTCATACAGGTATAAATGATTAAATCAAGTGGAGAAGTGGGCCCATAAATGAAACAAATAGCTTATGAACAACCCCCCACTAAACTTTGTGAACAATTTCAATAATGCATAAATGAAAAAATCAAAATTTGTTTGTGGGTAATGTGTGAAGAATAAAAAGGACTAATTGATAATGCTGGGTGGAAAAATTTCCATCCAAGCTGTTTTATGACAGAAAATATTGAGTTTCTGACACAACTTTGGTAAATAGTGCCTTTTTTCTGCAAAAAATTTCAGCTGAACACCTGAAAATCAAAAAGTGCAAAGTTTTGGCTGAAAATTGAAATATTTTCAATCAGAAATGCTGCCACTGTGTTTCATGGGAGTTGTATATTGACTACCTCATCCTCCTCTATCAATCAGCTTCCCTAGCTGAACTACCTCTCCCATGGTGCACCATGGCCAGGGATTCCCATGATGAATCATATTGGGAAGGAGCTTTAGTTTTCATCCAAACATTTTTGTCTGAAAATTTTCAGTTTTTGCTTTTTCAACAAGAAATCAAAATTTTCTCTGGGAGAAAAAAAAATAGTCAAGTCTGCTAAATAAATCTAGTACATTATTTGCTAGGAATGTTCCAGTCAGGAACAAACATGACTTTAGCACATCAGTTTCTGTTCAAAGACTCTGTTTTTCACAATGCGGGGAGAGTTACTTTCTGTGGGAGATCAGAATATGGAATTGACAAAGATAGAAGTTAACAAAGAAGATGTTACAAATTAACCCGAGAAACTCAAATGTAATAAATCAGGACTGATGATATTCATTTAAATCTTCTTGGGTTAATAGCATGTGCTGTAACGGAGATACTGACTGGTGACAAAAGTCTGGAAATTTGAAAGGCTACATAAATTGAAATTCTATGCTTCAGTGCCTACTGCAAAGCCAAAATCTTGACATGGACGAAGGCTTAGTGATAGTTCAGATGATCATTCCTGAATTCAGAAGTTTATTCAATCCACCTGAACCTGTTGATTTTGCCAGATTGGGATGGAAATCTCACAGGTATCAGATACTTGGTAAATTGCAAAATTGTGGATGGAGCTGGTGATATCAGAAGAGAGCCTGTCTCCTAATTTTTCAGCACTTTGTTTTGTTTCTGGTCCTGGCTGGAACCAAGAAGTCAGAGAGCTGTTTGAAAGTGAAAAATATGTTTAAGAAATGTTACCTAAAGATTTTCAAAAATGGAAGCAGCCTGTCTTCTTTCATACGGGAATCTTTGCCAGGAGGTGATGGGGAGTAAAGCATCTTGTAACATTCTCCTCAGAGGAGACCTGCTGAGAATGAGATTGCTGGTGTGCCCATTCACAGAACAACTACTGAAGGGATGTTGGGGTGGAGAAGCCGCAGTGACACAACTTCAAAGATAAATGGAAGCAGGTTTACTGAGGGATAGGAAGGGGCGGGATTGCCTAGGAAAAGAGGGAGCTACAGTCCGCTGAGGATGCAAAATGGGGACTCAAAAAGTTTCCACTAATATGGGCATGCTTTGGAGAAACACCTGACATTCCTGAGTTCTAGTACTCTTGTGTACTTTATTAATCATATCCACAGAAGAAAATGTTCAGAACCTCAGATGACTTCTTTAAAGTCTCCAGTATATAGGAGCATTAGCTGTGGACCTTCCTTAGGAGAAAGGTGGCAATGGAGGCTCAGCATCACCACCAAAAAGAGAAATTCTACCTTATCAGTGTATAACACTGATGGGTTTTTTTCCTGGTAAAACAGGAGACACTGCATGGCACTAATGAGCCATGGTACGTGCATGCGCATACACTATTATATATGATTGCTCCTGTACTGTGACTTTATAAGAACTTTGGACACTTCAGTTTGATTAACACATTGAAAAGACGTACATTTTACCTGAAGAATGCCAGGCTATGAAGATTTGTTAAAAATTCAGAAAAGGAAGACACTGCAAAAAAGATTAAATTCAGTTACATTAACTAATGCATTCTATTAATATAATGAGGACAACAACAACAAAAATTAGGCCTCTTGAGGAATTAGGACAATTTTGTTTGATTCTCTCTCAGTGTATACAGTTATATACATATGTGTGTACGTGAATAATATATATTTATAGAAATATATTCATACACACTCATGTACACACACACACAGAAATAAATCATCTCAATAGAACACAGTATATAGAGGGCTACTGCACATCTTTATTTAAAATACGTAGGATGCCAAGACAGAAAAGTACAAAAAAGATATACATATTGTTTTTGAAGCTGAAGCATGAATATGGTTGTAATTTTAATGTTTCTTGCTGGAAAAAGGTCATCTTTGGCGAGGTCGGATTTTTCTTAAGGTCATTTCACATTGAGATATCTGCCTGCTTTTGACATTTCATCTAGAAGAGGCACAACTATTCTGACACATGAAATGGGTTCTTTACAAACCCAATGGCTATTTCTATCAACATCTGTTATTGTTACACAAAAGGGGAATATGCATTGATTGCAAACAAGGCTTCACATTTTTTTGGAGAATATATATATATATATATATATATATATTACTTAAAGGGACAGCAATGTCCATCTGAAGTAGAAGCAAAAGAAAACATTGAACCATAAAAGACTGAAAAAAATAACTCCAGAGATGTTGTTTTTACTCACACATAGCTAGAGAAAAAGAGAGAAAAAAATTAAATTGCTCTTGGTAAATTGTAGGACTTCCTCTGAAAAAGCAGCAAGGCAAACAAATGTACTAATCATTTCTGTAATTACTTTGTGGTGTTTATGTGTGAAATTCCTCTCATTTTAGTTGATCTAATCTGTTTTTACACACAGCACCAGAATTTTGCTCTTGGTCTCAATTTCCAAATAGCTATTTTTCACCTTGTCCAGCCCTGTAAATATTTGGCTGACTATTTGAAAGTTTGGATTTGCTTTGTGAGCTTTGTGATAGTCACATGGTATTATTTCTGTTCCCCGATTAGATGGTCTATTCTTTGTAAACTACTGCTTTCTCTCTAAATGAATTTTGTTTTGTCAGGAAACAGATTTTGTTTTCTGATTACATTCATCTTGGCTATGACCCAAATCTGCTGTTTGTGAATGTCTGAAGGAATATACGAATATTCGGGAGCAGAAAATAATAGTGGATATGAGCAGGCTAAATTGAAACCCAATTTGTTAATCAGCAACCTGTGAATGAACAGGGTTTTTTGCACTCTACTGGCCCACTAACTACAGGAGCACCAGTAAACTGCATGCTTGGAGTCACAATGCTTCCAACTATGCTTAATGTGTCATATTAAGCTTCTCTGGAAAGCGAGGATATATGTATGACAGACTTGCACAGAGAACCTACAGGTGCTGTTATTCTGGACTGGTGCCATATGTCCGTAGGGCATCGAAGAGGTTACTATCCAGGTGTACAAGCTGTACTGTTGGAACATGTTCTGTATTCCTTCCAGACTTTGGCCTCAGATAAGTGCCTTTAACATAGTTTATTAACATGTCATAATTGGATTTATTTAATGCACTGGGATTCAGAGCATGTCGGCTTTGTGGATGACTGTAAAATACTTCATCGGCTTTTGATAGAGCTACAGGAAAACAGGACAGACAGCCAGGCTCCCTTTCCCACCATGGTTCGAATTTGAATGTTCTCAGCTTATGTGCTGGATAACAACAGTAAAAGCACAACCATTCTAGTGCACTGCAATGTTGCATTTGATTATAAAATAATGCTTGGGAACTCAATGCACTAAAATAACATTAAGGAAGCATCAAGGCACCTTTCATGCTGCCATTTTGTGCCTAGGGCATTGCAGTTATCATATGAAATATGTGTCCCTCTCTCAAACAGTTCTACAGGAATAGCTACTGCTGCATACTGTCACAAATGAACAATAATACTGCACCACATGTAATGGATCCAATAGTTATACTTATTTATGTACATAGCCTGTAAGATTGCCTGATCCAGGGGGGATTGTTAAAAAGAAGTCCAATATCTGGGGACTTGATTTTGTAGGAATAAATCTGGAGTAACTCCACTTAAGTGAATAGTGTTCCATGAATGCAAAACAAGGATAGATATGAGGCGAATCAGGCCCAAACAGAAAAGTCAAATCAAATCCGATTATTTTGTGTTCAGTAATCAGGGCTTGTGATGTATGGTGGGAGTGATGATTTCAACAGCCAGATTGTATGCAGCATTGTTGTAGCTGCATCAATCCCAGAATAATAGAGACAAAAGATGGGCGAGGTAATATATTTTATTGGACCAACCTCTGTTGGTGAAATAGAAAGAAGAATTTGGTCCAATAAAAGATATTATCTTGCCTACTTTGTCTTTGTAACAGTCAGATTGTGAGAGGCCCTGAAGGAGGTGTGCATGGATGGAGGAGAAGAACCCGCCTCTTTCCCTTGCATGGTTTCACAAGGGTCTCCCACAATAACTGTCCCCATTCTTCATATGATCCGGGGAAGCCTGGAACTGTAGGTCTTTGCACTGCAATTAGGAACAGACTGGTTCGAGATGCTTTAATTCCTGAAAACATTTTGACCAATCAGACAAACTGGGCTTTAGTTTTGTGTGGCTGGGCACAATAGTCATGCCTATGCAGGCAAAAAGAAAGGCATTTATCAGGCAGGTGTTGTCTGCTTCCTGAAAGGGTAAGCAGAAGCATACACTAGCTTTGTATGGTGAGAAGTGAACCTGTAAGTTCAGCACTGAGACCTGCGGCAGGGAATGTGCCTGCCCATAATACCATTTCCCTGTTCTCCCACCCTGACTACCAGAGACCATCACTTGCAGTAAGAGACAATGACAGCATGTATCTGTCTGCTGTGTGCCTACAACCACTGAGATGGATAAGCTCTAAAGAAGACCAAACTCTAGCGGGGGTTCTGCCTGCATCAACCACTACAGACAAAAGGTGAGAGAATGGAAATATTATCATCTCCATTTATTTTAAAAATAGGGAACTGAGGCACAGAGAGATTATCTTTCTTGCCCAAGATTACACAGGAAGTATGTAGCAGAATTAAGGATTCATAGTCAGAGAGTTTAAGGCCAAAAGGAAGCACCAGATCATTCGTTTTGAACTTGGCTACCACTGGCCACCAACACTACCCAGCAGTGCATCTTACCAACCAAGAGGGAAATGAGACCAGAGCAAATGACACCTACAGAAGACAAGGCTATTATGCACCACAGGCAGAGATAAGGTGGTCAGACAGCAAATGTGAAAAATCGGGACAAGTGTTAGGGGTAATATGAGCCTATATAGGAAAAAGATCCAAAAATTGGGACTGTCCCTATAAAATTGGGACATCTAGTCACCGTAGGTAAAGAATAGGAGGGACCAAGGTTCACCAGTGCTTGAGACCCCTGCAATGGCAGGGAAATGCTTACATGAGATCCCCAGATAATCCTGGCAAGTGACCCATACCCACATTCTGCAGAGAAAGGTGAACCCCCCCACAAGGTCTCTGTCAATCTGATGTAGGCACAAATTCCTTCCCAACCCAAGCTATGGCTACCAGTTAGTTTCTGAGCATGTGAGTAAGAAACAACCAGCTAATACTTCAGAGAGAGACTGTTCAGTGCCACCTCAGAGTTGTGGCCTATTCTGCCAGTGTGCTATCTCCATCCATGGTCATTCCAGGGGAAGGAGATTACAAAAAACCTTCCAGAATACATGGGGGGCAAATTCCCTTCCTGGCTACCACCGATGGCAGGAGGAAACCCTGAAGTATGAGCTTTAGGAGAATAAGACATAAACCAGAAATGAACCCTGCTCCTCACCTTCCTAAGCCACCTAATCACACAATTGCACTTGTAAATTTGCCCCACTTTGTCATAAGATGAACTAAGTTGTTTGCTCCCCCAAATCCTATGAGGATGCTGTTCCATCCCCAGTCTCCTGAGTTCCAGCCCAGTGCCTTCCTCTCTCACCCATTATCGGTATGCAGTTACAGGCCACTATTCTGTGGGCCAGACTTTTATCCAGTGAACTCACGGCTCTCAAAAATCCTCAAGCCTGCTGGCATGTATAAAATGTGCCCTATGTCACTGACATCCCAATTCACTCAAACTAAAATCTAGACATTCTTTTCATTTACTGCCATATCAAAGTCAGGCAAAAAATATATATCTTATTTCAGTGAGATAGTGAAACAAAGTGGCTGTCAGCCTTTTTAGAACTAGGTCAAAGTTTGACCCATACACTGTGTGGCCCATCACAAATGTTTGACATTACTTGTTATTTAACAGTATATTTCCTCTATTGCTGAAGAAAGGTGAGGCTTTATATTATACACCCGTGCAATCTCATAGTTTTGAAGCCATTGTGGTATGATACACACTGTAGGGTAAGGGATGCCTGATTTTTGGCTTCTCTCTAGCCCCATAAGTTTTCACAAGCCTATGAATACATTAATCAAGCACTTAAGGGCACACAGGCTTTGCATATAATTTTACCTAGACAACATTTTACTATGCTATCAAAATCCAGCCTCTTTTAGTGAAAACAGAGACTATCTATTACACCTCTTAGGTCGATCACCTCTTCTTCATTAATGTATTCCGGTCATTGCTCCTACTAATGTATATATATTTTTATCTCTCTCTTTCATTACAGCTATGAGAGAGCACCATAACAAACCACCTCTGGCACCTCATCTTCAATCAAGAGAGGAATGACTATTCTCCAGAGTCCATAGCTCCACATTATTAACATTCTATCCCTGCTTGTCTGCACCTAACCTGGTGTTATTTCTTGTTTATGTGAAGGAGTCTTTCCTCTTTCCACTATTTTTTCATAAAGCAAAGGGGAAAAAAGATAAAACCACACTGCTGATTCTTTTTCATACGTAGAAAAGGTTTTTCTTTATTTAGCTGCACCAAACAAGATCATTAGAATACTTTGTCAGAGTTGGGCCAAATTCTCTTCTGGTGTAAATCAACAGAGCTATGTCAGTTTACACCTGGAGAGAATTTGGACCTCTACATTTAGCAGTTGTATTAGTTACTTACAAGTATTTCTTCCTTGCCCTTTTGCTTCTACAGCCCAATTCTGTACAGAGTTGGGGGCACAAAGAAGAACAATAAATAGCTACCATGAATCATTGGATATCTATCTATCTATCTATCTATCTATCTATCTATCTATCTATCTAT
>ML677332.1:73634236-73654236 GCA_007922305.1 Dermatemys mawii
TATCTATCTATC
Source organism: Dermatemys mawii (assembly GCA_007922305.1). Taxonomy (NCBI): domain Eukaryota; kingdom Metazoa; phylum Chordata; order Testudines; family Dermatemydidae; genus Dermatemys; species Dermatemys mawii. Next base: position 73,634,249 of record ML677332.1, read on the forward strand.
TATCTATCTATCTATCTATCTATCTATCTATCTATCTATCAGCCAGTTGATTGATCTATCTGATCTATCTATCAGACCTGGCATGAGTGAAAACCAAAGTAAAATGCCCACCTGTTGTTAAACGGCAGTTATACTTTAATCAAAACATTATTCACAGGTCATTGGTAGAGCTGTGTGAAACTTTAGCAAGAAAACCTAAAACTAACCCACAAAACCCCAAGCCAAAGAATATTAGTCTGGTTTATATTTTTTTCATCATAAACCTGAAACTGAGGCGGGGGAGTCATCAAAAAGTTTGCAAGTTTCCTCCAAACCTATGCCTGCTTAGAGCTGTCCTACGAATTAGGCTCCCCTGCATTCTGTTTAAATCAATGACAAGTGGACTTGGCTTTCAATCTGAGCAACTATGTTCAAATGGTTTCCAAATTAGGCAAAACAAGTTTCCTTACTCTAACATAACCTTCCTACCAGGATACCCATATCTTTGCCCAGTTTTGGGTCATTAATTTTCTTTAGCCCTTTCACTTAAAAAATCATGCACTACAGGGGAAAACCCTATTAAAACAAAGTATAGAGTTCAGCTGCAAGTTTTTTCCACATATATTTTTTTCACAATGAATGTATAATAAAGATGTGTATAAGTATTTCAAATAACCTTGCTCACATTCTCAGAAACAAGTTATGATTTCTTCTCAAGGTTTTAAAATTTTACTTATAGGATCATCAGAAGAGAAGACCCACAGTAAGAGGTCCAGAAACATCCTTTTCATACAGTATATGTTTTCATTATGGGTGAAAGATAGGAACCTTCATGGTAGCTAGGTTGAATTTTACCTGCTGCTATGTCTCTTGAAGTCTGTGACCAGAGGCTGGCTAATTCATTTCTTTAGTAATAATGGCTTATTTATGGTTACTGAATCATGCAAAGAATATAATTCTAGCTATTTTAACATATTGTTTTGCATTCCTGGCATTACCACTGAATTGCATAAACCATGTTAGCAAATCTACATATCCAGGAAGCCTGCCTTGTTCAAGCTATAATAAGGGATATTGTTATGCAGTAACTAGTGCTGCACTTGTTCGCAGACCTTCTACCAACGAAAACTGGGTCAGTGTGTATCCCAAAAATAAATCAATACTATTTTTATTATATTAATTCAGTTTTGTATGACTCAGTCAGATGTCAAGGGAACTACCAAAGATGATTCAAGTCTCCAGGGACATTACTCTTCCTGTGAATTTCACCTTCCCAGTTTTCCACCATAAAATATAACTTTCCTTCCTGCGGACCTTCTCACAAGTGGACAATTTCTTATTTTGAGGCCTAGATTAAATGTATTTGGTCCAACTCCCAAATGACAGGCACATGCACATACACACTACAATTGATCCACTTGTTTCTACTTTCAACAAAAATATGGATGGACCATGAAGAGTGAATTACTCTTTACACCTAGAAATTTTCCTTCCAGGTCAGGATTACAATACTCTGGTAAGGTAATGTGGTTAACTATGATTTCCCACTGCTTCTCATGCTGTATCTGATTTACTGGGGGAAAAAATCCTTTTCCTGGGGCTGTCAATTTGGCACATTTCTTTGGCACTAAGGTGCAGTATAGAGGCAGATCCATAATAACCAAGTTTGAGGTTGTCTCTCTTAGGGTTCAGCATCTTTTGGTCCCAAATTTTTGGAGAGGCTTGGAGACCTTCAAGCTAAAACCTGAGGATACAAACCAGATTCCTCTTCCTCATTTGACAAACTGTTGTGGGGAGATCTTGATTCTAGGTCACTACAGAGTTAGAGATGGGTTTTTCCCAAATGTTTTCCTCCCTGTTGAATGGAATGTTTTCAGAATCTCTCAAGTGATTGATAATTAGTCTCTCCCTCAAGAAACCATCTATTGTGACTGAGACATTCCCAGCTGTGAATCTCTTTTCGGGGGGATGATTATTGATGCATTTGTAGAGAAGAAAACATGGCAACATCTGTAACCCTCAGATTTAACACACCCCTTGACCTGTAGTTTTAGGCCTGGATATGTTATAAACATTGCACTGCTCTCAGGCTTCTAGGGATGATGATCTCTGCTCAGTGATGGAGAAAGATCAACTGTCCATGTTGATTAGTTCATATGCAGAGTATCAGCATTATAGCTGGTCTTAAAATCCAATTTTATTTTTGTAAAAAATTTCAAAGACTCCAATTAGTAACATTCTTTAAGATGTTGGACCATGAAGTGTTGCTAATGTGACTATAGTTCCTAGAAGCAATGAATAGGAGCCATGTTTGAGTGGCTCAAAAAAATCCATTTGAGAAGACTTAAAGGGTAATATAGGTTCATAGCTCATCTGCACCTCAAACCCTTTTGTGTGGGGTGTAGACAGATTCTATTCTGCTACCCTTAGTTTTCAGGGTGTATATCCACTTGCTACATTGCAGTGTCATAAATACGCAGCTAGCATTACACTTGAAAATTCAGTTTCATTGGTCTCAGTAATTTGATACATTGCTTTTCCAAAGTCTGTCTGAAAGAGAGGCTTGGATTAGAATTATTTTACTCAAGCTCAAACTTGGTAAGCCATATATGAGGCAGGACAGTTGGGGAACTAACCAAAAGAAACAGAAAATATCTGACCGTTTAACTGTGGAGATTTGCCTGCTTTATGTGGGTTTTGGGAGTCCTTTTAAATCTTCAGCTGTTTCTTGATGTCCAAACAGCGAAAGTGGCAAATGTTATTCCTTCTGTTTCTGGCAAGGAAGCTGCAACCATTCTTCTTGGATGTTGACCATGCTAACATCATCCATGCATACATCACCTCCAGACTAGATCATTCCAATCCACTTTTCACAGAACTACATTTGCACATTTCTCAAAAACTTCAGCTAGTGCAGAATTCAGTTGCCAGCTGACTTAGTTTTAAATCCAATATGGATCTCTATGCAGCACACACTTCATTCTCAAATGCTGGTCAAGGTGTTGAGATTAGGCCTGCACAGTCTAAATATTTGATGTGATTAAAATGTTATCAAATTTAGTTCTGCAGACTATGCATGAATCATTTGTGAACTGATCACTATTTCTAAAAATGCATTCATTATTTGTGAGTATTCATGGAATAGTTCACAAAAACAAATTTCAGATTATCAGTTGCTTATGAACTGCTCACACCCCTGTTTGCTAACTATTGGTAGTATAATTGGTGACTTAAGTCACATGGCATTGCTTCTTTTATTTTCATTCTTTTCAGTTTAATTCTTCTAAATGGGAAGGCTATTGAGGCCTCTTAAATGGGGACCGAGAAGCCTAATTTTAGGCACCTATTTTCAAAAATCTTAGCCCTGGTTTTTAAAATTACAAAGTAGTAATAATTAAAGACATACACCCCGGTTAAAGCAACATAGCTACATCTCTGTCTTGCATTTAGAATGACATATAGCTAACTGCATATGATATACGATTAAGTTATCCTTAAAGGTCCTCAACTTGGCTAATATATTGTTGTCTTTCCTAGAAAAAGTACATACCTCCCCATTCCCTAGTCATTAGTATGGCTGTATGCATGACAAACACTGGTTACCAGAAAGCCACTACATTTGACATCAGCTCCAATCTGTTTTTCTTTCTGCCAGGATTTCCTGATTATGCAGTGAAAAGATATTTGGTTGATAGTAGTATACAAGACATTTGATGGGGAAACAAAACAACACTTAAATTAAATTCATGCCGGTGGGGAGGGAAGCTCCCTCATTAACAGAATAATTGAGCTGTTAGTTAATTTTACTTGTTATCTGTGGAAAAGGGCAAAAATCTTCCAAGGGATCAATATTCTTCCCTCGAATGATTAAAAGAACAACAAAAAGGGTTTGTATCTTAGATGTATTTAGTAATTATGTTCCTGACACCTTTTTTCATTACATACAAGGCAGACATATAAAAAAATTACTGATAATTTACTCAACACTATAAAAGTGTCAACCATTCCTGATCAGTAAGTTGCTGCCCCACCCCCAGCCTTATTAGCTGCAATTTCTCCTAATTGGTAATTAATACCTTTATCTTTGTTACATGTCGTTACTGGTGTATGAACACTTCCAGTTTTCTACAATCAATATGTTTTACTGTTAGCGTAAATAATGCATGAAATTAATTTAAAAATATATTGGTGAAATGAAATTTACATTTCATTTATTGTTGAATCTATTTTATGGTGCTTTACAATCTTGCCCTCTGTCTCCCACTATAACCAGTCAGATTTGCAATAAATAACTATTAAAGCTATATAATAAAATTCTTAGTATTTAAAAATAATTTGGCATGGAACATGATTATACCAAGATAACACAAAATAACAACCAATTCAGAGCTGTGTAATAAATATCACCTCATTTTTTCAAATTAACTTTAATTAATCTTTAATTGATCAGTAGAACTAAATTCTCTTTCTTTATCTTCAGTAAAAAAATGAGGTAACTCATTTATGTTTGTGGGTTAATTTAAATTAAATTGTTGAGGTCTTTAAGGCAATAAGAAGCATATGAGCATACAGACAAGGGGCCTGAGAGTGTTAGCCCAGTGTGACTACCTAACAGAACATACTGGCATACTGCCCTGGAACTGCTGTATGAAATATAACACAATAATCACATTACTTAGGCATTCTCCCCCACCCATCTCCTTACCATGCTTAATTAATTCAGTAACACTCCAATATGGGACAGACAAAAGGATGGGATTTTATTTATGCAACACAACCTTATTCCAATATACCAGCATTCAAATTGATGATTGCAATTTTTGTACAATAAGACACAGTTCTATTAGACTAATGACAGAGTAACAACTAAAGACTTCAGAATATGACCATTAATAATATCCTATTTTGAGCCTTCTGGAGGGAAAACCCAATTGGTGGGAATAACATCTCATTCCAACAAATAAGACTGAAAGTTTAAAATGAGGTGTTTTTGGATGCAGTTATCTCCCTAACAGGTGGAGTTCCTATTTCTCTCAAGTGTGCAACAGAGACCCAGGTTAAATATTTGGGATTCTAATCTATGAGATGCTAAGACCTGCAACACCCTGCGGAGTCTCTAGGCTAATGGATGTGCCGAAACTCACAAAGCAAGCCTCATAACTTCTACAATATGAAAATTTTATTGTGTGCTAATGCCATTGTAACACCAACAGAAATAGGGAGATAAAATATTCAAATCCTTACTCAGTCTTTATTCGGGCAAATATAGAATCAATGGGAATACTTGCCTGAGAAAAGACTTTAGGATTTGTCCCGATGGTAACTGCACAGTAACTCAGATAATGTTACTGCGTGGCCCCTTGATGAGTAATACATTTGTAACAACTTTATATGTAACAGAATCATCACCATAATCCCATAAGCACATATTCTATTGGCAGACACCCACCTCATCTTTTGAACGTCAAGACCTTGAATATCAACCTCTCCAGACCAAGACTACCACATAATGAGAATAACATGGAAGTGCCTGGAACTGAGGCTATAATACCTTTGCTGCACCTGGAAAGGTCCCAGCTCACATTATATGATCTTGGCAAGAAATATCACTGAATGAGCAAGCAGCTGCACCCTCACTAGCTTCAGTTTCCCTATAATCTCAAGGTGAAGCTGACATACAGAACATCACATTAGTTTAGTCTGAAGGTGAACAAGGCAAGTCAGTCTCATCTCACTAAGTGCAGACAGAAGGAATCTCTCTTAATCAGGTTTTGAATCCTGGATCATCCTAGGATATAATCACCAGTAAACTAAATCCCAAGTTACAAAGGGAGATTGTCCTTCCTAAATCAGCAGCATCAATGTAAACCTCACCAATTCTTCTCATTGCCTCCCCCAATCAATCTGTATCCATCAGCCATGAATGGATTTACCCTCAACCCACTCACTGTCAACCAGATGCATGCAGACTTGGTGTCACCTATTCCACTGCACTGGTAGGGCTGATTGGATGGAGACATATAAGTGGTATACTCACATACAGAAGTCATCACAGCCTGTGTTTCTTTATTGACCACCGAGCAGTCTCTGGTACATATAGGACAGAAGAGCTGATGGAATGGAGCCTTTGATACCCCTCAAAAGTCCTTGAGATAAAATTACTCTCTGGGATCTCTCCCAGTACAAAACATCAGCGTATATCACAGGTGAGTTCTTCTATTCTTGTTAAAGACCACAAGCAGATTAAGAATGCTGCATTGTCAGTTATAACAGAAGCTATTGACAGATCATGAAAAGGAAAAGTTCTAACTGTGAAAAGAACTTGACTCTGTAATCAAGTGGAGGTGGCCTCTTTTAACCAAGCTAGGAACTGGGCTGCAAATGAAGACAAAGGGCAATTTCTTCATCTTGGCCACAGCAACAATCAAACAGTCTCATAAACTTCATGTGTCACTAATAGTCAGATTGAACGTGAAGCATCCTCCACCAGCGCTATAGCAGTGTCTCCTCTTGCTTTATCTGTTGCAGGACATCTGTAAAGATGCTGCTACAGCTGGAGATGAGATCATTCTAAAGCCATATCAAGACATGAACAATGTGGTCAGTCACCTGAACAGTGTCCTTCATCGAGCCTCTCTGGTGCCACACTAATTCCATGTACCTCTCAGGGCACTCACTGAACATGCCTTCTGCCCCAAAAGGAAAAGTACAGCCTGATCCTAAATTTCATCAAAGAATCATTTCACCCTCTGTAACCTATTCTTGGCACACATAGTTATTGTCAAATACCTGGTATTTCTCCATACTGTTTATGTTGTGATACTGGGATCAGACCAGGGTTACTTTGGTTTCTAATGGCTTCAAAATCAATATTTTGGATTTATATTAATAGACCAACATATGCTGTAATGATCTGCATGTAACAGCACTGGTACTAAATAACCCTCTTGCCATACCAATGCAGGACGGCTTTTTCCTAATGATACTACCATCTGTGTTCAGTAGGTTTTGAAGGGTACCCAGCTTTCCATCCAGAATACTGAGGGCCAGACTCATTTGTGGTGTAACTTGATGACTGTCAGTAGAGTTAGAACAGAGATGAATTTGACTCATATTGTTTGAATAAGCAGAAGTTCTCAGATTCTGTTCCCTTCAGGTATGCTCATGAAGGGGCAAAAATAGCTGTTAATGGGCTATGACTCACTCATCCAGGTGGGTATTCTCCAGGTGAGGCCTCACAGCTCCTCAATGTGCTGAAATGCAAAGTGCCAGTTGGCAAAATAACATACAACTCTGCTACTAATATGAAACATATGAAGCCAAAAGCACAAGCAAATCCTAGGAGGGAAAATAAAGCAAGCAGAAGGCAAACATCCCTTTCAGAATAAAAAAAACATGACTAAATCAGTGAAGTGCTGGTAACACACCAGGATGAAAGACATGAAAATTAAAACTAAAGCAACAACAGAGACAGAGTATTTGCAGGTTGCCTGTTTGCACTGTTTTCGTGAGCTTAGTTGCAGTTTTGCTGTGTTAAGGCCCATGTACATGGATCTGATGTTATATATACTGTGACGGAGTCAGACCAGAAGGATACAGGAGAGTGCTGGAAGGCAGGTATATCAGTCTCAGGATGTGCAGGTCCCTGTTCCCTGGATAGCCAAACAAAGGCTACTCCAGGCCAATCAAGACACCTGGGGCCAATTAAGAACCTTCTAGAAAGGAGTAGAAACAGCTAGCCTAATTGGGACACCTGAAGCCAATCAGGGACTGGCTGAAACCACATAAAAACCTCCCAGTTAGTCAGGTGGGGTGTGGGTGTCAGGAGTTGTGGAAGGAGATTGTGCTGTTGGTGAAACTGAGTGGTGGACAACATATCATCCAGAAGGAAGTAGGCCCTGAGGTAAGGGTGAAGTGGAGTTTGAAGAAGCAGGGACTGCTGTGGGGAAGTAGCCCAGGGAATTGTATTGTGGTTTGTGGATAAAAGGTCAGCCATCTTATCTGATACTATTAGGGTCCCTGGGCTGGAGCCCGGGGCAGAGAGCGGGCCCAGGCTCCCCCCTTTTTACACCTTCCATACTGGCCTGTGATGAAGGTAACTCACTGGGCGGTGACTCTTGCCAATTATACTGAGAAAGGGAGATCACTCTGGGGCCTAGATGAGTTTCTGAGGCCCCTAAATCTGCCAGGAAGCGCAGGACTCACAAGTACAAACTTAGAGCTTTGTCACAATACACACAGCTCAATAAGGATGTACACTGCTGTTTATAGTTTCAGATAAGTTTATCATTAATTAGATGCATTTCAAAATAAAATGGTTAACTATTAGAGAGGGCAGGAAACAGTTTTCTTGGTCTACAAAAAATTTCAATATTTTGAAATTTTTCTCCTATCCAGGACAAAACCACTAAAGCTTTCATAAAGTGAAAAGCAAATAAATAAATACATACATACATAGAAATTCAGTTCAGGTCAATCAAAATGTTTCATTACTAATTTCCAAATGTTTCAATTCAATTTTAACTTGTATTTTTTTTACTATTTTTACTTTATATTTTTATTATAAATTTCAAAATAAAAAGTTGTTTTCAAACTGAAAAAAACAGAATTTTTGTTTTAAAAATGTTGAAATGTCCCACAAAAACTTCCATCATTTTCTGATGAAAAAAAATACTTCATTGAAACATTCCTGACCAGTTTAGTTACTTCTCAGACAGAAAAACACTTGCCCATCATTGCAGACAGAACAACGACTCTCCTATCTTCTCAACAGTTTTCTTTTTATAAAGCAATGTACTGTATAAATCAATACTGCATTGTCCAGGGATATATTCTTCAGTTCAACACCTAGATGCTCATATTGCTTCTTTTAAAAGACAACTACTATTGGCAAAGCTGTTCTTTCAAGCTGCTCCTTCTGTCAGCCACATGCATATATATAAATAAGTCGTTTTCTGTAACACATTTTGAATCATCTTGAACTCCCTTTCCAGAATGTGATGATGGATTCACCTATGTGAGGCCTTAAGCAGACTCACTTATTTCATGTTAACTGGTCTCCATTCCTTCTCCAACTATCATAACCAAAATCACTTCTGCAGACCCTACCATATAATAAAGATTCCATCTGACTCCTCCACACACAGCAGAACCACTTTTGCTCCTGAAGCCTGAAGAAGCAAGTGGACACTGCCACTATTCCTAGCCCTGCAGCTATGGCTTGATCTGTTTTGAGTGCAGGAACAGAGATAACTCCAGGTGCTTCCAACAGTACAAACTCTTTGCGGCAAAGACTGTGCCTTCCTGTTTGTGTGGACAGCTCCTAGGACACTGGGGTGTGGGGTAAAACAAAATAATAACAATAAACACATCCCTTGTAATAGTTTTTCAGGTACTTTTTAAGTACGTAAGACCACTATTCTTTCAGGCATTTGGCTCCTGTTAGTGACCACTTGGTCTTTATCAGCTTTTGAACAAACTAAATGAAGGAAGAGAGGGAAGGGAAAAGAGCTTTCAAGTTAAAGCAATTTTATCCCCCTCGAACCACCAGACCTTAGATCACATAAGCAAATATTTATATTGTGGCATATTCAAAATAAGCAAAACTGGTTAGGCCTTTATGAAAAAAAATCTGTCTAAATAAATAGAAGCACATTTCATTCTTGTGTTTTCCAATGCTCTACATTCTATTCTAAGAATGCTCTACGTTCCCAAGTGGGACCTGACTGTATGAAAAGTACAATATGCAGTAGAATTAACTTTTTTATTCAGCCATTTCTACTGTTCCATACGCAGGTCACAACCTCTAACCTCTTGTTTATTTCTTCCCATGTTGACCTTTCACTGAAGCACAAGGCTAATTTTGTGCTCCAGTGACCAAGAATGGGAATTTGTCACTTTATTCAAAAAGGAATGAATACAGGTATGTCTGGCATTCTCAGTTGGGCTTAACACTTTCCATGCTAAAACAGTCAAATATCTGAGTGATCTTTATTAGGAAACATCTTTTTTGAAGTTGTGCTATTTTTTATCACAAAAGAACCTTGCTTCTTTTGTCTGGAAAAGGATTTTTCCTTTTCTGTGCACGGTTGGGTACAGTTTTCTTTGTTGCGAAATACAATGAACCAAAAAGAAGAAAATGACAGGCTAGAGGTCCATACAATTTGCAGTGGTTCTAAGGGAGAACATACTTTAGTGCTAGGAAATAAACTCCATCTTAATTGTCTGCTGTACAAACAAAGTTTTACATGTTATCTTGGACTGGGAGAAAAATAGCTAATTTCATCAATAAGATGGCAGTAATGAATTCTTATAAAATAATCATAATAAGTATGTGCAAAGCAAGCTATGCTTCTCATGTTGAGTTATAAAATATAATTCTTTGCCCTATGCATTTACTCTCACTGATACCTGTCCATGCATTCAAATCTGTGTGGGAAGGTTCATTTTTTTCAATTTCATGCTTTGTAAGGGAAAATGCAGAAAGTGAAACTTATTATGATGCAGGCAGGCTTGAGGAGGATTCTGTGCGATACATAAACCCCATGTTGGGACCCACCAATAGAGCAGGATACCATCAGAGAATGAAAGGATGACCATTTAGGCCAGGAGTAGGTGGCAGGGGATGGGCTGAAGTTTCTATACTTACTTACCAACATGAAAAAATAGCATAGGGAGACTGTTGCCTCTATATTAGCCTAAAAGTTCGGGGTGATGGTTGCAAGTGTATCTTGGCCCAAAGATTTCACTTCCCAAACCCTCAACTCCATACAGCCTAATTACTCAGGTTTTATGAGTTTCCAGCTTTGGGTTTAAATTGCTAGAACTCTATCCATCTAAAACTAAAACTTGAAAAGAGGTTTCTTTCCTCTCCCCTCCCCCTCCCACACCACCGCTTCCCCCTAGCGATGAAACTGTTTGCAGGGGAAGGCAACGAACCATACAGTCTTCCAAACTCCCTGGGAGTTCAGCCTTGGGAACATACACAGATGGGCATGGAGGTTTCAATGTAATTCAAGACAGTTTTTAAGCACAGACTCTGCTCTTCTTTTGCTCCATGGTGCCGAGTTCATGGCTGTCAGTGTTGGCACTATCATCCCCAGGAACAAGGCACATGTGCAAGGAATGCGATCAGCTGCTCAGTGTTGAGTCTGCCAGTTGGGGTGCTCACAGGGGGCTGTAGGTAAAATGTAGAAACAATGACAAGAGTCGGTTTGTTCTATTCTCACTGGTTTGCAATTCAAAGCTTCTGAGATACTGCAGTTATTTCCTAATAAGAAAATACAGGGGTGAGTGATACAGTGTGATAACTGCAATGGCAACTGCTTTAGATGTCATACTGACATCACTCCAGTATCGTAGAGAGGCAAAATGTAATAATATCTTTGCCATCCAGCCAGTGAAAGCCCCTACTCAGAAAACTCAGTCCTGCATCTAAACTATAAGATGGTTTCCAAATTCATTTTAAATGTGGTTTGGCCTGTCTGCGGTATTTGCCCAAATCATGTTGAAACTAATCACCTGTCCTAAGGGAGATTCCTGACCATGAAGGAACGTAAGTCAAGGCAGACTAGTTTCAGCAAATGTGGCTCCTTGCCCAGCATAGCACTTTAGCACTATAGTTCCATAAGAAGCACAAAATCAGGCCTAATCTAGCTAAAGAGGTGGTGATTTGTACTTGTGGCATTTATTTATTTATTCTGTATTTATAAAGCTGTCATCTCCATAGCATCCAGGCATTTTTAGACACAGCTAGGAACATAGTCCTCTGACAGATCCCAGGAAAGAGAAAACACTTGAAACTAGATCCTTTGCACTGTGCCCCACACTTGGGGAAAAGCTGATTTACACCAGCAAAGGACTAGTGCAGGCAGGGAGAACAGTGCAGAAGATGTATCCATTAAGACAAATATTCCTTTCACAGCACACGGCAAGGCTGTAAGAAGTACAATTGCTTTCATTTTTATGACCAGGGAACTCTCCTTTCAAAAGTGTGGAAATGCTGGTATAAATAGAAATTTATACTATCAGAGAATCTAGTCCTTTATATATTCACTCGTACGCATACACCTATATGTAAGGGGACTGCTGGCCTCTTACTAAAACTCAGGGAGGGTTTTTGGTCGGCTAGATCCCAGTACCAAAAGGAAGGGGAAGGGTCGATGGGAAACCAGGACCCTGAGACTGACAGTCCCAAGGGGAAACGGGGAGAAGCCTATGCTTCGGGTCAGTCTGATTGACAGGGCTGCAGCCATGGAGCCAAAGACACAGCCCAGGGAGAGCAGACCCTGTGTTAGGAGCAGGGCTTCAGCCACAGAGCTAGAGGAGCCAGAGAAGCAGCCCAGAGGGCTGCAGGCAGAGCAGCAGCATCAGTGTAGAGACAAAGTGGAGCCGGAGCTAGAACAGTGGAGCTGGAGCTGGAGCTGGAGCAGTTTGGAGCCGAGTACAGTGAGCAACTGGGGCTAGCCAAGGGGGGGACCCTGGGCAAAGGGCCCAGTGCAGAAAGACACCCCCAGCCAAGGGCCCTTGCAGGCCAGACTGGGAAGGAGATCTTAACCTGCTGCAGGGCTGATGCTGGGAAAAAGGATCCCATCACCCAAAGCCCGGAGTTGTGTGGCCACTACCAGAGCAAGTGTCCAACCCACAGCATCCCTGCAGCACAGCAGGGCCTGAGAAGGAACAGACTGTGAACTGCTCTGACATTCCAGAGACACTGTTTGTAATGTTCCCTGCCACAGAGAGGGGTGATGTGTTTTCCTTTAACCTTTCCCATTTTTCCTTATTCTTTTTTAAAATTAATTGCTGACTAACATAATTGTATTTGCTTTAAATTATATGTAATAATCAGTGGGTCAGGGAAGTGTCCAGTGGGGAGAGAGTATCTCCAAGTGGAGACACCCTAACCCCTGACCTACCTGACCACAGCAAGGTTGGAGGTCGAGCCCCCGAGAAATCCTGAGCCCAGCCTCGTTGGGGTTACAAGGACTCTGGCAGACAGGAGAGTGGAAGGGGAATCCTCAAGGGCAGAAAGGCCTCTGGGTAAAGGAAGTGGGAGCGAGTACTCAGATCCTTCCGCTAGCCCATTTTCATCAGAGTAGTGCAGAAGCCAGGAAAGTTCCCCATAATAGCGGGACCTTCCCCCCCTTACATATATAATGTATACCTCATTTTCATTACAGAATGTGGGTAATTATATATACGGGGCAATCTTTGCTGTACTGCATCTTTTGTGGCCACTTACACCTACACAAAGGGAGTGCAAAGCACGTGTATAGTGCTACCATTTTGAGTTTGTAGCATTTTACACTCACTTTGCACAGGTATGATTGATTGCACAAGATGCAAGGCACTGGAAAATCAGAAATAAAATAATCCTAGTCCTCCTAGTCCTGACATTTGCATGCATAATTGTTTGCATGGTGAACATTTATGTCTGACTGTTTGGCTATCTGAAGGAATAGCGAAAATTGGGGAAGAGAAGGGGGAAAATAAACCACAACAAAACCCTGCCAAATGCAACGTTCCTCTTGCACTGCAATGTGTTTTACATGGAAGCTTACCCTCTGTGAGCACATGCGTGCTCAGATTTTGATTTTTTAAAATTTCTGCCTCCCTTAGGTTGCATTCATTCACTCCAAAATAACTCTTCTTGTGATAGATGAACTGGAACAAGTGTGGGCTTCCTCACAGCCACTTCCTGTCAAACTGCCCAGTGTTAAGCAGCAAGCTGTGCAGTGAAATGGAAGGACGCACAAAGTCCAGTTTTCCCTTATCCCTTCCCCATGGCAACCCGACCAAAACCAGTGACCTCTGGCAGCACAGCTGCGGCCTGAAACTGTGCTGAATTAGTCAGAAAGAGCATCTTCTGACCCGTACCAGCAAAGTCCGAATGGAAACATGAGACCTGTAACTGCAGAATCACTCGTCCAAAGTTGTGTTTATACTGTATATAGACATCATGGGTCAGACTCATTCATGAAACCAATTTAATGATTTCCCCAGCGTAATTTAAAGTGACTGATAGGGGCATCTATAAATATTCCATTTATAGTTCTGCAATTAGGTGAATTTACATTAAATCAATCAAAGAAACATAGAAATATTGCACCTTCTTGAATTAAGTATTGAAACCAAATATCTTTTGTACATGATTGACCTTTGTTAGCTCCATGTGAACTGAACAAATGATGAGTCACTGAGCTAGCAAATTACCTTCTCATGGTTGTTGACAGGGACAGCAAGAAATCTACCACAATTTTAAACAAATATAAAATGATATCTTTGGTGCTGTATATTACTTGTTTAGTGTGTGCAGTTCCCATCCTTGACAACATTCAGAAATCTTTAAAGCAAGAAGGGGAAAAAAATGAGGTCCTGTTTGTCACATTGCTGTTTGTTTAAGTGAGAGCCGTATGACAGAATGTGTTAAAAATGTAAACACCAGGTGAGCTGAAGAGCTTCGGTTAAATAAACATAGCTGTGGCTATTTTTTTTTTTTTTTTCCGCTTCTGACCATGTCAGGAACATATTGGACCTCAATGTTGAGTGCAAAAGGGATGAAATCTGCTAACAAAGTCCCTAGCTTGGTCAGTGTTGTTGCCATAAAACCAGACTTCTAGAACATTTCTGCACTGCTAATTCTTCATCTTGCAGCAATGAGGTTGACCAATAATTTACTACACAGAACACTGTGCTTAACTCTTATGACTGTGTTGACCATTGGGAGCACAGCTAATCAGAGCACTGAATTCATTTTTGAGTGAGAGCAACTTACAGTTAACATCTCTTGCAAATGCATATGAACAGCATTTTAATTTCAGGATGAGCCTCAGCGGTGGATGTTTAGCAGAATCTTGGCTCCTATAAATAACTGCCTACTTAGCCTATGAGCTATTCCTGGGGTAAGGTCCAGTGGACCATAGTTGATTAACACATTGTTGCTGTGGTCATTATTGGCATTTAGATGAGCTACGTGATTAAAATTCAACCCGGCCATCTTAATTTAATCCTTGGTTTACAGTCAGAATGTCCTCACACAACTTTACTGCACAGATCACAGCTGTTTAAACTGCTTTGAAAGACAGTCCATGTTAGGGAAACATTTATTATTAAAAAAGTCACTATAGTCAATAAAAATACTTCCTTCAATATACGTTCTTAAAATATGCAGCAGTTTCTATCATTCCTCATTGCAATCTTACCTACTCGCCTTTGCTTAGAGCCTTTCTACATTTGAACTGGTCCTCTGAATCCAACTATTTTGTCTCTCTGTCAGTATGTTACCAAACCCTGTTGTTCCTTCTAGTATTTGGCATTTGCTTTTGAATTCTGCTTGTTCATCTGTTATTTGTCCTTTTGGTACTGTGTTCTGTCCATTTCCATTTGTTCCTCTGCATTTTCTCTACAATTTTAGGTACAAAACTTTTTCTTGCACAGTTGATTCTGTCTTTGATCTTCTGAAAACATGTTAAAAATTCAAGAGGCAGGAAAATGGTCCTGAATCTCTTGCACCTGTACTCCACTTGCTACCTTGTTATTCTTTAGGAATTGGCTGATTCTTTTTTGTTCCAGTGTTCATTTCTGATAACTTACCCATATGTTCATTAAATGTTGTATGACTTTCTCCCATCTTTAGAAGTTTCATCCACATGAGCGAGGAGGCATTTTCATAGGTAATAAGAAGTCATATCTGATCACGAAAAGAACATAATGCCAGGAGATACTCTTCTTCTGGCTTTGGTTGAGTCTGATCATTACAAATATGGTTCTTTTCTTCGGTGCATGCTTCCATCCCCAATGGACTCTCCTTGGACTTCCTTTGCCTGATGTGGCTGTGACCATTATTAATTCTTTCAAAGGATAATATCTGTTTTTCCTCCATGCCTTTCTAAACCTGACTTTCACTTCACCCAGACTCATTTTGCAGGCTCAGGGCATTTTGGATTTAATAGTCAAACTCCCCTTCTAAAGTTGCTCGTCACATGTTACCTCTGTGTACTGTAGCATAATAGTGTGGCTATAGCAAGGTTCAGACTTTGTTCACACAGAATCTGTTTTCTTTACAATCAAATCTCTGAAAACTATCTTCATGGCAAGTCAACTGATATTGCAGAATTTAGAGTCAGATTCTGACAGATCTTGCCCTGGCTATTTTGGGAAGCAAACATCGACACCACCTACATCTCTGACTCCCAGCCCACCTGCAGTAGGTGTTCTGATATCACAGGTCCAGCCATGCAGGGGAGAAAAGATCTATGTGCCTGATATTTTTCCATATGAACAGGGGGGCAAAGAGGTATGAAAGCTTTGGTTCATTGCACTGTGCAGAAGAGATGATGCTCTGCCAATGCATAAGGGGCAAATTATGCTGCCCCTGCTTAGGGTTTCAGTTAATTACTTTCTGCCCATTCTGTGTCATAATTTGTCCCCAGTGCTCCCCTTTTAGGTGAGCAGATACATAAAGGGCACTGAGCACAGGTCTTAGCGATTACATTAGATCTGCAGTGCATTATTTGGTGGCCAAAACCTTTGTCAGACCCCATATTTATATCCATGACGTTTATGCAAATTTGTTCTGGATTCATTGCCATCCTGTAGACTCTAGTTATTTGAAAATCTATTAGTTAAGACAACGGATATATTCATAAGCATTTCAGGTTATATAAATGCCCACTTGGAGTTGATCATGCTTGTACACATGGACTGCTTTTGTGAGTATGTGCCCATCAACACCAATAAAGGTTATACAACCTCAGGTAAGATCCTGCCTCTTTTGAAGTACATGGAAGTTTTCCCATTGTCATCAACATGGCCAATATTTCACACATAGTCTTTAGAGTACATGTCTTTCAATGGGGCTTCTTTGTTAAAAGCACAGCTTTCTTTTTATATCTACTGGGTATTAAGCATAACCTGTGAAGCATTCTGTGATGTGGGAATGGTGCTAGTTGTGATCAAAGTTACAAACTCAGTAAGGCCAAATTTATAAAGAGCCTGTAAAACCTGCAGTACTAACTAATGGTAGTATTTGTACACAAACTGGGCATTTTGTATATGAAAAGCATTCTAGTACTGAATGTGCAAGAAATGATCCTTGTGAACAAACAATGTTGTATACTAGGGGAACATTTTTGAGGCCCTTAGAATAATTTTTATAAGGACTGGTTACTCATGCTGAATGTTCAGATTCCACCCTTTCATCCTAGTCAAAATAGACAACTTCTGATGAGTTTGTGCTCTCTCTATCTAGCTGACAAAGTCAATCCCATTGTGAAGTAGACTGCGGTAATATCACATTAACATTGGCATTATTGTAAAGCAGTCATAGACACACCAGGAGGGGGGGAAAAAGACGGCAAAACTTTTAAAAATGAAAAAAAAAAATCAGGATCTGATTGAAATCACTAACAGAATGTTACAGTTTAATATTTTGATAGTGAACCTTTTGTAAGGCTATAAAGCTTGTGCCCAAATATCCTTATTGGACACCCAGAATGGAGGAAAATGAGGGAAAAACATAAATGTGATAAAACATATAGACGTGGTTAAAAGAAGTGTATGACGTGCAATAGTGGCAAATGATTGCCATTAATTACATTTTCAATATTTATCATAAAAGGCTTTTCTGGAGCAGAATTCATGTAGTGAATTTCAAATCAATGGCCCTGTATAACCAGATAAAGATTGACCATTGGGTCTAATATGGTCTGGGATCATTAAATCACATCTCATTCTTATTCTTGTGATACATCATACCATGAGTTGACATCACAGTGAGGGATGTCTGCATATGAAGTTATTAATCAGCAGATACATGCAAACATCATTATTACATACACTGCAACTGCACAAGGACAGCCACATTGTCTTTGTAGGTGCTATTTTACTGAGAAGTGTAAATCTAATATTTTTTCTCTGCAGGGGGTTGCCTACAAGATATCATCATATTCCAAGACTTAATGCTTTTAAAATAATTAAAACATTTCCACATTGCAATAGTGTCACATTTAAACATCACCAGCAGTACAAAAATTAAAGTACCAGCCTCCCTTATTGTGGGTTAAATTCTAGAATTGGCTGAAGGAAAACTTGTTACAAGAATTCCAAAAAACAAGATTTAACTTTGCAGCTTCATAAAGGGGAACATAGCAGAGACTCTACAGAGTACTAGCCCCATACAGTAAACATTGTTAGTCAAAAGAGAAAATGGTAATTTTGTATTATAAAATAGAGCACACTTCTCTCTTTTTATTCTGGAGAGCTACAATTAAAGGATGCAAGTCATAAAATAGTGTATTATGTGATGCATTGTTTTTAATCTCACTGCCTTGTATTATAGATCAGATACATATAATTTTTCAGACAGGAAAAGGCTTGTTTCATAAAAATACTGTCCCCTGCATATGAAATATAAGTTCACATACAAACAATGTATATATCATCAAACCAGCAAACTAACTCACTTACTTAATACACTAAACTTCAGGTTCTTCCTATATTATGTGAAATGGCTTGAAACAGGAGGCAGCTGCCAAGAGACATCACTGCTTCTTTGCTCAAGAGAGACAGGGGAAGGAAGAATGAAGAAAAAATTCCCTCGATGGATGCCACAATAGCATGTCTTTCATTATCGCCCTGTGTCAAGGCACTGTGTAATGTTCATTGTGCATGCATAGTAAATTACTATTTACCTGCCAGTGCCTTTGATAAGTCAGTCTTTTCTCCCTCTTTTCGTCCACACAGCATGGAACAGTGAAACCCCTTTGCCTATAATTCTTATTAAGGTGATACCTTTTCTGAATAAGAAAGTACACGCTTCCAAAGGAGGCATTCTCTTGGGTTTTTAAGGGCCATTGTTTTTATTGTTTTCCTTTTATTTCTCCCACCCTGCTGTGTTTTAATGCTATAGTGACTTCTGTGTATACAACTCTCATATTGAAATGTCTGCTGCAGATATATGCAATATTAAAGAGTGCTTATGAATTTTTGACATCTAATTAGTCGCTACCCAGTTAACATGTCAAGACTCAGAGGGATTAGGGAGTCAGCCCTTTCTGAATAAGTTAAAGCTATGCCCTGTCCTTTTCATGTATTATTCTTTAATGTAGGTGGTGATTATTTTGCTGTGATTAATTGATGAAGCTCATTGGTCTGGCAAGTGTTACAGAATTCACCATTCCTCACTTTTATTTCTCTCTGTAGGGCTTTCCCACTTATTGAAAGGAATCAGTACTATCCGGTATGTGAGGCCTCATTTTCTTTCCTGAATACACGTACATTGGTTTTTCTTCAGATTTTATCTATTTAATTTTGTATGTTCCAGACTATAAAAAAGGGAAAACAATTGTGTTTTTTAAAGTCACTTCTCCCTGTGACAAACAGCGTTTTTGAATTGTGTTTGTGTTTTCCTGATTTTGTCATTTAAAAACATATAGCCTTATACCTTTTAGGGTAAAAATAGATCATTAACGACGTTTAAAAATACTCTAGAAAACCCCATACATCCAGCAAAACTTGGGATATTTTGGGATCCTCTGGCTCCCACCCATAAAAATATCATATGATTTAAAACTGTTTAAATATCAAGTGCTTTTCTTATAGATTTTATAATATTTTCAGATGTGTGCTATGGTGAGTTGTCTCTGTTTTAACATCCAACTGGAAACCCTGATTACACACAATCTCTGTTCTGCATACATGTATTCTTTTTAAAAATAAATGTGGGGCAAATCTTTAAACACCCGTAGAAATGTAAATTATGCATATTTTCTACAGTGTGAGTGATCATAAATTCAGCCGTGTCAAGGTTTTTGTTAACCTATAGTGCACTCCAAAGGAATGTTCCATTGATTATATACAGCTGTGAATGCCCAAAAAGAAACAACATGTGTGTGCTTTACAGTGTGATATATTTGCTATAACTCCCTTTGTGTACGTGATATTGAGGTCTATATAAAGAAACAATAAGAAATGTATGCTGAGAACGTAATAGCTGTGCCATTTGCCTATAT
>ML677332.1:73656736-73664236 GCA_007922305.1 Dermatemys mawii
GTGGTGCATGATACGGTTTTCTTGGCCATCAACTGGTCTCAAAGCCACTATGGTTTCCATTCAGCTGTTGATTTTGTCACAGTGTGGCCAAACTATTCTGCTCAAAAGATCTTCCAAAATCTCATTTGCAAATTAAAAAGAGAATGAGCACTGGGTTCTTTGTCAGTATTACAATAATCTGCCCATGACTGATTTTTACATGAATATGGTGACATCTTCTGGAAGCTTCTTTCTCATAGCTTTGGTCCTAACCCTAGCTAAAATCAGTAGGCCAGACCCTGAAAGCTGCTGAGCATCCACACCCTATGCCACCCAGCATCTCTTAGAATGTGATATTAAGAGACTGGCTGCCTTCCATCGTTTCTCTTGGCTCCAGCAAGATATGTACATTGTTTACAATAAATACTACTTGCACCTTTGGATTTCCACTCATTTCCCTTATGACCACTGACAGTCTTCTCCTAGGTTTTGATTATAAGTCACTTTAGTCTGGACTAGGCTGGAGCCTCCTAAGACTTTGATTAATCCACTGCACCTCACATTTCTGTGACTATAAAAGCAAAAGTTATGATTCTGAATAAGCATCATGCAGAAGAAAGAAGCAAAAGCATAAAGTATTAAACTTTCATCCAGCACCATAGGAGAGATGTAGTTATTAAATCTCAGCTGCTTATCAAACTGATATGAAAGTCATTTTGCATGATTGCTTTGCATCCTCAAATCTTCCGTTTTTATTTGCAGTGCATCTCTGTGCTTTCTTATTAGAAAAATACTCAAAGGATAAAAAAGCTGATAATATTATTCAGTTTTGACAATTAGGTAGAAAAAACATTTTAAGAAGTGCTTTTTTTATTGCAGCTAGTAATAATATTGGTGGTCCTCCTGACAGCAGTCTCTTCTGATGCTACCCAGGATGATGTTAGTTCTACTCTGTAACTTCTAAAGCCCTGATGGTTATACTGGGGAGGCTGTTACGAAGCGTGGGCAAGGATATCATTCTCAATATAATAACTGGTATACACAGCCATTGCTTATACTGCCAGGGGAAGAACCATGTTCCAGTCTGCCCCTTTTCCTAAGAATTTAGGGGTAGAAGGCAGCAAGAAACCACTCCTGTTTTGCACACCCAAGGCACCCTAGCCACAGACTTTGCTCTCAGGATTGCTTCTAGTTAGGTCTCTTAGCCCCCTCCCCAGTGAACAGCAGCTGCACGCACGTGAAATGGAACTCACACTTATGGGATGTGTAGCAGCAAATGTGCTCTCCTTTCCTTCCTGGGAGTTCTTAGGAGGCATTGTGCTTCTCTGCAGTGCACTGCCTCCCAGAGTTCCAGCTGGGAAACATGATGTTCCATGCTATCCCCAACATGGGCCAGTGCTTTAAAGGCACCTTTGAGCCCTTATTAAGGAAAGGGTTTATAGTATTTATGCTAAGCTATGAAAAGGAGAGGAAGTGAGTGAGAATGACTCATACCTGACATATGCTAGTTACAGTGACTTAATACATTCCAATAAGGTGCTCAGATACCATGGTGATGGACACCTGAAGAGCAAAGATAAGAGAATATTAAACAGAAGAGCATCAAGCTTCAGTTATCTGGACTTGATCCAAAGCCCATTGAAATCAATGGAAAGAGTCTCATTGAACTCAATGGGCTTTAGATCAGACCCTTTATTCTATCCCTGCTTATAAATCTCAAATTTGCTGAAAGACAAGAGGAGCGGAGGTGTTGTTATTTCCCGCAGTGAATTGCTATGATACTGTTGCAATAAAATGGACATTAGTAAATTATATAAAAAGTGCATTAATCACTAATTTATCATATCAGCTGGGCAGAAAGTGGGTAAGCAAGGAGAGGGAGAGCAGTGTGATTCTATTTCTGAGCAAAATGGTCAGACAGTGCAAACCTGGGGAATCAGAAGTAAAAACAGATAATATAAGAAATAAAGGAATAGAGAAATGAAGCAAAAAGAGACAGCAAGGAAAGACAATAAAGAATGGAATGAAAAAGCAGACGAAGAAACAAAAAAGAAAGTATTTAAAAGGGCAAATCAAATAAATTTCATGAAAACAAGAATAAGGGAAATCTAATGACTACGGAGAAAGTAATGTTGGAGGAGGGAGAGGTGGAGGTTGTGTGGCCTAGTGCTCCTATCAAAGGACTGAGAGCCAAGAATCCTTATTTTCTGATCTCTGTCCTGGCAGCGTCTCCTTCTAAAGCCTTGAGAAAACCACTTGAAAAATAAAACTCACAGTGCCTCAGTTTCCCTTTATGTAAATTGGAGATACTAATACCTATAGTGGAGGCAGTTGTGACGATTAACTGGCAAATATAACTGGCACTTTATATTTTTCATTACCAGTTCATTTAAGCAACTAATGAAAACAAGCATCTCTGCTCTACATTCTGACATTTCTTTTGGCTAAGTGATATTTAAATAAATTGGCAAAACCAGTAACTGCTTGGTACCATACCTTCTTGGGACCTGCCTCATTTAGAAAAACCTGGGAAATGGCATGGAAATGTACTAATTATTTATTATTAGCAGACCTTTATCTATTTATAGCAGATATCCTATACAATGAATGCATTTAGTTATCTTTCCACATTGTGGTCCTGTTGCAGTTAGGTTTATGTGTCTAATGCTTTATGCTTGAGGCATCAACGTTTACAGGAAAGTACAGCATGCTACTTTTTTTGTTAAGGGGTGTGAGAAGGTAAGTGATCATCATTATCAGTCACTCTAGCTTCCTTAACTCTTTTTTTCTCCACCCTGAATTTTCATAACTATGTGCTCAACTGGTTTCTCCAATCGGCTTTCCAACCAGTTCTTCAATATGTCAACCTCCTTTCCCACTTTCACTCAGCATTCCACAACTTCTAGGGTTGGCCCCTTGCTCTTCTCCCACTGAGCCTCATCCATAATCCCCTCTCATAAATTCAATTACCATCACTAAGCTGATCACTCCCTAATTGACCTCTTTATCCAGGGCAAGTCCCTTTTGTCCAGTCTCACACCTCCAGCTGTCTGCCTTATGTCTCTTCCTGGATATCTACCCACAAACTTTACATAGCAAAAACTGAATCTTCACATCTTCCCTCCCTTCTCTCTTCTGGTAGGAAATTCTCTCTCTGTTATAGTGCTGGGGGATTTTACCACCATTCCCAGTTCCTCTTCCTTTCTCCTTTACTTCTCTCATCCAAGTCTTTACAAATCATGTCACTACTACACATCTATAAAACCTGTCCCTTCCTTTCTGTTGTACCCACCAAACCCCCTATCTGTGCATTTGTACTCTGCCTCCTAGACTACTGTAACCTCCTTCCTCTCTGGACTATTTTGTCTCCATTCAAACTGCAATGAGTACTGCTCCTCTGTCCACACTTACCCACTAAATTGACCAGGTTGCTGGAGAGGGCAAGTTTGCATTCTCCCCATGGAGGCTAACAAGGAGAGAGAGGGGGCTTATTCCTCAGGAGGTATAATCCCTTTTAGTGGTTGTGTGGTTGTGGTATAGTTTATAACGTAATCCGGTCCATCAACAATTTAGAAGAGAGAACACATGGGAGAGGAGACACCATATTTCATCAGGAAAAGGAGAAAATCTATATGGGGATGGCAGGAAAATCTTCATGACAGTGAGATCTATTAGGTGATGAGAGGTGATGAGACAGCCCCCTTGCAGGATCCTTTCTTCAAATACATTTATTAGTGTTTAGTCCAATCCACTTTAAATTTTTGAGGAAGAATCCTGCATTGGGAGGGGACAGGATAAAATGCCCTTATAGGACGTTTTTTATTAGGTAACAGTGACAACTAGCCAATGCATTGCCAGCACAATCAGCAGTTGTAACTAATGGCTGATACAATCATTCCTTTGTAGGACAAAAGCAAACTGGTCAAAAACTGACTACTGATGTTGCACAGGGCGCCTGCTGACTTCAGTGGGAGCAATGAGTGTTCATGCAAGGGCTTTATTTAGCCTAGTATATTTGTTGTGCTAAATATTGATTGAAGAGAGGAAAATAAACAACATTGTGTTATTTTACTGTTTGTGGATGATATTTTGTCTTTGTAAGGTGGTAGCCCCAGATTGTCAACACAAACAAAAAAGGCAGGTGATACGTTAAATATGTATAATGTCCTTTACACACTGTTTAAACATGCTCGGCAGTATCTTCCCACATTATTCCTAGAAGAGTAAAATTACAGTGTATAGCGGAGCTGGGACAATACTTCCATGCAATGCAGACATTACAGCTGAGAGAATAATTCACAATGAATAGTTTAGTCAGTGAGTTTTGCCCCCATGCCCCCCCCTTTTTTTTTTGCTCGTGGGATCTCCAGGAGCAGCTTGAGATTTCCTTGAGTTTATTTGTTATACAAAATAATTCAACTAGGGTTTTTTTTGCAAATATTTTTGTACGGATTGATTGGGGACCGTTCTCTGTAAATATTCCCCAATCACTGCTTGAGCTTTGTTTGTTAGTTGTGACTGATTAGATGAGTCACAATGTTCCAACTGACTGAGTGTGCAACAACTACTGGGGCGAATACTCATATGTGTGAATCTAAAATCTGGTTACCACAAATACATATATACACAGCTTTAACATTCTCTTTCTATGAACAGTCGTGACACTAACTCAAATGTCTATAGAAAGTGAACACATATGGAAAGCAGTATGGCCAGTGTGCATTCATTTCAAAATTCTACTGAATATACAAAGGAAGTTTTTTTGTAGATGTTTATGGAGTTCTAGCAGATACCTGTAGATTACAGGAATAATTTTGACTTTTCACCTTCCTGCTTTCATCCTGTCCTGAGTTATTTTTTCCCTCCTTGTGATGTAGCAGTGGGGATAAAGCAATACCTAAGTTTCCCTCAAGAAAACAAATTTAAAATAAATTTCTTTAGGTACTTCAATTTTCAATACCAGGCAAGTATATTGGAGTCGCACCCAGGAGGTCTAGGTAGTTCAGTGCCTGCTTATCTCTAGTATCAGTATTCAGTCATGAAATAGAAAGGATAATTGGGAGGCAAGAATAGTTTCAAAATTCTACCAATACTACCTGCAAATATAGGTGCATTTGTTCAGAGGCACACATTCACTGTTAAATAGCATTTTAAGCATTAGTGGTTTTCTGGGCTGTGACCCTCAGCTCCAAATTACCGGGGTACATACACACAATGCATAACAATGCATGCCTGGTCCAAATTCTGCTCTCAATTATAGTTTTGCACTCTCAAGAAATTGAGTGTACCTACAAGGGTATAATGAACGGCCACAATGCCCTGCCTGTCCCCTTCACCCATATCTAAGGAGAATAGATAATATGTCCAATGCTGCCCTCCCTTGCGTTTCATATTGTTGCCCTTATGACAGAGTAAGAATTGTAGAAACAGGTGCTTAGAAGCCATGATTTGGAACCTCCAGAATGGCAGTACGCTTGTAGAAGGCCATTTTCAGATTTTTCTGTTTGAAAGAAGTGCTATGGGACATAAACTGATGGTTGGTTGAAGTGGTATTATTTCCTGATTATCATCCAAACCTTGCACCGAATACAGAATTATACATTTCGTCGTGGGCTTTTCCATGGTGTTCTCATTGTAGTGTCTTAGTGTTTTACAAAGATGAATGAACTGATCTTCACAGCACTACTGTGAGGTGAGGTGGTATTATTATCCCAATTTAACACACAGGGATGTAGCAGTGTAGAGGATGAAGGGAAAGGTGGAGCATAGAAGTGAGAATGGGGGAGACAGGATAGAGCTGTGCAAATAACCCCATTTTTCACTTAAGTGGCTAAAACATAAAATCAAATCAGGATGGGGAGGGGGGAAGAAACACTTTTTGGCTGAAATAAATATTTTCATTTATTTCAGCAAAGCAAAAAGAGAGTAAAACAAATTAAATTAGGGTCCAACAAAACTTTTGTTTCATTTTTAAGGGGTTTTTTTACCTTTAAAACTTCATAAAATTGAAGTAAAACTTAAAATGAAAATCATTTTGAATCAAAAAGACAAAATGTTTCATTTCAAAAATATCAACATTTTTGAAATGTTTTTGTTCTTTTTTTTGCTAAGTGAAACAACTGAGCAAATTTGACACAAATTCACAAAGTGTTTTGCTTGATCCAAATCTTCATTTTTCAGCAAAAATCGTCTGAAAAATTTTGCCCCATTTTAGGAATAATGAGGAGAAATGAAGCATGTGAAAGTGAGGGAATACACGGAGGCCAGGTCATTGTGGGGCTCTGGGTGTGAGGGCTTGGAGAGAAAATTTGAGTGGGACAGGACTGGAAAAGAGATGAAAGGGATAGGGATGAAGTAATGAGGAGGGGGGTCAGGAATGAATAGTCATAGATGAGTGTTATTGTAAGAAGAGCAACTCCCACAGTCTAGATGTTAGGAGAAGCTAAGTGAAGTCCTCCTCATCCAAGCAGCAAGTGGAAAGGCCCACACAGACGAGCTGAATTTTGGATCTGCAATGATCATACTTAAGGGGCTTCTTTCGAGACCTTCCAAAATCAGGGTGCCAGTGAAAAAGTATGATTTATTTTTAAAAGATCTTAAGATATTTAAGCAAACCTAGTTTTTGTTTTGACCTTTGGGTTTTTCAGTAGTGCACAGTCTTCTTTCTAGATTCTGTAAAATCCTCTGACACATCCTGCTCTGAAGCAAAACATCCCAAAATGCCTCATTTCTAACTTTGCAGATTCTTATACAGTATTTGTGATGTCATACAATGATGTGCTTGGGGATGTGTATCAAAGCCTACTTTGTTAGTTGGGACATTCAGCACATTTCTGGACTCACCTTTACAGTTCACTTTTATCTCATTCCATTTTTTATAAGTTTATAAGTGTGTTAACATCAGAGCATATCAGTTTAACTCTATTTAAATTTAGCTTTTTATAACTCAAGAGCCACAATGCTGGCCATGTAATAATGCCCTGGTAGATAGGTGGGTAGACAGATACACTGTGATCTAGCAAAAAAATTATGAATTGCATAGTTCCACTATGTGCAGTGTTAAACATATGGATAGGCCTTTGCAGGATTCGGCCCATAATCAGCAGAGAGATAAAACGGATAGATAAAGTTAATCCAGACCCACAGCATTATTTAAATGTAGCTCTTTATATTTATAGACAACGATGTGCTGCTGCTTCAAAAGCTATTTCATTTAGTACCATCCCACATTCAGCAGTGTAATTATTCTCTTAATTATTGAAACATTCATCATAGTTTTCCAATTGATTCATGAGTGGCTGGCTGCATTTCTTTGACTCATTAATATAGTGACAAGTAAATTGACAATACTCTTGCTAACCTCCTATATCTAACAGTAGTACAGGGATAGAAGACTGACTTGTTTTTATTTTAAATTGTTTTATAGTATATTATTAATTATTATTATTATTATTACCAACAATAACTAATAGTAATTGTCTCATCTAATGGCATAGGTACACAACAGTATATTAGAAAATC
>ML677332.1:73666736-73685982 GCA_007922305.1 Dermatemys mawii
ATAATCTTTTTACTCTGCAAGTAAATAATGTTCTTCAGAAAAAGAGAAGCAGCCTGTAAGAAAACAAAGAAGGTTTCTGTTTGTTTGTTTGTTTTTTTAAAGTATGTAGAAATAAAAGAGATAAGTCAGTCATTCCCTTCTGATACCTTTGCAGGCACAGATGCCTTGATAAACTGCAGAAAGGTATGATGCATTCATAAAATACACACAGAGAACTTTATCCAAAGACTCATTTGGTTACTTCTGATTCTATGGAATCTAAATACAGAGAGTTAATATAGTAAAATACACCGTGATAAAGAGTACCCATTGATATTATACAAATGCATCCTTCAAAAACAAATAATTTCATGTTTCAGTAGTGTGACTCCTGTTGTCTCCTCCTTGGGATTTTCCAGTGGTTAGATGAATATCAAAAAGGGGTCAGAGAAGTATACAATCTAAATGGTTTTTATTTTTATTTTCTTTCCTTTGTGCTGTTTTCTCTCATTTAAGACTATTTCCTTGTCTTCATTGTGTATGATGGGTATGAAATCTTACAGAGCTCTGTTTTCCTGAGATGTTAGGACCAGATTTCTTAGAACATCCAAGTTTAAGTTAATTTGGTTAGAAGGAAATGCAGTGATGTAGCTCTTCCTGATATGGAAACAGTTATTTTGGCATTTACTAGATTTTTAGTGCACACTTATTCATCTCTCCTATATGTGATAGCTATTCAGTAGAGTTAAGGGGGCTTAACTCTTTCTTTTGTCTAAAATTTCATACTTATTTATTGAAAGGAATATAAAACTTCTATACTTGATTTTACTAAGTGTTGAATTCCTTCTGATTAGAGAGAAAAAAACCAAGACAACAAAATACTCAAACTAAATCAGTTTTCATTGTCCTTTGCCCAGCACAGGTAAAGTCTGAACTTTTGACCCTAACATTTTTCAATGGTGCAGTTCTGTGAAAATAAAATGAGCTCCTTAGTGCAAACACTGGTCTAAAACAATGCCTTGTGAGGGGAATTTTTTGGTTGTTGTTTTCTTGAAGCAGATAAAACACCCACCTTAAACCCACCCTCTATTCGGTTCAGCAGCACCTCCATACTCCAATAAACCGTTTTCATTCCATCTGGCGTGCGTTTGCTCTGAAGACATTTTCCTGTCAATCTCTCCTGCCACATTAAAAATCTGTCATTACTATTGCATTGCCGCCTGGCTCCTGAGATTTGTCTGACTGCTTTATTGCTCCTCTCATTTTTTTTTCTGCTACAGCCGAGAAGCAGAAATAAAGGTTTGTTGTTGAAACATGGCCGCAAGGAAAGTAGGAGGCACACATCTGTCAAGGTATTACCTTTCTTCAACCAGGGATTAAGGTGTTTTACTGCTCTCACTATTGAGCAGTCACACTGAATAAATTTTCTCAGTGGAACATAAAAATGAACTCATACATTTTGAACCGGGTTTCATTCTTTCAAGCCAACCCAGATAATTATGCAATGGCATCAATGTTCATGGAGAAAAAGGAAAGTCAGGAAGGATTTTTTTCCCCTTGAAATTTGCATTATTTAAATGCTTATCAGGAAGACAAGACTGAGGCATCTCAGTATTGGGGAGGAAAATGTTTTCACCTATCCTTTTTCTTTTGTTGTTACCAGATCCCATTGCAAAGTCAGGTAGGATACAGGACTTCACTCCTTTTGTTTTGTCTATGTGCTCACAAAACATGTCTTGCTGTGACTATTCACTGCTAACTCTCCTGGAAGTAAGCAGGACCAAATTTTGATTTTTGACACACTGTCAGTCAGGCAACCCTGAAGACACTGACAGTAACATTAACGGCTGTGTACCCTTCCCCTTCCTGTTGGTGGGACGTAAAGGACCATCGCTTGGTATAACTGAAAAAAGCCAATGTATAAAGGTGGCTGTTACACTGGATCAATATGTTCAAAATAATACTTCAGACTTACAGCCACCAAAAATCTCTGGAATCATCATCTCAGTTTACTTGATAAGCTAGCTCACATAAAGTAGAAGGGATAACTTGAGGAGTACACCTGATGTAAGTGAATGGAGAATCCAGCCCAATATACCTGTTGAGCTAAACAAATACTTCATAATTTGGATTCAGAAAAAAAACACAACCAATATGTTAATCTAACTGGGAGTACCCAGAGGTCTAATCTCACTCTGGGAATCCTGACTTTTTTTCCATTGTTGACTACAAATGCTTTAGCTAAGCATGTATATGTAAAGTACTATGGCCACTGGCTTATTCGTCCAGAAACCAGCATCCCATTCTGACCAGAAGCACTAGCTACCCAATCCACCATGCCTGAATGTGACCAAGAGGCTACTCTCTCCCTGTCTAGCTGAAGGGTGCCACCTATTGGAGATGGAAGTGATGACCTCTATATCTATGAGCAAGACATCCCAATCCAATCAAGAAGTAACAGGGAACTTAATTTCTAGTGAACTCCTAAACTCAGAGCTTGAACAAAAGCAAACAAGCTGGCCAGAAGGCCACGATTACTCACTTATTTCAATCAATGTCCCAAGTAGATCTGTGAACCACTCATGTCAATTAGATTCTGTTTCCTCATCCTTTCCGTTCTACATGAATGTCAATATTCTTCAACCATTTCTGCCTACACAAAGCACAAGGAGAAGTGAGCACAGTGAAACCTAGCTACCAACCTAAAGACAGGTTGCACCATTGGACTGCTGCTTCCCCCACACATCTGAACACTGTTGCAGACTATGGGCTAGAGCAGCTGGATTAGCACCTTCATGCCCATGTTTACAGAGTGTTGGGGCCAGAATGTAAGCTCTCGGGGGAGAGGTTATCTTTTTGTTCTGTTTGTACAGCTCCTAGGACATGGAGTGGGGGGCTCTTGGTCCATGACTGGGCTCCTGGTGCTACCACAATATAAATCAATCAGTTTGTGTAAATGTAGATCCTGTTGCCTCTCCCTCAGCCCACTCCAAACTTGCCACTAGCTCTGTGTTTCATGCCAACCCTTCTGAGGGGTGGCACTCATGCCTGCAAAGCATTTATATACCCAAGGCACAGGGAGGTTGGAAGAGCTACAGAGAAATCTTTCCCTAGCACTCTACATCAGGTGAATTTTGCAAGACTTAAATACCACACTGAACCCAGTTCATCTGCTGATGTCAAAAAAGAAACATCTGCTCCTATGCCTTTCTGGTACCTATTCTTGGCAGAATACAAACACAATAGCGATGACCTTATCCATGTGTAAGCATCAGTGAGTTTGAAACCTGTATTACTATCTACAAATTCAAATTATCTGTGCGGCTCTTCTTTCCAAGTCTAAGTTTCAAACTTTTTCTCTGGAAATGAGGGTGGTTCCAATTGCCCAGTTACCCACTGAAATACCCAGCTTTTATAAAGCATAGTTATAAAATGCTGTCAACTGCTGCTGCCTGGTCTACAATTATTGTACTCATGTTTATGTCTGATTTATAACTTTGGGTGTGTTCGAAAAGCATACCAGGGTCTGGATCAAAGTTTGCAAATGGCCTCTAGCCAAGGTTTTCAAAAGTGACTAATGATTTTGGGTGCCCAGCTGGAGACACCTAGGAGGAGCCTGGATTTTCAGAAAATGCTGAGCACACACCTTCAAACTGGGGACCCAAAAACTAAATCATTTAAAACACCTGGGCCACTGTTCTCAAAGAAACAAGAATCCCAGATCTGAGCACCCAAAAGGATAAGATATTCAAAATCCATATCTTCCCCCAACAGTGGAGCAGTCACTGATTTTATTTAGTTGACCAAAAAAAATAGTGACAATTTTTTTTCAGGAAACATAAACATACCCTATAGCCTTCACGTCCAATCAAAACGTACAGTTTGAATTTTGAATATCAAATATGTGTCACCTCTTATGCACAATGGAGTGATATCCAATGTGTATGAGGGGCATGGCTCAGTTTGTTTACCTGGTTTTTGGTGTTTTCTGGTTGACTGCCAGTGGATCTCATGCAATCACTTTGTGGTGTCAAAGCAGTAGGATCGGGTCTTGGGAGGATGTATACTTATTGGGTGTCACCATGACTCCAAGAACCAGTTCAGTACACAGTATACTCTGAACGCAGTGTTCTAAGGAGGAACCAGTATTAATCCTGACTGCCACCCAATACTATTAACCCCCCAACCCCAATATAATTAGTTCAAGCTGTCCCTACACAATAATTTTAGCCTCTCATCTCTAGAGCTTTTTCTTCCCCTTTCCCCTGCTCAAGCACTTAAGTCACCCCTGCCTGAACATTTTTACTCTTCTGGTGCCAATAAAATTATTTTAGCTACCCCTCTTTGAGCCCCCTAACCTTACACAATAAATGAAAGCCCTCCCTCCAACACAACAAAACCCACATCCTCCCCATACCAGCATCAATACACAAGTCGTTTAGCCCACCCCTCTACAGGTAACCTGCATGGGACCCCCCTTTTCTGTGGAGATCCACATGAAGTCCCAACTGCTCAGTAGCAGGCATTGTTTTCTGTGAGGGAGGTCAGAGGGAGCAGGCTGACCCACAACACTTTCTATGGAAAGAGGGTGTGGAGTCTTTCAGGGAGGAGCCCAGAAATGCAGGCCCTACTCCACTTCCTTCTTCTAACTCTGTCTGAAAAATATGGCAGCTCAACTTGCTCACACCTCCCCGCCTCACCTGTCAGCTCCTGAGCTCCTGGCCTGGGACCCTCTTTCTGCTCCTTGCGGGGAGGGAGAGAAGCAGAGTTCAGCACTGCAATAGGCATGTCTCCTTCAATTCCAATAGCTGCTGCATCTTTTCCTGTGGAGCCCCACCTTAGTTTGCAGTGCCGCAGGACAGTCAGGCAGAACCAGCAGAGATGAACAATGGCTCCAGCAGTTAAGGCTCTAACCTAGAACTTGGGAGACTGGGGTTGAAGTCCCGGCACTGCTACAGCCTTCCTATGTGTGACTTAGGGTAAATCTCCCCATCTCTGTGCCTTAGTTCTGCATCTGTCTAAATTGAGGCAGTAACCCTTCCCTACCTCAAAATGATGTTATAAGGTCAAAAACATTAAAGAATGTGAGGTGCTCGAATACTGTGGTAATGGAGGCTATATCAGTACCTAAGATAGATAGCTGTGTAGCATCAGCACAATGCAATACACCTCAGAAATCTGCATGTGGCTGTTTCCCATTTAAGTCAAGAGCATTGCTCATATGGTTAAGGATATTACTTAAGTACCTCATCTTACACACAGAGTATGCTTACTACTCTTCCTCCCCACCCCCCGCCAGAGAAGAGAGGGCCACCAGAATATGAGCAAAAAAATGCATATATTTCCACCAGAAAAACCTCTTCTGCTGTGTATGCTTTGACTAACTCACCCCAGCCTTTCTCACTCTCATTCATCACTGCTTACAGGATTGGGGCCACAGGCTGCAGGAGCAAATCTTCTCCATAAATTTGGTGCACTGCTGCAGAGAGCTTCACTCCATAGATAACAGATCTGGTTGAAAAAATGGGAAACCTGTTCCACGAAAACATTTCAAAATTGCTTCCATTTTACAGAGTTCAAAATGGAGCCAGATTCTAGGAGTTTCACCAAAATGTCTGTCTCAGTATTGCCAACAACAAGAGAGCAAAAATCATGAGTTGGAACCCCCAAAATCATGAGATTTGCTTCCCAAATCAAGAGATTTTTTAAAAGATTCTACTGTGTTTTTTAAGTCAGTCTCTTGACTTTTGAACTTCCCTTCCCTATCCCAGGGTGTGTGCATGTGACAATTTGTTTTGCCCGCTCCCCACATGTACTGGGTAAGGTGATATTTTTGGCCTCTGATGCAGGAGCCCTCAACCCCACATCTGCCCATCTCCTGCCCAGCAATTAATCCTGTCCCACAGCCCCTCATCAGATCTCTCCCCACCTAGACCCCCTCAATTTAGCGCCCCCCTCAATCAGTCCCCCAGCACCCATCATCATTACCCCATCAGTTCAACCCCATCAACCCCCTTCACCCTCAGTTCACCCTCCCAGTACTCAACTGCTCAGAACCCACAATTAATACAGCTCCCCACTCCATCAGCACCCTATCCTCATTTCAGCCTCTCTCTCCACAGTCTCCAGGCTATAATTCAGCCCTACCAGCCTCACTCTGCTCCTCTTAGGGGTTTTCACACTCCCTAAGCCTGGGGAGGCTGCAATGCAATCCCAGGCTGGCAGGGGAGGAGCCATTAGGGCTGTCAGACAGAGCCTCAGCTCACGAGGAAGGGTTCCTGCTCTCAGCTACACGATGAGGAGCTCTGCTGTGAGCCCCAGGTTGCTGGACTCCCACTGTCAGCCCCACCAGAAGTGGCTCCTGCTGTCAGCCCTGGGAGGAGGGACAGAGGAGGCTGACAGCAGGACCTCAGCTGCCCAGAGCTGACAATGATTTCTAAGTAAAATTAAGCCTCATTTGTGATCTTGGGATCGAACTCACTAGTAGCAGGAATTTTTTGTTCAGCCATAGCTGAAATTTAAGAGTTCTATTGTGATATCACAAGTGAGGTTTAATTTTACTTAGGGCTTAGTTACATTTACAGCTTTATAGAGGTTTTGGTTATACCTGCCCTCGTATACAGGCTATACAGATAGCGCTATAGTGTGTCCACACTGAGACCCGCCAGCGGTATAGCGTAGCCACATTTGCAGCACTTGCAGTGGCATGGGGAGTGGTGCATTATGGGCAGCTATCCCAGCATTCAGCTGGGTGCAACGTGCTTTTCAAACGACGGGGGTGAGGGGGAGCGTGTTGTGTGTATGTGGACGGAGATAGCAAGTGGATTTTCATCCTGCTGAGAGTGTGTCAGCTAATTTCCTTTGAAATACAGAGCCTGCTAGTCTTCTCTGTCACACAGGCTCACTCCGTAAACATTTGCATTGCTGATTAGCTGAGTTAAGAGATAAGGTCAAAAAATGTACTTCCACATTCCTCTGGCGGAGTTCAAAACAAAGGGAACAGAGGCTTAATTGGCTTAAATAGCTTAGGGGCATTTCCAGAGCTCACTCAAAGCAGTGTTTTCTTAATACCTATTCACACTGGAGATAATACGGAGCTGTCAATACACTATAGCTGTTAATCCTCTGAGAAGGGAGGATTACCAGGACCGGTATAACTGTTGACTTATAGCACTCTACGTGCCTCACCAGTATGGACGGGTAGGAGGTTATGGCGTTCCTAGTGGCTTTATAGCGCTATAAAGTTCCAGTGTAATCAAGCCCTTAGAAATCACTTCTCTAGAAGTTGGCATGTCTGCTAACTACAGTTTCTCCTAAATTGATATAAAAATTGTTCTTATATTAAATCCTAAATTTCAGTTAAAATGCTGTGGCAAATATAGCAAAAGATGTAATATTTTGATAATGTTGACATTTCTTTTCTGGAAAAAAGGGGCACATGAGAGGATCACTGTCTGCCTTGGAACAGCCTCTTGGAGCTGCTGGTAGCTGGTGTAATTTAGAGTAGCCCTGAAGCTGCTCTAATGTATGTGGCAGACTGGCCTGGCACAGAACATGCCCAAGGACTAGTAGTTTAGACTGTGTAAGGAGCTCCTTTGTGCCCATATCTTTAACTGCTTCTGGCACTCCTTGGGAATCTGGCCCAATAAATCATCTCAATACAGTCTCACTTCTACTGTAGAGTTCAGTGTATGGAGCCTTCAATGTGTATTCCTTTCTGCAAGGTTTTGAGCACCTCTGCTGAAGTCAATGGAGTTTAAGACTGTTCAGCTTCTCACAGGAGGTTCTCTGCATCATCGGCCAATAAACCTTATATTACACTTAGATTGAATTATTAAGGATTATCGTACAGAGTTTGCAAAGGTATGTTCGTTTCCTTATCTGCAAACAAACATTAAGCGAATGGAAGAGCACTGCTGGCCACTCTAGCCGGCCTACAATGTTAGCAACAAGTTTCACTCTGAAGCAGAAAAGTGGTCAGGCCTGAATGAAAGGGCGAAGCCAATACACTTGGAGATAAATTAAGACTGTGTACTTGACGTTAACATGGAAATGCTAAGGTCAGTTTTCAAAGGGAAATGAGCCCTGTATTGTTATGGTTCCCTTCAGATTGTGTTTGTAGCACCTCAAGAGGGAATGGTGCTTGGTGGTTGTTTATCTGTATTCTCTGATGCTGTGTCCTGCAGGGCATATTAAAGCCCATGAAATAATGATGAAGCAGAGGAGTAATTAAAAACCACAGTGACATTGATCTGTTGAAATTTCAGAGGGAGCTCAAGGCACACAGGGAGACTATCCATCTTACCTCACGCAGGGCCAGCTTGATTGGCCTACTGAGTATTGACGATGGCTAGATTCCTCACTTGTGGCCAAGAGGGCTCCCAGTGCAGCAGCCCTACCGGCTTAAGATCTTTGCAAAACAGGAGGCTTGGGGCGAGGATAGTCACAGCTGCTGCACGCTGCCCTCATTGAGTGGGAAAAATCATTTACAATACAGATCTCCTTCCTGGGTCTTTTCATCTGTACCTGGTAAAAATATGTAGCTATTTTAAAAGATACCATTCATCCTACTAAGAGCTATTAGGCTTTCAGTTGGAGTTACCTGCTTTCTGAACTTTGCAATGGCTTGACATTAATTAATCATTAATTGACTTTGGTTAAATTCATTTTCATTGGTTTATTTTTTTTCCTCCATTAAAATACTCCAGTGCATGTGCCAGGACTATTTTTATATCCTCTTTTGATGCATTATTTGAACTTCACCGCAGTTAAACAAAAATCAATGTAGTGCTGGCAGTTGTTATTTCAAATGTCATTCCCCACCACATCCTCTCTCTTTCTCTCCCCAACTTTGGCTCTGGATATCTGGGGGCTTTTACACAACCTGTAACCCAGTGATTATGCATCAACTTCTTCGAAACTGCCTTCAGATCAGAAAAGTGAAAAGTAT
The DNA here is from genome assembly GCA_007922305.1 of Dermatemys mawii. Classification (NCBI taxonomy): domain Eukaryota; kingdom Metazoa; phylum Chordata; order Testudines; family Dermatemydidae; genus Dermatemys; species Dermatemys mawii. The sequence goes on from ML677332.1 coordinate 73,675,666, forward strand.
CGAGTGTGATGCCATTGCCTGTTCTGTTCAGTGTTCAGTGTACTACTACTGTACATCATTATATAATCACAGATTTTTACATTCTTTTTATAAATCCCAGACTATTTTTTTTTTGTTCTTTGCTTCCTCCCACTTCATTTGCTACTGACGGCTGCTGCTACAGCTCTTACCTCTCTTAGAGAGGAAGTAGGTTAAAAACAACAAGAAAAACCCTATCAGATTAAAGCAAACATGTGGGTCCTACTGAGAAATGATGCATCGTACAATAGAACAAGCAAAACAGCTCACTTTGAAGGCTAAGTTTCTAAATATACCCAGGGACATCTGAAAGTAGAAAGCAGCTGTCTTCTGCTTGTTGTCAGTTGTTAAATTCCTGATGCCCCAAATAATGAGAAATCCAATGAAGTACCAAAACTGATGCAAATGGGACAATAAAATCACTCTGACAAAGCTTATACTTAGTTTATTATTGAAATGAGTTTGGTGTCTAAGGCTAAGCTACTGTAAAGTTCCAGTGACTTGCTAAACAAGGCACAATGCTGGAATATTACAAAATTGGAAAAATATAGTGGGCTGAAAAGATGTCCATATAACATTTCAGAAGTAGATGTATAGGAGAATCCAGAAAACCTTCTAGGGTATATCCCAGAAACTGGAAAATTGTAACGCTTTGTTCCTTTTGGGGGTTAGTGATAGTGACAGAATTATTAGCTTTGAAAAAAAAGTTGGTGTTGAATACCCTAGTTCCATTGGCTTCTGCTAAGCTGTGAAGATTCATACAAGTTGAGGATCTTGCTCCATGTATCCAAGTAGATGCAGCAATTCCCACAATCCTTTGAAACTTTTTCTAAGTGAGCTAGTGGATTTAGCAAAAAACCTACATTTCATGGGATTTCTAATTTGGAAGGTGAAATATATAGACTATTAACCAAATTCAATTAAAACATATATATATCCACATGTGGAGTAAAGCCCCAGTTCTACAACTTGATTTTCATGGGGCTGTCAAGGAGTACAAGAATCTTTCTGTGTGCCCCTGAATGCAGGATTGGTACCTATATGACTACATTAGAGTGCACCAAGCTGCATTTCTTCATCTAAGTCTTTTCTAATTTAGATTACTTTCTCCATGAGTTTTCTCTGGGCCTGCACATACTTTACAACTCACAATTAATGTTTCACCTAAAATCACTGCTGCACCGGTGTATGGTGGAGCTCGGCTGTTCTCAGTGGTGGCAGATGACAGAACAAGGAACAATGGTCTCCAATGTCAGTGGGGGTAGGTCTAGGTTGGATATTAGGAAAAACTATTTCACTTGAAGAGTGGTGAAGCACTGGAATGGGCCACCTAGGGAGATGGTGGAATCTCCATCTGTAGAGATTTTTAAGGCCTGGCTTGACAAAGCCCTGGCTGGGATGATTTAGTTGGGATTGGTCCTGTTTTGAGCAGGAGATTGGACTAGATGACCTCCTGAGATCTCTTTCAACCCTAATCTTCCATTGTTCCATGGGATCATAAGGGTAAATTGCCAGATTCTGCTTAAGGAAAGCAGGAGAATTTCCAAACTCCCTGTAGCAGAGGCAAGCAGCTGAAATAATGTCAAAACTGAAGAAAGCATTTGTTAAAAGTATTCTGAATTATTATCAATGCTCAGCTCGCATAGAGCAGTCTTTAGGATACTTTGAGTAGGAAAAGTTCCGTATCAAAACCAAATTCTATGCTATTCTATCACACTCTGAGTGGGTTTATAAAGCGGATATACAGACGTGACTTCTGGAAAGAGTTTTTTTTTTTTCTTTTGAGAGTGTATGAGTTCTGCAGGATCTCTGGTTTTAAGTAAAATATCACTGATATTCTACAGCTTGAAGGTTTCTCCTTTGCATGTGCATATAAATGTACTCTCAAATTAAAATCCATTTTCTCTCATTGTACAGTGTTTTAATTTATTTATTTGCATTAAGTTGTGGGAATCATATGCAGAAATGCAGATCCCAGGCACCTAACTATAGGTTCCACTTTTCCTACTAAACACTCAGCTAATGATGTGGACCACATTTTGATGCCAGGTCCAGGATTGCCAACCCCAAATGTTCAAAAAATCATGAATCAGCCCCCTCAAAAAATTTCCGATTGGCTTAAAATCATGTGATTTTTAAACATATCATATATGTTGTATTGTCTTTATTTGCTTTCTTGCTTTGAGCATTTAGGGTTCACATTTTCAAGTTTTTCTTGGAAACCATGATAGAAACTTATACTTAAAAAGGAAATGGAGGATGAGATTTTCATATGATCCCATGACTCCAAGAGCTGAGGTATTAAGAATAACACCAAATACAGCAAGACTCATGATAAAACTGTGAGTTTGGCAATGCTGCATATCTGGAAGCTGAAGGATGATGTGGAAGGCCCTAACCTTTGAGTGACGTGCTGGAGGTCTCATGCTGAAAGTACTAAAACCTCTCTGGAATTTCTAAACATTATGGATAACAATTCCATAACTCAGAAAGTGGTACAGCCAACACCGGGAAATGCTATATTAGACCTAGTCTTAACAGATGAAGAAAAACTGATCACAGAACCAAAAAATAATGGTAGCTTAGGTACACGAGATCATGACTTGATCATATTTATAATGTGCAGATACAGTCCACATCAGTAAAATATGCATGAGATACTTTAACAGGGGCAATTTCAGAAAGCTGAAAACAATTATGAGCAAAATCAGCTGGAGGAAGAATTGAATCAAAAATGTGAATGATAGGAATCATTTTAAAATATCTTACTAGATGAACAAAAAGCTGCAATCCAATGATCAAGGAAGAAGGCCATATTGGTTAAAAAACACCCTTTATTTGGAGAGGAAGTGAAGGAAGCTGTTTATATATGGAAGAAAAGGGAAGCTGATAGTAATGAATATAAATCAGAAGTTAGGAATTGTAGAAAATTGATAAGGTAAGCAAAGGAACACAAGGATAACTCTATGTCTAGCAGAGTTAAGGACAATGAGCAGTTTTTATATATATATTAGGAATAAACAGAATCCTGACAATGACAATGGTAAATTGCTAGATGGGATTGGAAGAATTGTCAATAATGTAAAAAAAGCAAAAGCATTCAGAATATTTCTTCTCTGTATTTTGGAAAAACAGATGATATAATATCATCATTCTTTCCATTTCACTAATATATCATGAGGATGTTAAACAGCAGCTACCAAAGTTTGACATTTTTAAATCAGCAGGTCCAAATATCTTGCATCCAAGAGTTTTAAAAGAGCTGTCTGGGGAGCTCACTGGACCATTAATTGATTTTCAATAAGCACAGGGGAAGTTCTAGAAGACTGTGGGAAAAGGGAAAGCTAATGTTGTGCCAATTTTAAAAAAGGGTAAATGGGATGACCGGGATAACTATAGGCCTGTCAAACTTACATCAATCATGGGCAAGATAATGGAGCTGTTGATATGGGACTCGATTAATAAAGAATTAAAGCAGGATACTGTATTTTTAAATTAACATTGGTTTATGAAAAACTCATCCTGCCAAACTAACATAATAACTCTTTTTGATGAGCTCTGGGGAGAAGTGCCTCAACACATCCCTGTAACACACATTCTAGCTATAAAATCCAGAACAGACCTCTGATACTTTCATAAAATGATTTTCTGATGTAATGACCAGTAACTGAAGCAGAATTCATATCACTTAAAGAGGCACACAGTACATTAAGCCTTATTTTTCACCTCCCATATTGCTGTTATCATTAGCAAGGAATATCCTCAAACTTAAAATGTTGGCTTTAAAGAAACAAATGCACCACTGAGTTGCAGTCAGAAAAAGATGTGATGATTGTTTCAGTATAGTAGAACCCAGATTAGAAGAGGCAGCACTGGAAGTCACAAGATCAGGGTTCTGCTACCAAACTTCCTGTGTGGCCTTGGATAAGTCACCAAACCTCTCTGCACCTCAGTTTCTTCCTCTGTAAAATGTTGTCAAGGTTCTCTGCAGATAAAATTCACTAATGTCTTTAAAGTGCTTTGGGATGGTTGGATGCTATAGAAATACTAAGTCTTTGCATTGATATTATTTAGTCTTATGATGTCAGTGCCTAGATGTCACAGCTGAGATCAGAGCGCCATTGCGGTAAGCACTGGAAAATTCAGAGTAAGAAGCAATCTCTGACCCAATGAGCTTGTAGTCGAAATGGACCAGGGAGACAAAAGGAGATAGGAGTATTGAATTGCCTGAGATCACACAAGTCTTAAGGGACAGCCTGGAATTGAATGCAGACATTTTGCATCCCCGGGCATGTTTTAATCACAATACCTCCTTCCCCTTCTAATTGTTATTATTATAATTAGTTATTATTATCATGTCACTGATTTGGGCTCTTGACTCCCTCTACTGGCTCTGTCATCCCTTCACTGACAAAATCCTCAGTGTGAACACTTTTGCTAATGCAGGGCCACAAACAAGTAGTATTTACCACAGGGCAAAGGATAAGATTGGTAGGGAAATATTTTATTATCTTTCTCTACTACAGACCTGAGACCTAAGTTATCCCACTGCAATTTTGCACTCTCCATCATAACCATAACCCTAGGTCAAGAACTGGAGACGAGTCAGAGGAATCTTTTCCGGGGCTATCAACACCACTTCCTAAGTAGCCAGATGGGATATTTGTGAGCTAGGGAGACACTTTGGTCCTGACCATGCAAATGACTCCTTGTGGATGTAGAAATCCATCTATGCAGATGCAATTGCAGAGTTGGGGTAGAGGTGGTCAAACACAGAGGGTCCAATCTGCACTTCACAGTAGCCTAGTGATGAGTAACATCATTGAAGGGTACATGGAGTTACCTCAGTGTAAATGATATAAGAATTGAGGCCACTATTCTTTTTAATACTCCCAACTTCTAGAGTGTGGGGGGAAACAAAGAAAGACAGATGGAAATTGAACCTGGTAACTCACATGGGAGTAGTTAGTTCCATCCCTCAGCCAACAGCCTAGCCCAGGGAAAGAAATGGTACTTTCCAGCTCGTTAGCAGGAAATTCAAATAATGGACAAATATATAAATTGAAAACATTTTATCATATCTTTTTAAACAAATTAGGTTTATTACATTCATTTTATTTATATCGAGTCAGTTTTATTACTTAAACAGTCATACAAAAAAAGTGTTTCCTGTAAAAATGAAACCATTATTATGTTAAACTCCCACTTCTTTTGTTTTAAAAATATCTTTAAATACTATTAAAGAACAATCATTCTGTAGGTTTAGATCATATGAGTGGGAAGTAGAAACCATCAATGAATCATATAATTCCTACAACTGTAACAACAATATGAGCAACTATGCTAATAACAAAAAGTTTATGCCTACTGTATATCTGCTTTGCAGACACTCTCTTGCCTTGAAATCTACATAATATGTACTGGTGGCAAGTGTAATATCATATGCTTTTACTTTTCATCCATTATCGATACCCTGCAAAGTAAACCTTTCGTTGGGTTAATTTCTCCGCCATTTATCAGCTATGTGGTCATCTATAGCCCATGAAAAGAAAAAAGTAGATTACATTTGCCACCATCACATATTGTATCTCCCTACGTTTGCCTTTTTCTCTGAAGGCCCTCATATACCACCAGAAGGCACAAGGATACCACTGTGTTGGGCAACTTTATAAAAAAAAATCTAGATAGATTACAGATAAGGATATTGGCCATTCAAGCTCTCCAGTACCAGCTTTCTACTGTGAAAGAACATCTCCTAGACAAGAATTATGTACCATTCAGGAATAATGACAAGTTTGTCAGTTACTATTGGTAATTGCTGTGGTTGCTTCTGTCAAGTGGGGTAAAACTTTCAAAGCCACCTGGGGAGCTTAAATTCATAATGTTGTGAGACACTAAAAATCACAATCTCAATAAAGATACTGGATGTAGGGCTTATTACAATAATCTGTAACCCACTAAACCCACTTTTTGCCTTATGGCTATAGGGGTGTTAATGGGCACTTCCTGAATTGTCCCATTGATTACGTGCTAAGTAGTTATGCTAGCATAACTGTTTGATCTTGTATGTAGCTGTCACACTTAGAATCTTACCCAGTCCTGAAGAAAAGCTCAGTGGAGCTCAAAAGCTTGTCTCTCTCACCAACAGAAGTTGGTCCAATAAAAATATTACTTCACTCACCTTTTCTCTCTAAGATCCTTGGACCAATATGGCTACAACACTGTGCAACAGTTTCAGGATTAGCTGCAAATTTGTCCCCTCCCCCCATCTTTCTCTAGGTCTCCCACTTAAGGCTCTCAGGCATCACCTCTTTTGGGTGGAGATTCTTGACTCTCTCCCTCCAGACTCAGCGTTCAGGCTTGCAGTCTCTATGCACCTCACTGTGATTTCCCCAGCAGGTCTGATAGGGGCCTAGCGCCTGTAATAAAACTTTCTCCACAACAGTGTATAGCGGTTATGAACCAGCCTTCACAAAGCAAAATGTTTTTATTCTTAGGGTAAAGGCGTTAGAGAGAAAACACATAAAAACCATAAAATTTCCTACACACGTACTAAAAGCTTTCCAGAGTTCACCCAGACATCTTATTTAGCCAAAGATTTTCTAATCCCTCTGCAAGGGTTACCCTCTTTTTCCCCCTTTCCTTAGACAGAGGGTCTTGTCCATTTGCTGAAATGAAGGAAGGTCCTGTTTTAGTTTAAACTGAGCTTTTTGTGTTTATAATTCCTGGAGGAACTGAGGAAACATGGACATATTGTTAAAGATATTTAGGTGCCTAATGGGATTTTCAAAAGTGCCTAGGCACCTAACTCCCATTTCTGGCCTTAAGTGACTTAAATGCTTTTGAAGCTCTTACTGGTGAACACACACATTAGAATTGAACTGAGAACACAATTTCTAGTCACATAGGTGACCAAGCAGATGTCTGATTTTTAATTACTATTTATTTACTTGTATGACATCACAGATAAATACGAAGAAAAGGTCTCTAGGTTAAAGAACTCGCAAGGTTAGGGCCATATCCTGAAAATGTTGCCAAGTCTTCAGCTAGCTACTGAGTGCAGTGGGAGCACTCTCAGTAGCAAACACTATATTTGACAGCACTAAACGTTTGCAGGATGAGGGTAACAGCATGGTTTGCAGGATCAGACCAATATAAGAAGAAGTGACAACAGGCCACAATGGAGGGCAGACAAAGATTACAAGAGGAATAGCAAAAGAGCCCCTGGAAAGTATTATTTACATATAATTAATTTGGTATGATTCTTCCAGTGCATGTTTTTAGGTTTTTATTCATTTTATTATGTGAATAGGCAGAGAAGAAGTAGACAGGCTCAGCATTAGAGACTAGTAATGAGAATGTGAAAGACTCTAAAGGCCATTATCAGTGCCCTGAGAGATCCAATCTCCTATTTGGAATTTTGTTTGCTAGAAAAAGAATTTCCAGACTTACTTCCAGCAGTATTAAAATATGTTCTGAAAAAAAGTGTGTGTTTGTCTGTCTGTAATGTTTGTGGTGGAGAAAAAATATGTGGGGCACATTTTAAGTGGAAATACTGACTATATAAAGAGTTATAAATATATACTAAGTCACACCTCCACATGGGAAAACCCCATACCCTATCTCTTGGGGTTAACCAAGCAGCATGGGGCTAGTGCTGGATCCAACTCTGTTGAAGCAGTGATAAAACAAGTTACAACATTCTTCCCTAATTGTATTAAAAATGGAGTTTAACTATATATATATATATATATATATATATATATATACACACACACACACACACACTTTTTAGGATCTTTCCAACAAAGCAGTCAAAAAAGATGAAACACAGTGGGCAAGAAAATATCCTTATTTTAAGGATATTAAAATTATATTGTCAGGTGTCATCTGCATGTTAATGAAACTTCAAAGTTATTTCCAGGGTAGAATTCTGTAGATTGCCCCAGAGAAAGAGTCCAATGGTCTATCAAAAGACCTCACTCCTTCCTTAGTGAATACTTAACCTCAGCATATTTGAAGTTGGGCAACAGGACAAATAGTCAGTTTTCACTAGCAGTTCTTTTTTTTTTTTAATCTTGGAAATCTGTAGCAGTGTCATCAGCGCCTTCTTAATTATACCATATTCTTTACATCTGTCCTGCTAAATAACTCTAATTGAAATAGCACCGGCGTGAATTTTTGTAATGTTCCCCCCAAGACATCCCGAAAGTGACTCACACGAGAAAACAGACTGAAGTCACAGCTGGAAGCACGTCAAGGATCATTTCCATTTTTACATGATTAATTTGAATTTAATATCTTAAATCAAAACCTGATTAATTTAAATAAAATTTTGATGGTGCCCTGCTTCTAATATACATTGCAGTAATTAGATTCGGTTTAATGTGATTTTTTTTACATAATTAAAAAAAAGAGTAAGTCAAGTGTAACAATGCAGTGTTGGTATAAATCTGTCAATACATATATATGTATATGGGATTATTGCTGAGGACATTGCTCAGGTAGAGAAAGGCGTGCAGCAGTAAAGAATATCCTACTTCTTATCCTAACAGACCAGCTTGTGGTAGAGAGTGAGTAACTATTATTTAGCAAATGTTTGGCCAAAAATACAACAGAAATGAGCACTTACAGTAATGAAATCACCACCTATGTAATTGTCAGGGTCAGATCAATAAACTTAAGACCTTCTTTTTAAACTAGATTCTTTTTGGAAATCAGGTCTGGAAGGCTGTGGATACCATATCTGAAAAGAGTTTTCTGTCATATTTACTACAGTTGAGTGGCTGCAAGGTTTTCATTACAATTACAATAATATATATAATACATTTATATTATATATTTATAAGTGATCCCTCTGCCTGTCTCTTTCCAGTTTTCGAATGTGCTTGCAAGAGCTGCACAAGCAATACTAAATGCCTAACCCCGAACAAACAAGCAGTTCTTAGTACCATATATTAATATCAGAGCACTGAAGTTCCATTTGCAGTAGTAATTTTACCCACTGCTGACAAGGGTTGTTATGAACAGGTGCTACTGAAAATGGTTTAAAAGCTAGCGTAGGCCAGACAGGCATTTTTGCCACTATTGCATTCTGCCCTTGTAGCATTCACACTAATATTTAAACTCTTTGCAACTCCTGTTCAGCAGGAGAAGCAGCTGACATATGTTCTGAGCAATGGATCTATTTGCTAGTGTACCAGCTTTAATGAAGCATGTACCAGAAAGATCCAGGTTGGTCAGAATCTTAATGAACCCAAATCTCTAGCACTGCAGTTCTAAAACTGGAAGATGGTGCTTTCGAGAAAAAAACATGTTTTTGCTTCCTGTTACTGAGATTTAAACAAAATATATTTGGCTATTGCTAAAATTATCCTATTCATTCCTCTAAAATAGGTGGCTTTAAGATAAAAATGTTTACTCTTAAACCTGGAAGATTAAGCTATGTACAACCCTGCTCAAATGAACTAGTTAAATTCTAACACATATCTGGGTATTTTTTTGATCCTTAGTCTGCAAGATACTTAAGCATAGGCCTAACTTTTGAACACTGGAGCAGTCCTACTGACCTGAGTGGCACTACTCACCACATTAAAAGTTAGACATGTGCACAAGCACTTTGCTGAATCAGAACTTAAAGTAGAAGATAATGGTCCACTTTGCAAAAATCCTCATATACACAGATAACTGTTTGCACAACAGCTAGCTGTGTGCGCAACTAACTCATGTGCAAATGCAAATAAGGCCCTTCATGCATGTTTTCTATCTAGATTTCTGCCTCCTTTTCTTTTCTCTTTTTTAAATGGCTTTGTAGATAGTATAAAGAATCAGTGAATATATATATATATATATATATATATATATATATAGCTAGCTGTTGTGCAAACAGTTATATATATATATATATATATATATTACATTTTAATATTAAAAAATTCTCCCCAACAGTAACACAGGAACAGTTTATTGGTTGCTTTGTTATGCAAGATGACATTGGTTTCCCCTAAATTCAAAAACAAAATTGGAACATAAGCATCAGTGTATTCGGAATATGAAGTTAGTTAAATTCTTTGCAATAGAAATGAAATAAAACATACCTTGAAAATGAGGAAGAAAGCAAACTCATGGGCTCAAATCTTAGCTAGTGTAAACCAACATAGCTCCATATGTTGGTTTATACCCAGCTGAGGATCTGGCCTAATTTGCAGATATTAAGTACTTTTTTAAAATACAGATATCTATCTATCTATCTATCTATCTATCTATCTATCTATCTATCTATCTATCTATCTATCTATC
>ML677332.1:73685992-73703075 GCA_007922305.1 Dermatemys mawii
ATCTATCTATCTATCTATCTATCTATCTATCTATCTATCTATCTATCCCTATTTTTAAAGCCTATTGCACTGAAATCAATGTGGGCAAAGAAGGCAGTATATGTCTTAGTATTTGAGTTGTTGAAATTTACTAACATGGTACTATTTGCACACGAGAAAGGCAAAAGCCAGTGTATAGATCACTGTTAAATTATGAGTTGCAAGTGACTCAGTGCAAATTAATGAGTTCGATTTTGATTAACTAGTCCTTCATCTGATTGATCATGTTGACAGAAGACAGAAAAGTTGAATACAAATTCTGAGGAAGTCTCTCATTTATTATTCATCACACACTAATAAATAAAATAATAAAAATGCCACTTATCTGACAGCTGAGACTTCTGATGACAATCAACTATTTAATTTTTTTCTCTAAATTTAGGCTTCTCTCTGCACAAAGTACAAAACCAGTCTAAAAATAGCTGCATAGCTACTGTCTGGGGGAAGGTGCTTTACTGCTTACATTCTTATTCCAGAGTTAAAGTCAAAACAAAATTAATCAGGAAGGGTTATCTATAATGAATCACCATTCATTTCAGAAAAAAAAATATCTTTGCCAGCAGCAGAAAGAAAGTACTTTCAAGCAGTTACATAGACTATAGACTCCAAGGAGAAGATTACAGATCTTCCATATTCAGCAACATGAATCAAAACTCTTAGGAACTAGTCTAACTTACTTTTTTTTTTATTACAAGGCAGCGGGGATTGCTTTTTGTATAGGCTATAATTTAGATGGCTAATTGAAAGTAAGCGGTGGTGAGCTGCTTTCTTGGTAAAATATTACCAAGACAATCTTATCTGAGTTTACAGAGTTATTTCCAATTTGTAAATGCTGTATTCATTTCTACCAGATAAAATATCTTTAAAAAGCCTAGACCTGGGCATAGTGGGATTGCTGTTATAACCACTCTGCCTTGCCCTCAGCCCCCTTCTTCCCTCCCACATACACATAAACTTTGGACTCACTATTGAATCATTTTACTTAAAAAAATATCTTAGGCTAAATAAATGTAATGATTTACTGAATTCTGATAACTTTTGGTGGATGTTATACTTGCCAGTTATCTGCCCTGCAGAATCTCTCTCTCATTCAGAATCTACATCTTTTAGAACATCACCTTTCACAAATTCATCTCTTGCTTATAATATGAAGAAAAGCCCAGGCTTTGTTTCTCCATTATAATAGATGTAAATTAATGTTTTGCCTTTGTTTGTTGCTGTAATCATAGAGGCAAGTATATGTTCCTAACAGCTATCTTATTTTCAATTTGCAAAGCATACTGTGCTTAATCCCATGAGGCAGCCTGTGGTTCTAGATATGAATTTAAAAAGGTAATTAGACCAGCGCAGGGGTTTCTCCCTGAGATGGAAAGAGCAGGCTCCTGCAAGGTCCAGAGGGGTCTTTTAGAGGTCCCAGGCTGGTCACAGTTCTCATCCTAGTTTATTACTCATTTCCATTGTGTGAAACAGCTTATTTGTTCATGAAAATTTAAATCATGTTGGTACTAGAAAGATTATTTTTATTTAAAATCCAGAAAGGTCACAGCATTATTTTTTGGTGGCTGGCATAAACCTTTTTTCTCTCTCTCTCTCTCTTTCTCTCTCTCTCTCTCTCTCTCTCTTTATGATCTTTGCATTTTGTGGACTCAGATAGTAAAAGAGAGGTATACTGATAAATGTTTTAATGCATCTTCAGCATGCTGTAGTAACTTCAAATGTAATATAAATCATCATTAAGCCATGTATGAAAATGCAAAGTACTTTTGCAACACTTTAAATGGCAAGAAATTTCATTGGCTTCCCTGTATTTTGGGTCCCCTCTTCACACTTTTGCTTGATGCTGTATGGTACACATTGTTATACTAGGCTCTGTTTCCTTTATGATTCTTATATAGGCTTACTTTTGAGTGAGGATTGTACACCTGTCTGACAGAAAGAGCAATGATTAAAGGTTATTTATTTAGAACAGGTTAAACTTGTCTATGATGAAAAATACAAAACACTTAAAGGTCATTTACGCTGGCTGAGAACAGCGTGGCATTTGTATGGGATTCATACAAATAAGAGGAAGACTTTGAATAACAGATGGGACTGGACGCAAACCTCATTTTCAGCAACCCCAGTGTTTGAAATCTGGTTCTGGATCTCAGTTTTGAGGCTTGAGCCTGTGTCTAGTTTGCAACCTGTGAATTTCACTTTTGAGTGGATTACTGTTTTAAATGAGACCATAAATCCCTCCCCAGAATCCGTGGAAAGGAGGGAGAGATTCTGATCACTCAGCCCAGGTTTATGCTAAGTACGTGACTGCCTAATCTGAGTATTTGATTTGTAGCAAAAATTGAGACTTAAGTGAGCTGAACCATTTATATTTACCGGGCTGACAATATTTAAGGGCCCAATTCTTCCCTAAGATAGCTTCAGTAGACACTGTGAGCATTCACTCACCATTGATTTCATCTGAGCTATTTTTGTTTTTCACCTCTGTAACCAAGAGCAGTGTCAGGCCCTACATCTCTAATAAATGTTAATGACAAGCAATAATCATATAGATTATTAGACTAGAGATTACTTGGAACAAACATCCCCAGGCTTTGAGGTAATTCAGATCCATGTACTAACTTTGCAGCTGGCTTTGAGTTCTTTGATGGGTTGAACCAGTATCCCAGAATTTGGATCAGGATACAAGCTTGGGTTCACCCATCGACCAAATCAAAACTTTGTCTTTTTTATTTTTTAGGGTTGGAAGTTCCAGTCTAATCTTAACCCAAACTTCATAAAACACAAACAGCAAAATGCCCTGCCTGACCTATCTCCTGAAAATTGCCCAAACTGAGCTATGCTGAACCAGCAAAGGACTGAGCACCACACGCAAGGAGAAATGTCTACTCACAGATGGTGTGAAACCACAAAAATGACTTGTTGAATCTAAACTAGAGCATAGGGGTGCAGTGGGCTGTTTGATAGCCGGATCCAGAATCTTTAGGTCGTTTAAAGGTTACAGCTTGAATCGCACCAGGAAATGAATAATCCAGCAGAACAGGGCTCAGAATGAAGCTGTCCCACCAGTGGAGGTCCCTCAAGACACACATAGCCTGCCACCTTTCAGTCAGTTACTGTGTACTCTTGACCCATTGCAGTAAATGAGCTTTGAGTGCACATTCACATACCAAGTTTGCTTGCTCACTTTCAGATATCAACAGCCTCCTCTGCACTCCAGTGCCAAGGCTGCATTTTGTACCAGCTGAAGCTTCCACTTACTCTTCCTAGACAGTCAGAGCTAGACAAAAGCAAAATATAAAATGTCCCTTACACTCTGCCCGTGGCTGTAGGACCTTTTCCCCAGTGGCTATAACAGGACCATAATACTCATCGTATTCAGTGAGATTGCCTTCCAGAATCTTTTCAAAAGCCTTCAAAGATGTAAAGAAGTTAAGTAGGAGAGGCAGGCTACAATATTATACACCAGATGGGTTGATCTTTAAAATATAAAAGTAAGAAATTGGCCATGGGCACTTCAATAATATATTGTCACTAGCAATGCAATATTCTCCCTCCCCCTCCCACCCCAACATGCTGTAGTAAGACTGGCTAAAATGCCTGAGCCTCAGAAGTTAGGGAATCTTGAAACAATGCAATCAATCCTTTCATGCCTGTGGTGAGCAATAAAAGTTTATAAGAACTCTATGGCACTTCTTGCCGAACGGCTGAAAAATAGCACATATTTATCAGAATGCCTGAAAACACACCCCATTCTGGTAGAGCAAAGCAATCAATGAAACCATTCTTCACCTAAAAGATTTCCATTCTGTTTTGCTAACACACTATATTCAGTACTGATGTGTCTCCTTATACAGTAAAGAGCAGACTCTGCAGTACTGGGACAGCTCATTCACATGACAGTGATATCACTGTCACCTGCTTTGCTCCTGCTTTGCAGTGTTACTGGAGTTCTTTTATTAAAGCAGCACCCAACTGTGCTCGCAGAGTAAAAGAGCTTGTCAGTATTTCCTGTTGAAGACTTCATTTTTAAGGGACTATTTTAAATTGACCATTTAGATGGAGCTGTATTGCCGTGTGGATCAGGACCTCGATCTATAGCTGAACTTCCCCAGAGTTTAGAGTGTTTGGATCTGGGAACTTGGTTTGACCCATTAGTAAAATCAAGAAAGTTCACAGAAAGGTCTGAAGATTTCCTGTGTGACTGAGGGTGTTTGGATTGGGAAGTTAGTTTCAGATCCATCCCTGTTTAAAATATTTGTATTGGGATCAGTGCTTGTTGAAGTTCAAAAGGGAAAGTGTTTGGGGTTACTTTGAGCACCTAAATGAACCACTCGAACCCAACAGACTGGGACAGCAATCTCATAAGATTTGTCTGCCTCGTGAGATTTTTCCTCCCTGTCCAAGCCAGAAATACCATAAAAGGCCTTTCTTTATGTATTTTAGCTCTTCTGGCAGTGGTTGGCAGCTAGAAGTAAAAAGGAAGGTGAAAATGGAAAATAACTTTTAAAAGGGCTCTATTGAAAACTAGCTTTAAAAATGGGTGAACACTCAGAGATTTCTTCTTCTAAAAAAATCCATGGCCACTTAGGAGCTTCACAGTTGTCACTGCCCTATACACAACTCCCACGCAGTACTTCATGGCAACACTTACAGATGGAATTGTGATCTTCCTGCTCCAAAAGCAAAGTCCTGTAGCTAGAAAAATTTCTTTTAGTAGTGCAGGGTCTGTTGCACGCAGCTGAGCAATTCTGGGGGCAGTGGGGCATCCCAGTTGGCCAGATGATCATGTTAGTTGCCCTTTTCTGGGGCACTCATTTTTCATCAGGAAGAAACACTGCATACAAAACTGAGCTAGAGTTGTTTATTACTGAAGCTAAAGAGCAGCTGAGAAGTAGGTAGCTTTGGAGGCTTTTTGTTTTGTACTCTTCTAATTAAAAATAAAAATGCTAAACTTTCTAAAAGGGCATTTTAAAACCTATTAATTGATAATGAGAGAAAAGGGACTTAATTCATTGAAGTCCTATGATGATAGAAAGTCAGAATGTCAAGAGATGCAGCCACGTACAGCTCCTATTACCACATGGTGTTTGTGGTTTTGGAGACAACCAGCAAGTTGAAGGTGCTGGTCAGGGAATGGGTGTGACCAGAGCATCACCAAGAGCTGTGAGGGAAATACAATGTATCTATCAGTTGTACTTATAAGGCCCTATCACTGTAGTTTCTGAGCACCTCACAATCTTTAATGTATTTATCCTCACAACAACCTTGTGAGTTAGGGAAGCACTATTATCCCCATTTTATAGCTGAGGAACTGAGGCACAGAGTGACAAAGTAATTTGCCCAGGGTCACACAGGATGTGCATGGTGGGGCAGAAATTGAACCCTCAGCCCAGGCTAGAGCTCTAACCATTGGACCATACATCCTCTTGTTAAAGCTGTTCTCCTATACTCCTAGGCACTAGAAACATCTTTGGCTCCAGCCCAAGGATAATTTTGGATTCAGACTAAAATTATAATGAATATACTAGAGTGCTGGAATTCTTAAGAGTAGAAAACATGCCTTGAAAATACTGTAACTATAACTTAGTCCCCAACCCAAACATTAACACATTACAGGGGCTACAACATTAAGACTGGCAATCAGAAAAAGTGGATATTCTAGAAGGGAAAGAGATTTTATCCAACTGATAATTTTATTTCACTCCATTTCTAACCTAACCTTCCCTGGCACACTTTTTTCCAGACATCATTAGCATTCCATTCCATCTACCACTGGGAGGTGTGCTTAATAGAGATGCATTTTGGGGGTGGATGAATGCATGAGCAAAGAGATTATACCACCCATGGGAGGGGTGTGTCCAGGTGTACAGTTTCTCCGGCCAATTCTCAGCCAGTAGAAAGCTCATTGGGAGTCAGCTGGTCTAGCCAGCACAAATTAGAGCAGTTCTCAAGCTACCCTAATTTATGCTGGGAGGTCAAAGCAGCAACCAGCTCCCTCCAGGAAAGGGCAGTGAAAAGATATCACGGCATTGCCTTTGCATCCTCATCCTTGAGGAGGTTCTCTGACCTCACCTTAGGTGCACCTAAGGATTGAACCCCATTTATATGGATACATTATTTGAACTGAGTTTGGGATTAAGACTATTCTGCAAGGATCATGATTGCAGCAATACTATTTGTCCTCTTTAGGCATATTGATCTTTTATTTTAGCCACACAAGGCATAAAAAAAATTTAAAAATGGACAGACTCATATTGCAAAATTTTCAGTGGGTCACCTCAGCAATTCACTCCATGTACCAAAATATAAGTGGAACCTTTTCGTTTTCCATGTTTGGAATTTGTGCTTGAGTACATAAGGATGGAGTCTAGCTTACTTGAGGACACAGGGAAAGATTGGATTTTGTGCTGTCTCTCTCTCACTCCAAATACACTGAAGGTGGGAGCAGGAATCTCATTCTTGGGTGTGAGATGTCCTCGGTAGAAGGGACCACAGTATTCTGCAGTTAGCTACGTGTCTTATTTCATATGTCTAAAACAACAGTTGAGGAACATAGACAATCAATTCCTCTTCAAGCCTACTTAGATAGCAGTGTGTGGATATCTTTTTCAGATATAGTTTTTGATGAATACATTGAGAAATAGTTGCTAACAAATATATATCTGACTTATCTTTTTGTACATACCTTTACTGTACTAAGAGTTAAACATGAAAAATAAGAAAAATAAGCAGTGAAAGACAACATCCGTTCTCATTTCAATTTCCTGGAAGGAAAGTGCGGTTGGGCAGATGGTGCTTTTTTGTTTTACTAAACTAAATGATCAGATGTAAATAATGTGCATTATATGTACTATAAAGATCCGTTGAAGGTGAGGTGGCTGGTGCTGTGAAAAATTGCCACATTGGTGAGAATTTTTCTCATGTTGATTTTTTTCTTGAATATTTTTTTACTCTAATCCCAGCATGTTTACAGAACTCTCTACCTGCCTATTCAGATTTTTTCCCACCACAGTGTACTTCAGGGGGCTAAGTTATGGTGGTTCCTTCCACAGGGATTCAAAATGTTCTCCTGGGAGAAGAGAATGGCTGATAATTTGGCACTGAGTCTCAATATTTCTCCATATTATTTTTTTTCATGCCCTGCCTATGCAGCATCATCTGAAGAGTCATTTCCCTCTGTCATTGGCCCCATGTGGTTTTTCCATCACTGGTGTGTTTGAATTCCCTTTTGGTACTGAGACATGAGCATTTTGGGGAGGATGTAGTTTGTGTTGCTCATTGACTATTCCGATAATTAGGGAAGGCCATTGTAAAAAAATACCCATGTTTAAACATGGTTATGGCCCAAATGTGTTATAAAATGGTTTCTTCTTGCCTGAATGGACAGAAAAAAAGCATTATGTTGAGAAATAATGATATAGCCTTGGTATCTGCCAGAGTTGACACACGATTACTTCATGTGATTACAATAATTTATTTTCTGTGCACAAAGACAACATTTACACTAACTTGGAGTGGGGTAGGGCATATTTACATGGCAATACTACTAATAATGTAGCTCGTCCAATTCTAACAGCATGATAACACTAATATAGACATGTTAGTGCAGGGGATAGCTAACTACGGCCCGGTGGGCATATCCGGCCCTTCAGAGGTTTTAATCTGGCCCTCAAACTCCTGCTAGAAAGTGGGGTTGAGGGCTTGCTACATGTAACTCCCGGAAGCAGAGGCATGCCCAGCTCCAGTTCCTACGCATAGGGACAGCCAGGAGGATCCGCATGCTGTCTCTACCCCAAGTGCTGCCCCCACAATTCCCATTGGCCAGCAAACGGGGCCAATGGGAGCTTCAGGGGTGGTACCTGTGGCGTAGGAGCCAGAGGTGGGACATGCTGCTGCTTCCAGGAACTGCTTGAGGTATGTGCTGCCTGGAGCCGGCATCTCTGACCCACTCCTGCACCCCAACCTCTTGCTCCAACCCTGATTCCTCTCCCACCCTCCGAATCACTTGGTCCCACCCTCCTGCACCCCAGACCTTGCACCCCCAGTAGGGCTCTCATCCCCCACTACCTGCACCTCAGCCCAGAGCCCCCTCCCACACCTCAACCCCCATTTTCATGAGCATTAATGGTCCACCATACATTTCTATCCCCAGATCTGGCTCTCGGGCCAAAAAGTTTGCCCACCCCTGTGTTAGTAGGCTCTTACCACATCTCATCTAACCCTGTTCAGAGCAGCTCAAGATGACAGGGTGATTAAAATACTGACAGTCACCACACCCTGTTTACATTAGTGCTCTCTCTACTTTTATCACAAATAGCTGTGATGAGTAGTGAGCAGTGTAGAGGCCAGGAGACGGAAGGCAGGCAAATGTACAGGAGCGAAACCAGGACTTTGAAAAGTATTTAACAGGGAGCCCGCAAAAATTTCTAGTAAAATCTTTGCTTAGTTGCGAGTTGGCCACTACTCTTTAGATTCCTTTTATGTCCTCCTTTGTAGTTTTCACAAGATAAACTAGCATTACAATCCTCTCCAGGACTGAAGCAAAGAAAAGAGAAGAGACGGCACATCAAGTCAGAATGGCCAGGTATGATGACATCAGAAGAGCCAGCTGGGGTGCAAGCTCCCCCATAAGCTATGGAGCTGATCTGCAGTGGGTCCTAAAATAATTCCAACACGTTCTCTATGTACATGGGAGTTGCAGGAGCTGGGCTTAAAAGAAAGAATATTTGGTTTCTAATGGACAAGTAGCCATGCTGAATGTAGTCTATAAACTTAGAATCATGGACTCATAGGCCTGGAAGGGACCTCGAGAGGTCATCTAGTCCAGTCTTCTGCACTTATGGCAGGACTAAGTATTATCTAGACTATTCCTGACAGGTGTTTATGTCTAATCTGTTCTTAAAAATCTCCAATGATGCAGATTCCACAACTTCCTTAAGCAATTTATTCTTAACTTGCTTCTTTTTAATTTATTACTGAGTCTTGAGGGCATAATGAAAGGTTTATGCTGGTATAGTGTCAGTAGTGAAACCCTTGTGATTTTATCATGAGTTGTTTGCTGTCTGTCCTAAAGTTCCAGCTCCTGGCGTCAAATGTTTTACATGAGCATCTCAGCTTTCATTTTGAAATAAAAAATTTCTAGACCCCATTGTTGAGAATAAAAGCTTGTAAACATGATCTTATTGTGTGAAACCAGAGGAAAACAAAATAAATATACATATAATATATATATTTATTTATTAGCTATACATTATTAATAGTATAACCATATTTTTATACATCTATATATATAAAAAAAATTGAGGGTCCTGGACTCATGATTTTTCAATGCATGGTGTTTTCAATGGTGGGGTCATGACATCAAGGACCAAAATTTGTTAGCTGAAATAGCTTCTCCTATATCGACTCAGTACATTCAAGAAACAGAGTATGAATTATCAGCAAAAATTAAAATTTTCCACTCAGATTAGAGCTGTTCTGAAAATGTAAATCAGAATTTAAAACAAACCAAGAAGTCAGGTTGTTGTTTTTATTGTTATTTTGTCTGTTTTTTGTTCTCGGTTCAGTAGAGGCTTGACTTAAATATTAAAAATAAAGTAAAATAAAAAAAATTGAGTACAAAGAAAAGGCTTTGGCCCAGAAGAAACTCCAGGTTTTCTCTCTATGCCATTTAGCTTGAAAAGCTCAGAATGAGATTCATCTTCTCCAGTCGTACAAAGAGAGAAGGCAAAATAAATAAAGCATAAAGTTTCAGAAGACACATTTTAGCAGCTCAGAAATCAACTTTGCTGCAGTGCAGTTGGTCTGTCTCAAACGCTTCCATAAAACTTCTGACAAGTGCTTTCTTTACAGTAAAGAAACAGTTCCTTCGATGGTGGACGTATGCTGCTGAAGTGTACCGAAGGCAGGAAGCAAGGGAGCGGAAATGGCGAGAAGAGACATTAAAGAAAGGAGCAGCTTGCCAAGAGAAGGCAGAAACTCAGTTTCCAACAGTTGGAGCTGGCAAGCTTACAACATGGGGGGCCAGATAAGCAAACTGTAGGCATGAAAAAGAATGGGCTTTTAAAACCTGGGCCAGATCCTCAGCTGATGTAAAATGTCATTACTCCATTGACTTCAACTGTGCTCTGATGATTTACATATTTGGATTTTAAGGTTTGTTCTCACAAACATAAAAATAGATTTTAGGATATTTTTGGCCTCCCTAGGAGAACAGTCCTATACGACAGCATGTATATTACCATCGTTAAGAGAAGACATCCTACTGTCATCTATGTTTGCAATATATAACTCTAGGAACAGCTGGTTGCTTTCAACCCAGAGTGGTATATTAAGAGGGTAGTACACTTCACTTAACTTCCATTCTGAACTTTTAAATGAGGCTACTGAGACGCTCCAGTTCTGCAGAAATTCGGTGGGCTGGAGAGCTTCTGCTACTGAGCCAAGTTTTCAACTGCTGTTATTAGGGCTGGTCCAAATTTTCCAAATGTTGATTTTTTTCAGGAAAATACTGTCCTCCCCCAAATTGCATTCTGACATTTTGAGGTTTTCACCATCCCTAAATATTTTTATTATTTTAAATGGAGCTCAAAAGTTAATAAGAGAAAGAAGATTTGTAAACTAGATAGGAAAATCAGCAAGAGAATTAAATTATTGATCAATTATCAACCAATATGAAGGCAGAGTATAGGCAGCTCTTACAGTACAGCATGGGCAGCCAGCACATGCAATACAGTTGTAAACAAAATGTGGTGAAGTAGCAAAGCAACAATGTCCTATGGTGCTGGAGAGTCAGAAATCTCATATCTGATTTTCCTTTCTCTTGAAAGACTCACTTCATCATACAAACCATCTTTGTTTGGCAAGTGGGCCTAGACTACCTACTGTTCATTACAACTGGAGATGATGGAGAAATCAACAGAATAATATATTTCATCTCTTGTATTGTAGGAATTCAGATTCAATTTTTATTTTACTGCACAACTACACAATAGTTCACAGTATGATTCTTGGTTGCATCCATAGATTAAGAGTCACTTTAAAAGGAGATAAGAGAACGGGGGTGCGGTGGAATCCTCATCTTTTTTCCACCCTAGTACTATGTTATTGCATTTTACAAACAATAGCAATTCACATCCTAAAATATGAAGTAATATTAAATGAACTGCACACTTAACGTTAAGCTCTTTCCTCAGGAGCTTTTCCTTTGGAGCAAGTTGTATGTCATGATTATCTAAAATCAAGGTATCCAATTTGTGGCCAACTGATGGCCTTCACAAATAACATACTAGGACCTTCAGAGCTAGTCTTAACATATACACAGTGAAGCATGTTGCTACAGCTGCTCTCTTCTTTTGTACAATGGTTTAGCCCTTGAAGTACACAAGCTCCAACATGCAGTACTTTATCTTGCTCTGAGTGGCCCCAGACTCCGTCTGGCCCCTAGGAATTCATTTTGGCCTTGATGTTTGTATCATGTTTTTCAAGCTTTTCAGTTTGAGGGTTTAGAGCTCATCTGCTTAGTGGTTAATTTTAAAAACTGAACTCACAGAGATAACTCACCTGTCTACATGGGTGACTTTTAAAAGTGCACGGTCATCATTTCCTTTCCTTCCTCTCTCCCTTTTGCTGCTTCTGCACATGTGTCTGACTGAGACTCTGTGTAACCGGTGGTTTATTATGTGGTCACCAAACTGTTTCACAAGTCCCTTAAGGTGTTTCACATACCAGGTGGCCTAGCGGATGTTCAGTTTGGTTTAAGAGCAGCAGAACCCAGACTGCTTCAGTGGTGGTCACAGAAACAGGGGAAATAGAGCAATGCCACTAAATAAAGTAGAGCGATGAAGCCCTCTTCAGATACGACTGTATTAGCAATTAGAGTAAAACAAGAGTTTAAAGAAACACATTGAATCTCTAACCAGTGATAGCCAAGGCTGCAGCAGGCCATTTTAGCTCAGATAAATGTATCCCAACTTTATTTGAACTAGCAAGATGTCTTGATTCTGAGAAACTGGACTGGAAATCTCATGAGAAGTACCTTTCCACATGAGGTTTTCTGTACTTGCTGAGTGAATCAGGAGTAACTCTACTGAAATCAAAGGCAAAACACTGGTGAAAGTCAGGAAGTTCAGGCAGTAAAAACAAAAGTCCAACTAGGCTGTTCATGAAAGAGATAAATTCTCAGTCTCCTGGAAAAAATACACAGCTATGTACTCCTTATTATATCATCCTTTACCATGACATAATTATAGAATGATTACTAAGGAAAACTGAATAAGGAATAATGGATCCAAGCCTCCTGTATAAACACAATTGATAAACAATATGCATTTTTGTTTGCTTTGTAGATAATCATGCAGGGGAAAGGACAACAATTTGAGGCCAAATCATAGACTCATGGGCCTGGAAGGAATCTCGAGAGGTCATCTAGTCCAGTCCCGGCACTCATGGCATGACTAACTATTATCTAGACCACCCTGGACAGGTGTTTGTCTAACCTGCTCTTAAAAATCTCCAGTGATGGTATAGCCACAGCACCTCCTGCTGGTTATCTGGGAATTAGTTTTTTCCAGCTTCAGAGCACCCTCTGCAGGCCAGTGTCTCTCCTGATGCTAGCCCCGTGTCACTCCCCAATCCCAGTGCCCCTTTCCCTTGGGGTGCTGCCCCCGACAGTGCCCCTTTCTCTCTGGGTTCTGCCTACTGTAGTAACCCACAGGTCTGGGTCTCCCCACCAAGGGTAACCCCCAACCCTGGGTCCCCACCTTGCCTCAGTAGCTACTGCCAGTCACCATCTTGACCCCGTTCACTGGGGCAGACTGCAGTCTATAATGGCCAGTCATCATTGGCAAAGGAGGGTTTGCACCAGCTGCCTCTGCCTAATCCCGAGCTGCACCTTTGCAACCCCAGTACCAGTTTAGGCCCTGCACAAGGCCAGCTGCCTGGGCAGTTGCCAGGCTGGAGCTCCCCAGCTCCTCTTGCCTTCCCCCAGCACTGCTCTACTTTAGGTACCTTGTTTTCAGGCAGCTAGGCCCTCTCTCTCTACAGCTAGAGAGAGACTCCTCCAGCTTCTGGCCCACAGCCCTCTTTTAGGACTAGCTGTGGCCTGACTGGGACATGGCTCCAGTTGTTGCTGCTTCCCCAACCAGCCTAGCCTTTCAACTGCCTTCTCTAGGGCTGCTTTTACTCTTCTTCCCAGCTGCAGCCCTCTCCAGGGATGTTTTTATCCCCTGTTCTACAGGAGTGGGGCAGCTGCCCCACTACAGATGGAGATTCCACAACCTCCCTAAGCAATTTATTCCAGTGCTTAATCATCCTGACAGTTAGGAAGTTTTTTTCCTGATATCCAACCTAAAACTCCCTTGCTGCAATTTAAGCCCATTGCTTCTTGTCCTATCCTCAGTGGTTAAGAACAATTTGTCTCTCTCCTCCTTGTAACAACCTTTTATGTACTTGAAAACTCTTATCATATTCCCTCTCAGTCTTCTCCTTTCCAGACTAAACAATCCCAATTTTTTAATTTTCCCTCATAGGTCAAGTTTTTGAGAACTTTAATCATTTTTTGTTGTTCTTCTTTGGACTTTCTCCAATTTGTCCACATCTTTCCTAAAATGTGGCACCCAGAACAGGACACACTAGTATGGTTGAGGCCTAATCAGCGCGGAGTAGAGTGGAAGAATTACTTCTCGTGTCTTGCTTACAACACTTCTGCTAATACATTCCAGAATGATCATTGGTTTTTTTTGCAACAATGATACAGTGTTGACTCATATTTAGCTTGTGGTCCATTATGATCCCCAGATCCCTTTCCACAGAACTTCTCCGTAGGCAATGATTTCCCATATTGTATAAGTGCAACTGATGGTTCCTTCTTAAGTGGAGTACTTTGCATTTGTCCTTATTGAATTTCATCCTAGTTACTCTATGCCATTATCTAAATCATTGATGAAAATATTGAACAGAACTGGACCCAGAACTGATCCCTGCAGGACCCCACTTGTTATGCCCTTCCAGAATGACTATGAACACTGATGATTACTTTCTGGGAATGGTTTTCCAACCAGTTATGCACCCATCTTATTGTTGTTCCATCCATGTTGCATTTTCCTAGTTTGTTTATGAATAGTGAATCATTATTTTAATCCTGATAATATATATCAAACTTATTCAGAGGAAGTGATTATTACTGCAAAGCCTTCAGGTGATTATCAAAGAAACAAAAGAGTAGGACAATGCCCACAAAAACCTCTAGAGAGCACATCAGATGTTTTGGTTATGGTTACCAAAGATCTAGGGTCAGATGGACTATATCATACATAAATATGTGCCATCCAAAAGTGTCATTGGCAACTGTAACATACCCACTAACAACAAGTTCCAATTGATTCTATACGGATGGGGACAGTACCATGAGTTGCATTGTTTTAAATCCCTTGTGCCCAAGAGTAATCCTGTTCACCAATTACTTGAAATTAAAGTCAAGTAATTTGACACGTCTGTTTGGTACCTGACCACAAACTACCTCTTAAACAAACCAAAGAGTTGGATAGTTTACTTCCACAATTCTCTACAGAGTTTCATTACTGCAGTCAGGACAAGAAAGGGAAACTGAGAGGTTATTCAGGTTCTTGAATTGCTATTTTTTTTTGGTCATTACTGCCATTGTTATGTGATCCCAAAAGATTCAAAATAGAGGAAACTGGAAAGGCAGTTTGTTAACTTCTCAGCCAATCATAACAAACACGACAAAAATGGAGCAACACAGGTCTGAAAGTGCAACACTGGATGTAAGAGAACATGCTGTTCTCTGTAGGTAGGCAGTTTAAACCTTGCTTCTTTTTACGCAGTTAATATACTACCTAGAAACAAGTTACATACATGCAGACAGTGCTAACCACCTAACACCTGATATCTAGGGCAGATAATTTTTGATATTTAGGGCAGGTAATTTAAATTACATAATTTAATCCTTGAGTTAGATTATATCTAGGCTTGGGAGTTTTTGCAATGCAGGCAAGCCTGTTAAACATTTTACTGGTGATGAGATTTGTGTATATACATCATTTTCTTAACCCTTTGAATTCATAGTCTTGGATTGCCAAGTTTTAAGATTCAGAGTGCAACTCACTCTGTGGATTAGTTTTATGGTTTGGCAAAAGCAGTAGTTGATAACTATATTTTGTTACATGTTTTAATTCTACAGATGAACATGTATGTATGAGGTTTTTGTTGAAAAATAATACAAATGATTAAACAGATTTATTTTAAAACTCCAAGAAATTACTCAAAATTCATTTATGTTATTATATGGTATCAAACCACCTAGTTTAGTATCCACAGAGCAGGCCCAATTCTCACTTTCATCTTGTAAATGGGAGTTCACTCCACTGAAGTCAGTGCTCTTAGACCAGTGTAAGAGGCGATATAGACCCACTATCTTTTACTAGTAAAATAAGTTACATTTTAAATTTTGTAATCTCATTCTTGTTAGCATAGTTTCCTATCAGGAAACTCTGGTGCTAAATAACTAGTAACTGCTTTATTTTTTAACATTGAATACGATTACCCTTTCAACCATATTCTGCATTTCATTTTTATTATGAAAGTTATTCGTTGTCCAATTTCAGGCTGAAAAAGTATAAAAGTCCATTTGACTTCGCTAGAGCAGAACTAAAAGAATTTTTGAGCTAAGATTAAACTGATATATCTAGAGCTTCTGTCATTGTAATATGACATTAGGAGGATACTCAAACACTAGCTTTGACTATAAGTGTCCTACTAAAGTAGTAGTCTACTGCAGAGTGCTTTTTGATGCATCAAAGAAATGGTACTATCTTTCAAACTGTATTCATATTCTAACATCCTATCATCAATGTAAAGTAATAGCAGGGCTAAAGCATGATCTTTTTTTTCTTTTTTTTTTTTTTTCTTTTTTTACAATTTTTAGAAGGCAGTGTTATAAGGGATTGCCTAGGCTTGCATAACATATTCAGGTTTAAATGAACCACCATCTAGGTTCTCCTAACTGAAAACTGCGTTAATTGGATTTTGTCCTTTTACCATTATTTTATGTTAGTCTCCTTCCTGCTCCCTGCCTGCTGTCACTGCTGTATCTTTGCTAAAGGCAGGCCAAGCAAATGACTTCCTAAAGTCGAGATATTCCCAAAGGGTCCATCAGCAAATATTTCTGTATAATATTGATGGTCAGTACCTCCGCTGTTGTGCAGGGCTTTACAGCTCTGCTTCAGAACCCCAAATCTATGTCCTTGATGTTACCATTGCTACCATGTGGGGGCACTGCTCTAAAAGCTTCTATCCTTAGTCTGTGAAAATCCTTTGTGAAGACTGGCTATTCTCTGCAGAACTTTTAATTACTAGAGTTCTGACATCCTTGGGATACACAGCACACCAGCATGTAAAACTGCACAGCAGTATCTGTGCCCATACATGGCCCATCAACAGATACAAGTGGATGTTGCAATGAATCTCCAAATGAATAGGGGGCCTAGAGGTTGAGGAATTCACAGCACAGAGATAGCAGAGCTGGGCTCTTATACATTTATCATATGTTTGCATTAGAAAATATAAGTGCAGCCAAATCTCATAATTAGAGCAAGTTAGAAAATGGAATTTCCATCCTGCTTGAAATTCTGACACACTGAAAATTGTTTTTGTCCTGAATTGGGATAAAAAGTCATTTTTTTCACAGAAGAGAGATTCAAAACAATATGAATTCGGAAATATGGAAATGGCCTTATTGAAAGGGTTTGTTTTAATAGTGTCAAAATATCTTAAAATCAAAGAAACATAGGGTAAGAAGGGACCACACCGGTCATCTAGTCTAACCCCCTGCCAGGATGCAGAATTTGTTGTGTCTAAACCCTCCAAGACAGATGGCTATCCAGCCTTCTTCTGAAAATCTCCAGTGAAGAAGCTTCCACAACCTCCCAAGGCAGTCTGTTCCATTGTCCTACTGTTCTTACATCTTGTTTTGATTAATATAATATAATATAATATAATATAATATAATATAATATAATATAATATA
>ML677332.1:73703085-73932133 GCA_007922305.1 Dermatemys mawii
TAATATAATATAATATAATATAATATAATATAATATAATATAATATATGTCAACATGAAATAGTCCATTTTATTTTTTAATTGTTTTGAAAAGTTTCCACTGACTATAATTGACATGCTCCTGCAAAACATTTCAGTTTTGATGAAGATGGCTTTTTCTGACAGAACACTGTTCCACTGAAATTTTTTTGAGCAATACTGCTCATGATAGCATCTTTTTATCACCATTAACACGATCATAAGCACATCCATCTTATTTAAGATGGATTTATTGCAAACGAAAGGAGCCAGGCTGGCTGCCCTGAAGTCCAATGTCCTCTCTCCACGAAACAACTAAAGCATAGGTAGCAGTGGCACGTCTTTTCATGCTGTCCCTCTCCTCCCCATTGCACTAGTGACCACTGTTCCTTCTAAGCTGTGTGCATGCACACACAGATCCTAAACCCCGTGCACACTACGAAACACTGCGTGCACAAAAATTTGCACAGAAGCACAAAAATTTGCACAAAAGCACAAAAAATTGCACAGAAGAAATTTTTTGCACACACAGCCTGTCAAAAATTAGAGGGAACATTGCTGATGACTGGTTGATGAGCAAGTAGTTTAATCTGCAGTTTCAGTAGATGTGTGGCCACACTATTAGTTCCAACTCCTGCTATAAATGTGCTTCCATAGCGACTATAATAATAGAGTGCATCCATCACAAACTGTGGCTATATTGCTACTTGGGTATCCCAAGATTATTCACAGAAGTTAAAAAAAACCCAGATGTTAAAGACAAAAATAAAACTATCATTTTTCTACAGCTGGGAAATGTCAAAAGGACAATCCTAAAGACTGAGGTCCATTTTTCATCTACAATGCAATGGGTGACATGGCACCAGTACATGCTTACCCTTGATTCAGCTCCAAACAGAAAGGATAACCTCTAGGAGTAAGAAAGTAGGTTCATTTTTAGGCCCTTGATTTTCTATTCAAGTTGCTGAGATGACCAACCATTCCCAGTTGTGGTGGTGGAACACTTGAGAACTGGACCTGAGAACAACATCCCATTTCACCAAGCAGCTATCAGATGGTAATGATTTTCAGACATTACTGAATCAGTCACAAGCAAGGGAACAGCTCTGTATTCTATTACAAGTTTCCTGACACATTCAGCCTTATGTGTCTTCCTCTAAACACATAGATAGAACTTTTTGAAAGACTCCTTTCTTTACACAATGAATGGTGAACATTGGAAGTACTATAGTATTAAGTTCAATGAGTGGCTGGTAATGTAACATACTGATGATTCTCCCAGATGTCTGATCTAAAATACAATAGTGCTGGATGCTGATGGATCAGTTGATATTATTCATTGCTGTAACTCTGTCAGACTGCAAACAGTATAAGACAATACAAGTAAGAGTGTGACAAGAACAGTCCCTATGGACAAATTCTAAACTGATTTACAAAGGAAATTTGGCACAATTCCAATGAATTTATTGGAGTTACTGGGAATGAGAGCAGAATTTTCCATTCAAGTTTACGGAGTTCCTGAGGTTTAATTGAAAGCAGAATTGGGGTTTGAACTGCCCCCAATTTTTTTTTATTTTTTTTTTATTTTTTTTTGGTAACCGTATTAAATTTGACTCTGAGTCCTGAGGCTACTGCTCTGGACTTTAGCGGCCTGAGATTTCTTCCCCTGCCCCCACCCAACATAAGGTGGCCCCAACTTGAGCTCCTTCTTGTGGTAGGCTACAGCACAACTGGTGCACCCAGCTCAATTTCCCTGTCAGATAACCCAAGGACTCCACTACAGACCCGCTTGCCTCAATAGTATCCCTCCTTGGGGCTGATTTAAACATAAGTCCCGACACACAGTCCATTTATCACCCCAGTGCCAGTAATCATTAAAACGCCAAACTTCTCATCCCTCAATACCCGCAAATACTGCACACAGTATGTGCCTCCCACCACATCTGAACGCGGTCAGTCTTCTTCTAACCTTGTACCACAACAGCCACCCCATCCCTACCAACTGGCGTGCAACCCCACTCTCCTCTGCGGGGAGATCATCTTTACCAGGGGAGCACCTCTCCCTCTCCCTGACCCTCTCACAATTCCCCTGGGTCCAGTTCTCCAGCATGGAGACATCAGCAGGTAAGCCCCTCCAGTGAGCCCCTGCCTTCAGCCCTCTTTGACCCTCAGCTCCTGCTCCTCCTGCCTCCAACACCTGCCATTTCTGAGTCTCTGGCTTAGAAAGGTCACCTGGCAAACCCTCTTTCTTTTCTCTTAACTTCAGTTTTCCTCCAGAAAACATTTTCTGACTCTTTCAGGGATCTCCTCCAGTCCTGTGGCCTTTGGTAGTTCTCATCTGCCTTCATGACTGACCAGGCAGAGGTCAAATGCCTTTTTCCTGGCTGATTCTGGCAGCCCTGACTCACTGAATCATTCGTTAGTCCCTTGCATCTCCACTCAGATGCTCCAGTCCAGTTGCTGCTATACCCTCTTAACTGGCCAAACTGGGAGCACTGGGGAGCTGGACATATTTAATTTACAAGGATCAGCCACCCTCTGACACTCCAAATTCATCCCCCCCATTACTATTTGTATTACAGGGGACCAAACCAACATCAGGACCCTGTTGTTCTGGCACTATAAATACATATAGCAAAAGATACCTGTCTCCAAAAACTTACATTGTTAATGGACAAAACAATCCAAGGATAGGAGAAAGGCAGTATTCTTATCATCTCCATATTACAGAGCAGGAACAGATGCACAGAGAGGTGAAGAAATGTGCCCAGTGACAGACAGAAGATCAGGGACTAGAACCTTTGTCTTTTGACTCCCAGTCCAATGGGAGGCCTGTTAACTGGACCACACCACCCTGAATAGTTTGTTCCAAATCATCATTTGTTATGTTGCTTTGTGTTCAAAGAAAATTATTTTCACAAGTTTCCAAACTCTTTTGAATACCCTTACTTAAGAGAAATAGAATTAATTAGAAAGGAAACCCACTTCATCAGATGCATGGAGGATAAAATACTGTAGGAGGTATAATAGGGTGACCAGCTAAAAAGTGTGAAAAATCGGGACAGAAGGTGGGGGGTAATAGGTGCCTATATAAAAAAAATCCCCAAATATGGGGACTGTCCCTATAAAATCATCTGGTCACCCTAAGGTATAAACAGCACATGAAAAGATGGGAGTTGCCTTACCAAGAGGGAGGTCAGACTAACAAGACAATTCAATGCAGCTCACTCTTCCATAGCTGTTTTGAATCTGCATGTATTTTGTCATGAAATTCAGCAGCAATAGCACACTGGGAGCAAGCCAGCTGAGTAATAATACCATTTTTAAAAAGTCACTTTCCTGACTATATTTAACTTGCATATTAAGCGTTCAACCAAATCCAGGAAAGAGAAGAAAACTCAAAAATGGAGGCTCTGTTCTTCAATCAGTCCATTTTGAAGCTTCTGGTATTGTAGTGCATGGAGCACAGCATAAAGATCTCCCTCTCTTCTCAGACCATTGCAACAGGCACTGCAATAGGCACACTAGGATGACTTAAGGAACCTTTAATTGCAACAAAAGGTAACATGTTGACCCAAAGTCTAAATGGAATGCTGATGAACTCTCGGTAGTGAACCACTCTCATTTTCAATCAAACTTGAATTTAATGCTGGTGGAATATGGGTCAACAACCATCTGGCCTGATTCTTTCCCCATTGCAGCATATGAGACATTCCTATTGAAGTCAATAGTAATAATGCCTATCTTTCATAGAGAGTCTTTTCAGACTACATTTCTCCATTAATGTACAGAACTGATACACCATGGGGAGTGCCAGTGCCAATTTAAACTCATTTTTTTGTAAATTAGAAACTAAGATTTGAAAATAATATGCTTTTTACTCAAGCTACCAGAAAATCCTTTGGTGACTGGCATATACTATTATTTATCAGAAATAAGTGCATTATCTCATGTACCACCATATGGTACCTCTTGCTTAATGTTGACTTATTAATGTTGACCTCTGCGTGTGGGGGGGATGCCAGTGGGCCTGTTAAAATGTTAAACTTGCATTAATTAACAGGAAGGCCAAAAATGTATCTCAGAGAAAATATATTTAAAGAGCTTAAGAGAACATCTTTGTGCAGTTTCCATAATATAACTTGAAGAACCAGGTGAAACTCATTTCATGTTCTGTTACAAATGTAAAACTCTGTCCAGATTTACTGAAGTCTGGATGCTCGTCAAAAAACCTCCTCCACAGGGGTCAGAGTGAGGCACATAAATTATTACTTCTCACCAAAAATATATTCTTTAGCCCTCCTGCAAAATACACAAAGTAATTATAACAGAATAAAGATAAATCACTTGCCAGATTTCATTTTTTATTTACAGGCTAAATTCTACTGTCACACTGGAGCAAATCCATAATAGAATCATTGTGTCTTAAAGGGAGTAAATCCAAAGTGACATAAGGGGAGAATCTGGCCCATTTATTTTTGCAATAGCCAAACTGAGTTCTTTTAAAATTTTATGTATATTAATTATATTTATATTTATATATTATTTTTCTTCTGGTGGAAGGACTTTGTCACAGGGCAGACACATCTAAATGTAAATTGGAAGAGATGTGTGAGAGCTGACACTTGAGGGAGGCAG
Source organism: Dermatemys mawii (assembly GCA_007922305.1). NCBI lineage: Eukaryota > Metazoa > Chordata > Testudines > Dermatemydidae > Dermatemys > Dermatemys mawii. The sequence continues at coordinate 73,707,741 of ML677332.1, forward strand.
AATTATAGTGAAGATGAAAGGCACAAGAAGACCAAAAAAAGCCAGGGGTTGGGGGGACTCCTCTCTGAACTGAAAGTCCTTCCCACTGCCTAAAAGTTCCTACTGCCTAAAAAATGTATAGTGGGGTGAATGTGCCACTATCATGAGTAACACCATCAAAATACTAGCCCCAACGTAGGTACTACAAACTGTATTTGCAGGGGAAGCAAACCCAGTCAATGGTATACAGTGCGGGGTCAATTTGTCACTGTCATGAATAACAGCATTCACTAGGTTTGCTTCCCCCCACAAATCCCAGTACTCACTTTGCGGCCAGTATTTTGATGATCATTTTTTACCTCTCTAGTTTTCTCTTCCCACATTGTTTTCCTAATTCATTACAAAATGGAGATCTGAGACCAAATCACAGAGACCTTAGACAATACTGTCCAGTTGGTTAGGGACTGAAAGGAATCTCTTTCCTTGCAAATTTAAATTCTCCCAGATGAGCCTATGCCTACAAGCTCAGTCCTGCTGTTTTTCAACTAATCATCTACAAAACTGGAAGAAAAAAAAAGACTTCTGGTAGGTGAGCCACAGCAGGGCAATTAAGATGATGCGGCAGAGGTAGACATCTGCTCCTAGACAGATACAGTTCCACTGATGCTATCTATAGTTACAATCCTTCCGAGAGATAAACAACATGCGAGAGCAATGTGCAGGAGGAAGTGCCACACTGAGAAAGTGGTGATCAGAGACCAGGCTTGCGGCCCCTGTGGTCTGAGAATGAGAGAGAGAAAGAAAAAGAGGGAGGGAAGGAGAGCAGGGCATGTACTAGGCACACACAGGTGACAGAAGTCACAGGACAGACACATCTAAATGTAAATTGGAAGAGATGTGTGAGAGCTGACACTTGAGGGAGGCAGAATTATAGTGAAGATGAAAGGCACAAGAAGACCAAAAAAAGTGTGGGGGGGGACCCCTCTCTGAACTGTTTGCAGATAGTTACAGTTAAATCAATTTGAAATTAAGAACTTCAGATGCGGATGATTTATTTATGTGCTAAACTCAGAGGTTTGAATGGCCTTTGGGAATTTCAAAGTTGTTTTCAGACTCTATGCCAATGCACTTATTGCTTGCAATAAGATCTGAGGTGTGGTCTAGATTAATACTCCACAGTTCAGATAGATGCTTACTCAGACCTTATTGTTACTATGTAGGACTTCTGGTACAGTAATGCCTAGAGCTCCCAGTTGAAATCTGTCCCCACATTGTGCCAGGTGCAGTACAAACACAGAAAAGGACATGGTACCTGCCCCAAAGAGCTTACAGCTGTAGGGGGTAAATTGTGCTTGAAATACAGGATAAAAGAATCATTCTGATATATTAAGGTAAAATGCCTTCATGGGCTCCCAAGTTGTACTGTGGCGCAAAAGCAATTTGCTAGAAGCTACTGGGGGCGGGGGGTTGAAGAATGATCCCTTCTTGTGTGGCTTGCCATGTAATGGCTCTGCAAGCAACTTGTCCAGTTGCTCCTGTGAGACTCATCTAGGTGGCAACCCAGCACTCCCCCAAACACAGGGAATGTTTAGGTCTCACACAAGGTGGGTAAGAGTCCTTACTTCCTCCTTCTTCCCTGAATGGCCATAAAGGTTTAGCAATGAAACAATACAGCTCTACGACATTATCTCAATTACCTCAGAATGTGAGGGCTCATCTCATCACAACCATATTTTCAAACCTTCCTACACAGCACTTTTGCTGCTAATATGTGTCTACCTCTCACTATCAGTTTTGTCTGCTCAGGGAAGGCCTTGTGGTCCCCTTTCTGATGTGTTTCCTTCATCTTCAGCAGAGGCCCTGGGGCCCGATTAAGCATCAAAAGCAAGAGAACTGAAAAAAGCAATGCAATATCAGCCTGTCTGGAACTGGAATCACAGCCCAATGACCGTGAAGTTTCATAACATAAGTTCCAACCTTCCAGCCTAACTACATTGTTTTCACATTTTAGAAATAAATATTACTTTTGTCTGACTGGAAAAAATACCTCCCCTTCCAGTACATACTCCAGAAATTAATGTAAAATTACAGGCCTGAGTGGATAGAAAGTCCTCATGCAATTTTGTGATGTTGGCTTTTTTAACTTTAAATATATCTATTGCGTGTGAAAAGCACTTAATGGCTCTGAGATTCTCTGTTTATACACAGAACAGGTAGAGTGGGACTGAATGTTTTCAGCAAACAATTTACCAATTCTGTTAACCTGACTCACCTTACATCTCACAGAGTTAGATGAATTTAGGCTCTTTTTCTCCTCATTGAACTTCACAAGCAGACTGCAGACATCTTAGACATATTTGTTGTTCCATTATGCAATTGTGCAAAGGAGGGGTTGCAAATTTTTGTTTTTGTTTGTTTTACTCTAAAGATAGATCACAAACTGTTCGCTGGGGGAGTCAAGCTTTGTAGTGGTTGGTCACATGACATAATGATTTCTGGCATTTCACTTTCATGCTTCTTCCTTTAAAATCTACAATCGCACATGGTAGCTTAAAAATTCCTTTCCAAAGAGTATTAACACTGGTAAAACTCAATCACATGAATATTTGCAATAAGTGAACAAAAAGAGATCTAGAGTTCTTGGAAACAGAACCATAGGAATTTAATTTTTAAATATGAGTGAATATTCATAGCACAATTTTAGTACCATTATTCTAGAACTGACAAAGTATTGAAGCAGCAATGGAGCAAAGAGAAGAGATACCTGCTACTAATATAGTGTCCCATTAATGAATCTCAGTCCATGGAGGGATCCCTTCTGGGTTACCAGCATAATTAATTCTCCAAGCCCAGTGTGAAGAAATGGCTGAGACTGGTGACATCACCAGCTGTGATATCACCAGAGGGAACAGAGCTGAGAGGGATGGGGAGGATTAAGGAGGCAGATGGAGACTGGATCTTGAGAGAAGAAGATTTGGGAATTGTGACAGGGCAGTGATGAGGAATTGGAAGTCAGAGCGTCAGACAGAAGGTCTAACTAGACTTGCCTAGAGAAGAAGACTCACTGAGGCAGGGTTAGTAGAGCTCTGAGGAGGAAACTTGAAGAGGCTGAAGAGAGCTCACCTTGGTGTTCCATGCCCTGGAAGCTTCACACATAAATAAATGTGTTATTTAAATAACAAATCCAGGCTTTTGAGGGGAGAGATTCCCCAGAAAAAATTAGGAACTCTCAAAGGCATCCTGGTAAATCAGCAACAAGGATTTGTGAGATCAGGCGCAGGTCATGGCATGATAATAGACTCGTAGGACTGGAAGAGACCTCTTGAGGTCATCTTGTCCAGTCCCCAAAACTCCTGGCAGGACAAGGTATTATCTGGACCATCCCTGGGAGATAATAAGTATGTATATGTAATATATGTGTCTGTAACTTATGTACATGTAAATAATTATGAAGCTCAAGGCTGACTTATATAGGGTAAGACAAACCATTTGTGTGTGTATAAAACTTACTTAGGGGGAAGATTCAGGACTCAGAACACCAAGCTGAACTCTCTTTGACCTCTTCAGGTTCCCTCCTCATAGTTCTACTAACCCTGCTTCAGTTAGGCCTCTTCTGCAGGCAAGTCTAGTCTTATATCTGGTTCCCTGTCCCAATTCCCTGATCTTCCTGTCTTAAGATCCACACTCCAACCCCTCCTAGAAGCTCCGTCCCCTCTAGTGGTATCACAGCTGGTGATGTCATCAGTCTCATGATTTCTTTAATGCTTCCAGTTCCATGTTAGATCATATACTATATGTTCTTTGCATAATAAATATGATACTTTATTTTTACTGCCTCTATGACTAAGCCTGATATGTGCTACTGTTATTTAGACACTTGATTGCCACTTCCTGAAATGATGCTACATAATAGTCACCACATGCTAGATTGTATCTCCAGGTTTCCAGTTCCTGGGGACAAAATATTAAAAGCTTTTAACTCTATGTCTCAAAGAAACAAGGAGTGCATATTGGATGGTGGACGCAAAGGTACCAGATAAAGAGTCACCAAATATATATGTGTATATACGACAGCTGTTCACTGGGGAGAGCAGGTGGTCACACCCAGTAAATCATTAACCTTTCTTCTGAGAATGCCAGAAAAAGGTGTCTCCATTAAAGCTGGTTGGAAAATGGAGAAAAATGTTCACAAAAATGTTGTTGAATATTTTTGTGAAAATATTTTGATGAGTTCTTGTCATGATAATTATGTCTTTTGTGATCTGCAGGGGGGATATGTTCACAGAGATTGCCTCTCCAAGAAGACCACCAATTCATTTCAAGTAAGATGCAAAATGTGTATCAGACTACTACAACTTCTGGTCATTCCATCAGATTTCTAGTGTAACATCAATTCAAAGGCTCTGTTATTTCCCTGAACCAGAAATCCTGAGCTTTTGATTGATAACTGTGTAATACATTGACTTTTATGGAGTAGTCTAAAGTTTCTGAATTTTCTGAAAGGTTTGGAAATTGCAGTAAAATGTGGCTCCCTTTCTTTCTCTTCTTCTGTGTTTCTGATTAAAGTGAATGCAGTAGATTTGATATGATTCTATAGCTTTATAGAAACAAACACATTTTAAAAATGGGGAGTGGTTTCTATATTGGAGGCACTTTGCATTGCTTGATTCTAGCCCACTGTGCTGCTTTCAGGAAGTGCCATTTTACTATGATTGTCCTTCTTTTTCACTGCCGTCTATGCTATCACTTGAAAGAGTGCACTCCCCCCAACTCTGCTTGCTTTGCAAGCTTTTTATCTTTTCTACCTTGCTGGAGGCATTATTAGGGCACTTCACCTTTGACCAGATGGGTAGACAAACATCTATCCTCTGGAGCCAGAACTAGTGCTGTTCAGTAGATCAGCTCTCAAATGGTACTGAACTGTGACCTCTTCTTCTGTTCAAAGACTAAATACATAAACTCGCATTTCCATTGGTGCCAAGCCTGGGAACCTGAGTTACTCCCTAATCCCAGGTCTCCCAGTCAGCAGCACAATGGGTAGCTCTCTATGCCAGCAGGCTAGCTACAAAGAATGCCTTTATTGTCTCTTCCTCAACAAATTGCTTATTGTTCGGCCTGCAGGCTGCTAGACCTTGTGAACTGTCCAAAATATTGCTTTGCTGTTAACTTCCTTTATTTCCTTGATTTTATATATAAATATGATGTATTTGGGTTACTTATTAATAGTAAAATTTTAAAGGCTAACGGTGACTTCTGTTGTTCCTTTGCAATATGTCTGTCTTCCAGAAGCCAATATTAATTGGTGGATATATACATGTCATGCATGTCTGAATTCTTCTGAGTGAAGGTGTTATAGAAATGCAATGTATTATTCTAATACAGTGCAGAATACTGCATTGGTTAAATTACTCTGGTTGAAAAAAAATGAGGATGAATGATTCTGAGTATTCCAGATCAACAAAAAACACATTCACTTGCTTTCCATCAATTTTGGGCCACATCTGATGTGGCTGGGCTGTTCATGGCATAGAAACAGAGAGAATAAAGCAACAGTAGATTTACACCAACTTTGGGAGTGGGATTCTGCACTCTGGGGCTGTCCGAGGATCAGCCCAGTCCCTGGGGTAAATTAAATCTGGCTGCTCTAGTTTTGTTGCCCACAACAGCCAGGAGACTTTCTGGTAGCAGCCAATAGCCAGAACCCACAATGTCAAAATCTGACCTTGTGTCTTTAGCAGGAGCTTTTGGAAGCATTGTTTCTGGAACAGACACAATACAAGTGGGAGCACCAATGAAGTACAGCCACTGCTACATTCTTCAAATAGGTTTATCATAGGCACCCCTATCCTAAGCCAGCTCTGTTGGTTGTTGTGGAAATTTCTAGTGCTTCTGGTGGAACCTACCTGTTAGGGAAAGAGCAAAGTGAGCAGAATTGTTTCTTATCTTTGGGGCTTTGTGTCAGCTCAGCAATACTAATGGGCCTGTTTAATGGCTTGTGTATTTCTACAACTGATCTTACTTTTTACACACTTTCATTATGATCTAAGAAAAAAAGTATCATGGTTTTTGGAGGAACATGTCATCTACGAAGCACACCAACCCGTTAAACACCAAAATCTATGTTATAACACTATTACATTTGAGAATGCAAGCACAAGAGTCAAGGCTTTCGAAAGCTAAAGTTTCCACATTAACCTGACACATTGCACATACAGCATGATATATGTATTGCATTATTTTTCAGTTATTATTTAGGCTGCTACATGCATGATTTAATATATATGTGTAGTCCATGGGTCAAATGCTGTCAGTTACACTGTTTCACATGAGGATTGACTACAAGCTGTCAAGAACAGTATCCCTGATGAGGCCACGGTACACCTGGTGGCTGAGCTTTGTGACTTTGTCCTCACCCACAACCATTTCAGATTTGGGGACAACTTATACATTTAAGTCAGTGGCATTGCTATGGGTACCCTCATGGCCCCAGAGTATGCCAACATTTTTATGGTTGATTTAGAACAACGCTTTCTTGGCTCTCATCTTCTAGTGCCCCTCCTCTACTTGCACTACACTGATGACATTGTCCTCATATGGACCCACGAGAAGGAGGTCCTTGAAGAATTCTGCCTGGATTTCAACAATTTCCACCCCACTATCAACCTCAGCCTGGACCAGTCCACACAAGGGATCCACTTCCTGGACACTACAGTGCAAATAAGTGATGGTCACATAAACACCACTCTATACTGGAAACCTACTGACCACTATACTTACCTACATGCCTCCAGCTTCCATCCAGACTACATCACACAATCCATTGTGTCTTGTCTTGTCTACAGCCAAGCTCTAAGATACAACCACATTTGCTCCAATCCCTCAGACAGAGACAAACACTTACAAGATCTTTATCAAGCATTCTTAAAACTACAGTACCCACCTGGGAAAGTGAGGAAAAAGATTGACAGAGCTTGATGGATACCCAGAAATCATTACTACAGGACAGGAAAAATAAGGAAAATAACAGAACACCATGGCCATCATGTATAGCCCCCAGGTAAAACCTCTCCAGTGCATCATCAGTGATCTAAAACCTATCCTGGAAAACTATCCCTCACTCTTACAGACCTTGGGAGGCAGGCCAGTCCTCATTTACAGACAGCCTCAATACTCACCAGCAACTACTCACCACACCGCAGACACACTAACCCAGGAACCAATCCCTGTAGCAAACCTCATTGCCTACTCTGTCCCCATATCTACTCTAGCGACACCATCAGAGGACCAAACCACATCAGCCATGCCATCAGAGATTCATTCCCCTTCACGTCTACTAATGTTATACATGCCGTCATGTGCCAGCAATGCCCCTCTGCCATGTATGTTGGCCAAACTGGACAGTACCTATGTAAAAGAATAAGTGGACAGAAATCTGACATCAGGAGTGGTAACATACAAAAACCAGTAAGAGAACACTTCAATCTTCCTAGACATCCTATAACAGATTTAAAAGTAGCTATACTTAAACAAAAAAACCCTTCAGAAACAGACTTCAAGGAGAAACTAAATTCATTTCCAAATTTAACACCATTAATTTGGGCTTGAATAGGATCTGGGAGTGGCTGGCTCACTACAAAAGCAGCTTTGCCTCTCCTGGAATTGACACCTCCTCATCAGTTATTAGGAGTGGACCACTTCCACCTTCATCAAATTGACCCTGTCAAGACTGGTTCTCCACTTGTGAGGTAACATCCTTGTCTTTATGTGTCAGTATATAATGCCTGTAACTGTAATTTTCACTCCATGTATCTGAAAAGGAGGTGTTTTACCCATGAAATCTTATGACCAGTAAATAAATCCGTTAGTCTTTAAGGTGCTACCGGACTTCTTGTTGTTTTTGTGGATACAGATTAACATGGCTTCCCCCTGATACTAATTACACTAGTGTAAATCAAGAGTGACTGCATCAAAGTGGGTGAAGTGACAGTACTGTTGATGTACACCAATGTAGCTCAAAGCAGAATTTAATTCAATATGTGCAATGCCACTGAGGGAATTTCCTGACATTTGTGTGCTTAAATTGTTCACTTTTTTTCTTGCAATACTATTGTAGCTTTCATTTAGTTTCTTTGTTGCTGTTTTCAAAGGAAAAAAGTCCCCACACTCTAACACCCAAGTGAAAGGCCATTGCCACTCAGCTACCAAACCTTCCAGCCCTCAGTCCCAATGACATAAACAGCATTTCCTTATAAGTACAGAAAACTTCTTTCCCTCAACTACATTTAAGGCTGAGCGTTCTAAGATACAACAATGTGTAATACTGAAACTCCGGCTGAATGTTGGCAAGTTGACACTCAGAATGCATGTTGAAGTCCAGATAGGTTGGGTAGATTAGTAGTTGAAAGGGCATCTATGGCTGGGTCGATGAGCGCAAGGGTTTCTAAAGTTAGGCTTGTCATAAGTGAAATGCTTGGGGATTTTAGCTGCAGTGGGATGGGCAGGTTTAGCTGATAGGAAAGGGCTTATGCACAGAATTGCAATGTATTCTTCAGTACAAAACAATGTAGGACAAAAAACTTGAATATGTAGGCAGTGGGGACCTCTACAGAGACCGGCCAGATATAATGGGTTCCTTCAATTTTTGTGATAAATGGGAAATAAGTAGTGGTTATCTAGACTGAGATAAAATCCAAAAAGTCTTAGGTGTTATGTTAATGATATCAGAATATCTTACTCAATATAGAAACTCATGTCCTTCACTTGCAGAGCTGATATATGAATATGATGTTCTGGCACTTAAAATCATGTCATTATATCTTAACATACTTTTAAATTTAAAGTGACTTCTTTTCACTGGATGACTTTGAAAAAACCCCAAACATTTTAAATATTTAAAAAATAAACAGAAATATTTTTAGAAAGTTCATAAGAAGGATTTTTCCCCTTTCACTCTACCTGCACCTTCCAAAATACTCTCCAATCAAAATGTCTGGTTGGATTTTATTCTAAGTTTTCAAAAAAAATTCAGTCTAAGGTTGAGATAATCAGTCATGGGAAATTATAGCCTCAACAAAAATAAAGGAAATAATTACTGGAAAATGGAGAGTTGTATCGAATGTGCATCTCAACAATGCTGGTAACTACTTCTGGGGGAAGAAACTATAATTATTTATGATTCGCTAAAGGGATCTTTGAAGATTATGAAAAATTTGAATACGATACATTATAGAGAGTTGTACACAGATAAATGGATAGAGATCTAGAGATAAATGTATTAAATATAGATGCTCACTAGCACACATACCTAGCTAGCTAGATATACTGTATAGATATAGATTTGCCAGGGTTGTTTGATCCCATAAGAACTTTTATACAAGAAACTTCTCTTTTATATTCTGAAATGATCTCTCTAGAGACTGGCAGTGATGATACAATAGGCTGGAGTTGCTGTTATTAAAAAGAAATTACTACTTTTTTGACTATGTTGCTTTTTTTTTCCCAGTGGGATTCTGATTCCAGACATTCTACAGCCTGACATCCACTGGGAAAGTGATGACACCATTAATTATTTAAAGGTTTGAAAACCACAAGAACTACTGTATATAAATAGATTGGATTGACTTTTTAACTCTTTTGATTAATAATAGATAGAGCCTTGGATATGTGAATTGGTCGAGGGCTAACCTGTTAACAAAAAAAAAGTATAAGGGATGAATGCAAACACTTCTCATAAGTTATTCTACTTAAGGCATTGACCAAACGAAACAAACAAATGGAACACTCTACCTCAGTCTTATATTTTCAATGCATCATCAATATTTGATGACTATCTAATGTCTCTATATATCTAGATACAGATATATATTTTGCTCATATGTCTTCCCAATATTCCCCATTTTTTACCCCTTCCTCAAAAGACAATGGGAACATGAATTCAATATCCTGTTTTGCTTTTTGACTTTCATTTTAATTTCACTAACTGTTTAGAAGTGAAAGTGATATTTCAGACTTCAACAACAATGTACACAGGGTTGGAACTTCCACACTTTATTACATTTGTGCTTTTTAGCTGGACGGCAGTGGACATTTGTGGAGATTTAAAGAGATATTGTGCTTCATTCTTCCACCACTCTGTCTGATTTAACTATCAAATCAAAAAATACCTCTGACCCTTCTGAGCATTTTCCAAGACCAGGATAAGGCATGGATTTTCTTAGCATAAGGATAGAGTGAACATCTGAATTCTATGCCTCATTATTAAATAATGATCTGCTGCATTCCAGCTACCTGATTCTGGTCAGTAATATTGGTGTAAATCCCAAGTAACTCCACGGACTTTGGTGGAACTCCTCTGGATTTACTGGTGACCGGATGAGGATCAAGTCCTGGCTGTGCAAATGAAAGTGGGTTCATTTATTTGCAAAAATAAAATGTTCAGTGAACTGCAATAATGAACAAAACACACCATGCCTGATGACAGTCTCATTAGTATTTACACTAGTGTAAAACAGGTGTACACAAATTCAGATCAGTCCAACTGTGTGCCTTTCCTTCATACAAATCTTATATGAAATTCACAGCGACACATGGCCAGATTCTGTTCCCCTTCCTCACTATGAGTAGTACTCTATTCCCTTTGTGGTCCCAATAAAGATAGTAGGACCAATCATGAAATAAATTGCTACTTAGGGTGAATAAGAAAATCAGAATCTGTCCCATAATTGCAATACATATCCCTTTTTCAAAGCAGGATCCATAGTGTAAATCAATGTAGCTCTATTGACTTCATTTCTGCTATACTGATTTACACTAGATGAGCTTCTGGCCCTGAGTGCTAGGTAAGATTTGAATCACAGCTTTATTTTTTCGGACCTTCTTCGAATACACCCTAATATCTAACCAGGGGTTTGAGATCAACATCTGATTTAGCTGGAACAGCAGCTATCTCAGGAACTGGTCTTTTCTACACTATCTTTCACCTGTCATTAAAAAAATATCAGCATTTGTTTTCTTCTCCATCTGGGATTATGTGACAAAATGATCTCCTGCCTCTAATCAATTATTTTTCCACTATATCTTTTGCATTTTCCTGCAGAACCATTTGCAAGTACAACAGAAAGATCCTTTAGAGATAATCTGGTGATTATTACAAATTCAACCTTAGACGCTGCAGGCATTAAAAGATGAAAATTGCCTAACGTCCACTGTTGTACGACAAATCTGTACCTCTGGACTCCTGTCCTGAGGTGAAAATGCAAACCGGAGAGATGTTTAGAATCATTTTGACAGTTCATAAAATTAAGCAGGGATTAGGGATTCTCTTTCAAAAAAAATGCCATGGGGCCCACGCAATGTTAACCACATCTCCCTGCAACAGGTATTACTGAAACTCACTAGTTCGAAGACAAGGAAAAAGGAATGTCATGTAATTAAACCTGCCATGTATGGAATAGCTATGAAGCCAATTTAAAACTCTAAGTAGTCTTCAGTACTTCCATATGTATGTAGGTTCTTATCACTATCACTATCATCTTGGCTTTGTTGGACCTCTTGTATATTTTACTATGCTTCATATTTAATGAATTGGCCCCTGATCTTTTAAACACTTATGCATATACTTAGTTTTACATATACTATACTCCCCTTAACTTCAGCGTGATTATTTGCATGCATAACATAAGCATAATCATTTGCAGCATTGGGGCCATAATCAGTAATAACAATATATTAAGGTATTATCTTAACAAGAAAAGCAAGAATAGGAAATAATACAGTAGATGTGTACAAATGCTCATGGCAAGTAACAGTTGCGAGCATGGCTGTAGTGAATTTGTACTGAGATTCACACAGCTAATCATGGAAATATCCTTTTGGTGGGCAAGCAGCTGTAGTAGTGACATCAGCCTTCTAAAATTCCCGCCCCCACACACGCCAAAAAGTCCTTTCAATACAATACAATGTTTTTTAATTCCTGACATAAAATAATGAGTAATGGTTCTCTGGCATATTAAACAACATCCCATTCCACCCCAGATGTAACTGCATTTTAATTACTGTTTGATCTGATCTTAATATACTGCCCGTCATTTAAAGAGTTAGCTTTTTACTATGCAAGATCATTAACACTGAGAAATTTCCATGTTTCATTAACATGTTTCCAAAAAAGTTAAGAGTTGAACTGGATGACATTTTTCAAATAAAAAGTATTTTTTGTTAAAAATGGTATTTTGAAGTGAAAATATTTTCAATGTTTTTTTTCATTTTGAGCACTTATTTATGACTTTTGAATCAAAAACATGATCAACATTTTATCAGTTTATTATTTTTTTGTTTGTTTACTGGACACTTGTGTTTTTGGTAATGGCATTGATGATGATGATGATGATGATGATGATGATGAAGAAGAAGAAATTTCCTGAACATTTAAAAAAATTAAAATATGGCTCAGTTTTGAACCTTTTGAAATGAAAACATCTTCAGTGTTTTAAATATTTTCACAACATTTATTTTTCATCCCACACTAATTCAGCATACAAATTGAATGAAGCTGGACTAAAAGGGCAAAATCTTTCCTACCAAATGTTGATTTAAATATTTAAACAAATTTGCTTAGTTTTGGGTTGCACCCCCTTCGTTGCCTACTTTCCATGAATACTATGGTAAATCAGTTTGCTGGCAGGAGTGCCTGCAGAAAGGACAGATTATAAAACAATCCTGATGAATACATGTTTGGGATATGAATTTTGAATTCCTAATTGCCATTTGTTGCCCTGGAAACTATAGCTGACCAAAGGACAACAATTTCATTATACAGCAACTTCAGGTTTCAAAATCTGTTTTTGTTCCAGATTTGAATGAGAACAAGACATTTCAAACATTCAAACCAAACCATGATATTATGTCATAATGTCCATTTTTGGACCAAAACCAGAATTTTTTTATTCAGGAAGGTATGTCCTTATGGGTAGGGCATGGGCCTGGTATATGGGAGAACCAGTCCCTGTTCTGCCTGATTCAGAGCAGAGCTCTTCATTCCAGATCACTCTGAATCAGCCAGAATAAGGATGTGAACTCAAGGATATGTCTACACTTCAGTAAAAGACCATGGCATGGTAGTAGCTGGCCAGAGTCAGCTGACTCAGGCCCGCAGGGCTAAAAATTTCAGTGTAGACATTCAGGCTCAGGGTGAAGCTCAGCCTCTGAAAGCCCATAAAAGGAGGTGAGTCTCAGTGTCTGGTCTCCAGCCCAAGCCCAAGCCAAGCCCAAACATCTACACAGCAATTTTTAGTCCCACAAGCCCAAACAGTTGACTCAGGTGCAGAGACTTGGCACTGCGGGTTTTTTATTTCAGTGTAGAAGTACCCTAATTCTCCCACGTTCCAGGCTGGTGCCCCAGCCACCAGGCTCTAGATCATGAGGGTGTGAGTCTCTCTCTCCCTTTCATTTCATCCAAAATGTTCTGCCCAGCTCTACTGGAAACTTGATTCTGAGAACTATCTATATACATCCAATTAGGACACGGACTCACACCATGTAACCTATGTGTCTGATCTAAATGGCTCGTATTTCAAATGTTGAAATAATTGCAATGAACTGCTCATGCACAGGCCAAGAAGAACAGAAAGTATTTTAAAAATAATTGTGAATACATGGCAGACATAACTGGAGACATGGATCTCACCTTAAAAAAGAAGGCTGGGAAGCTATGTAGGAACTACGTGGTTAGCATTATAGGGAACACTCCCTTGCTCAGAATTTAATTTCTGTTCTGCAGCCACCCATCCTAGAAAAGTCCAGTAGTTTTGTATTAGAGTCTCAGGATGAAGTTGTTGTGGGTAGAAGAGGACAGGTTACCTGGAGAGAGGAAGTAGGTGGACTTTTTCTCCCCTCCTCGCCTTTTCCATCTTTGAGTTGGACTCCTGGAGCATCAAGCCCCTGATGTGTCATATTGCAATGAGAAAACAACACCATGAAAATAATATCACCTTCTGCCACAACCTGATGACAGCGCATATTCAGTTCTGTGCATATCAAATTCAGGTTTAATTCAGCTTATGTGAACTTGCTCATTTTGGAGAGGTTTGGGTCTTTTGCAGAACGATATATGCATCACATATTCTAATGTTTCATACAAGATCACATTCTGTATAGCCAGAAGTTACATTCATATCAGCTCTATCTTCTAGTGCATGACTGGAAAGTTAGCTATGAGGGAGAGTGTGTGAGTGTGTGGTCAGAAGTGTATCAAACATTAATCCAGGTATCAAATCTTTCAGAGTGAGAATATTTGATTACATTTCCACAAACCATGCCTGCTTTGGAGGAATGATACTCAGTCACTTATTTTTAGATTGACATATCTATTGGTTGTCAAGGCATGTTCATTTGAAAATCAGTGTTTTACATGAAACTTTTAAGCCAGCTAAGCAGTGACTGCTGTTACTGTGCAATTAGTGTCTAAAGCATTTAAAATTAAATTTTAAAAAATCAAACTATTAGAGAGTTTATTCAATAACATGGCCAAAAAATATTGTGCTGACTGTGTGGAAGACCTGGATTTAGGAAATTACAAGTAGAATTCAGTCTGACTTCAAAGGGAAAAAAGAGGTGTACATTGTGGGATTTTCAAATTTGAGGGAGAAGTTCTAAGTTGCTCTGCTCTTCAGAAAATCCGTGTCCATTAATTCACAAAGTGTAGTAAGTAGATGCTACAGTACAATACCATGTGACAGTGAGAGATGGGACAAGGAAGTAGTGTATGGATTCAGGGTTTGCATTCATTTAAATCAAGGTTTATGAACAGGGATTTGAGGCTAAAATGGGGCTAGGTTTCAGGTCCGGAATCAATAGTTCCAAAGGCTTGCAATTTCTTTTGTGTGTGATTTCAGCCCAAAATGGAGGAAATGTCACAAGAAGTGCTAACTTTGAGGGATTTCCCCCATTACAGAAAGTGTCTTAACACTTCAGTGTTCTTACGATAGTTCCTCCTTTGTGCGCTAAATTTGTATAAACAAGGAATGTTCTCAGGAGATTTAATCCTCCTGTGCTACAGAAACGTAAAAAAAAAAAAAAAAAAAAAATCAAAACCAAACAAAAAACTTTCCTCTTTTGGATCTGCCTTGGAAACTAAACTGAAAAGGAAAAAAAAAATGAAACTTGAAACTAACTCCCTAGTCACCTAACAATTCTTTGGATTTGGCCTGTTTCACAGAATATGCCAATGCGAAAAGGTGGATTAGGGAAAGAAGACAAAAAAGGTGAATAAGCTGGAACACCGATGTTAGGCTGGAGACCCACTTAAAAGGGAAAGAACCAAATAAATATAAATGCTGTTAAATTTTTAATGGGCTACTTACCAGGGCTTTGGAGCGGAGCCCAGAGCTGGAGCATGCAGCAGTGGAGCTGCAGGTTTTTGGCTGGAGCTGGAGTGGAGCTGGAACACTGCTCCGAAGCCCTGCTACTTACAATAGAGCTCCTTACATTGGCTCTCTTATTTCAATCTTCCCACCCGTCATGTGTTCTGTTCTTTCAATGGCAAATAAATGGTTTTATATTAATCTGCTGCTGTTGCTGAATGTCTGTCAAGGGCATTGGAGAGACACTTTGGGGGAAGTAATAACTTCTGTCGGACCAACTTCTGTTGGTGAGAGAGACAAGCTTTCCAGCTTACATAGAGCTCTTCTTCAGGTCAGGATAACAGATTCCAAATCGGTCGTATAGGCATTGGGAATCAAATTAGGATCAAAGCTCTCCCACTACCCCAGCTTTTCAGGATTTTTCTGGGCTTTCTATTTGCCATTACTAATACAGTCAAGTGCATAGAGAGGTTTGGTGATAAAATACATTTCCAAGTCTATGCACTAAAATTCAGATTGAAACTTTACTGGATTTTTTGTCTTTTTTCCCTATGTTTTTAGTATTAGCATCACTTTATACAGTTATGGTGTCCATCATGTGTAAAGTGCTTTTGAAGATATAATCATACTTTAGGGGTGTGTCAACTGAACCCAATCAGTTTCTATCACCTCTGTGTTTGAAATATAAATGGATTTTTTTTAAATATACCATGTTAAAAAATGTCTTTGCCAAAACTTAATTAACCAACACAAATGAGATATAGGCCCAGATGTTTCTCTCAGTTATACCTATGGCAGTCAGGAATAATTCCAGAGATGTCAATACATTTATACTGGTATAATACTGGTGAAAGGAGGCAAAAGAATCAGGCCCATACTTATTTTGGGACTTTTTGACTATAACATACATACATTTGGCTGGGGGAAAGGTGAAATTCAACACAGTAGAGACTATATGGGTGCTCAGTCTATAGCTCAGATTGCTGCTCATAGCTGACCTATCTGGGCTATATGGAAAATAAACTGCCCAGTCATTCTGGGTCTAACAACATACAAGCCATACATGATACACTAGAAATCTGGCACTGGTGACTTCAAAGGCACTAAATCAATCTCCCATCAGAAGGTACTGACAAAACTAGGCAAGAAAGATCAAACAGAGAACAAAAGCTCTGCACAGATAGTTATACATTCTTATATATAATTTATGTCCTTCTTATGGCTTTTATGAAGCTGCCTTAACTCCATGTGGACAATAGGTTTATAGAGCAATTAATAGTGCAGTCAAAAGGGTCTTCTGTATACCTAAGCTTATCTGAAAGCATTGGCTTTGGTACCAAAAAGAAAAGTTTTACTTTTCTTAAGAATACAGGGGGTGCTGAATAATTAGCAGACTAGTCTCATTTAGACAGTGCTTTAGTTGTACTTGGATTGAACATGGGTGAGACCAAAAGTAAACTATGTTTAATGGTCATTTTGGAACCTCTATATAGAATGTGGCGTGGGTTAGGTTTCCTTTCATTCAACTGTAATAATACATCAGTGCATCGCACCTGTGCGGATCTGTATAACTTAATACTAGAGTGGGCCCAATCCAAAACCATTGATCTGAACTCCCTCAAACTTTTGGGAAAGTTTGAATCCAGACCTGAGTTTTCGGGCTCAGGCCCATTTCTCTTCAGTATTGGAGAAGACGCATTCTGGGAAAAATTTTGGAGAAGTTTGGTCCCGAATATAATGGATTGAGACTACAATAAACATGCTTTAAAATAGTGTGACATCACCATAGATTAACAAATATGGTTACTTTGATATTTGCAGCATTTCTTAGGTATTCCTCACAGCATGGATTCACAAACCTTTTCATAATGTGGACAACATCTTAATGGAAGGATGATTTGGGGAAACCTCCCTTCCCATTTGCTACTGCCTACCTTCCCATTTATGAATACCTAACATCCTTGGGACAACTACAACACTGATGTGGGCACAGGAATAACAAGATAGAGACACCATGATGTAGTTTAATGCTGAGGCTGCAACTTTATTAACAAGTAATACCAAACCCAGGTAAACTACCTGGCAGGGTTGTTCCAGGGAGAATCTCAACTTTCACCAATGGGTCTTAATGTATTGTCAACCTGAGGGTGAATGTGAAAGCCACGATCCTTCTGCATTCTCGAGACTCACAAAGGACCTTGACTAGAAGCCAGAGTCCCAATCCCTCAGCCCTCCTCCATGCAGGAGGTAGAAGAAATGAGTTGATAGAAGCTACAAGCTGTGGCAGATGTATAGTTTTAGCCCCCTCCATGCCATTGGGAATACACCAGACCAATGTCCAGCCAGCCTCAAATGGATCCATCTAAGCCCACTAACCATACTGGAACCTGCCAAAGTTCCAAGCATTACAATTTAACATCCATCAACATGGGAAAAATCCTTTCCAGAGACCAATACCATTATCATAGGAGATATACCATTCTAGTTTAAGGAAGGTTCTGAAACAGGGGGGGCTATAATGGCCATCCTGACTGGGAAGCTAACTATCATCTCTTTTCTTCCACCCCAAATGGGAGCCAATCATCTGGTCGTGCATCATCTACATCACTCAATGGCAGGCCAGTTGGCAGGACAAGCTCCAGAGTCTGTACCTAGATGCAGCATGTGATCCCCTCAACACCCCTTCCTCTCCATGCCATAAAGCATGAGAAAGGGGTAGCAGGGCAAGGTGGTGGGGGAGAAGAGTGAAACCACCAACGAGACATGAAAGGGATGGGGAAAAGAAGAGGCACATAGAACACTCCTGCTCTCAGCCAAGAATTATCCCTGGCCGCCCTCTACCTGAGGGTGTCTCTGCCCTAGATCCACAGAAGTCCCACTTGGCTACTGAGGTGAGCAATTACTCAAATGGAACAGTAGCATTAGGAAAGTACTTAAGTGGTTTTTTTTTTTTTAGTGCTCAGACTTAGCCTAATTCTGATTCCGCTGAGGTCAATGGTAAACCTCACATTGATGCAGCTAGGAGCTGAGTTAGTTTGAACACCACTGAGAATCCCATCATCAGTGTATTTCCATCTGCTCTTTTTGCGCAGGTGCATACTTGGAAACAAAGAGAGGTAGCACAATGTCATCAACTAGCTCTGCATGGAACACCATCTGTACTGCCAACGATAATTTGAGAACTGCTGCCCTACAGGTAGTGTAGGGAACACTGCAGACAACACCATGACCCCATCTATTGTTCTAAGGCAAAACTAGTAAGTGATCACTGTATCATTATAAGCTCTTCACACTGAAATCCTGGATCCAAACCCAAACCCTGCCCATCCCAGATATCTGCACTCTAGCTAATGCTCGCTGAGTACAATGTGATGCATTTGTAGCAAAACAACTATAAGCAATGTACAATTAATTTCTTTAGGAGAGGAAAATGGTTCATGCTGGGTCAGGGCTATAGTATACCGGTAATCATGGGCATGAAAGAAACTCATAGTGCACCTGGCCCTTTTAGAAAACAGGGCAATTATAAATCATTATTATTCAAACAATATTTGCTTCTTTAAATGCTGGTCACTTCCTTCTTTCCTCCCTCACTATGAGTCTATGTTTTTAGTCTCTCATATTCCCATTCACCATGTCATTTTCTCCCATGTTATTTTGTGTTTGTTTTTCCCACTGTTCCCAATTTCCCATGCTCTGCTGGCTTGGGTTTGAGTGGCAGCTAGAAGCCTGTAAGCAGGTGTTGTGGAAGTGAAGCGTGCCATTCAGCCAGTACATTAGGTAAAGTAACATTCCCTTGGGGACTCAAATGCTTGGAACTGCATCAGTCCCAACTGTTCCTCAGAGAAGAGGAAGGGGCCAGTCATGACCTGCTCAGACCAGATGTTTTGGAAACGTGCCCATTTTTAGCAGATATAATTGTAGTTAGTTTATCAAAACTGTAATAGGTACTAACAAAGCAGACTCTCCATCACAACCTAGCAATAAAATATAAGAAAGGAAATTAGGGATATACCATGTAGACTGTATTTAGATGCATCTAACTGTATATTTAATACTATCTTAAGACTATTTCTAAGATACCTTGCTCCATGTGAGTGACATGATCTGACTGATTTAGACATGAGCTTGGGAAAAGAATCATACTTCATTACGCTATGCTAGCATTGTTCAGTAACCTCTGTAGAGACAAAACTAAAGTAAAGGGGGGAGATACCTTAGGTGAAAGCTGAAGCTCCAATGAAAACAACCCCAAATCAAAGCTTCTGAGTCTTAGTTAAAACCTCTGTAGTTCTGCATTAAGTTCTAAGGCTACATCTATACTATGAGTCAGAGGTTTGATTCTCCTGTTCGTGTACAAATACTTGTGCTATCTCTCATCATGCGAACAGGAGTATAAATAGCAGTGCAGCCACAGTAGCTCCAGTAGCAGCAGCAGAGGCAAGACTGGGTCATGCCAAGAATAAACCTGCATGAAATCAGTGGGTATGTACTCGGCATGACTCACCCATGCCTCGACCACTGCTACTTGTGCTCCTATGCCTACACTGCTGTTTATACTGGTGCTAGCTCAATGTATGTGCACAGGAACAAGGGACTCACACCCCTGGCTCACAGTGTAGACATAACTTTCAAGGAGTGACTCTATGTTCAGCAAGCCAGAGGAAGCTGCATTCATACCCTTTTATTAATTTCTTTTCAAATTGCCTGAACCAGTAGTCAGAGGTGTCATTTCAGGGCACAATTGTATCAGGATCTCCACTTCTGCCTCTCTGGTGAGGCCACAGCTGCTCATGGGGGGCGGGGGTTGCAGACCAGTTTTAGACTGAAGGGGAGCAGGGAGGTAGTGGGCCAGTCCTATCCTGAGAAGTAGTGTGTGGCGGCAGGCCGTGTGTGTGTGTCTCACTAATGGCTGGTTCAGGCGAGGGACCAGGGACTGGCTTGTTCTGAGCTCAACTCTAGCCCAGACAGCTGGTACTGCTTCCAGTCCTGTCAGAGAGGAAAGGAGATGTGGCAATTTGGACTCCTGCCCCAGCCAAGCCCACAGCGGACCCTGTAGGCCCAGGGAAGACACCCACAGAACTGGCTGGCAAGGAGCTCTTAAAAGTCTGGGATGTGTTTTCAGGGTACAACAGCCTCCCCTGTCCCATAACTCACTTAAAGTGATGCGGGCAGGCTGCTAATATTTTATATAAGCACATGTACACCTGAGATGTGTTCCTTCTGCAAGTGCTCATTTTCATTATTCTTTTAAAGCCTTGGGACCGGATTCTGCTGCTTAACTCTCCAACACTGTAAACCCAGGCGAAGTCTACTGAGATTAACAGAGTGCCTGTGGATTTGCACCCCTGGAACTGAGCGCAGAAACTGGTGATTGGAATTTGTATAGGCTGGGCAATCTCTATTTCTGAAGCCTCTACACAAGATTTTTATTCATGGTTATGAGAATCAGTTTGCCAATCACCAAGAAACAAACACGAGGAGGCTGCATTTAAAATCAAAATGTTTTCTTTGTACTAACTTCGCCTGGCTTCCCTCGTCATCCAACACAGATTTTTCTGCAGAACAAAGATGCATCGATAAATAATAATAATGTCATGGTGTCTTTTAACAGCAGTCTTCATTCAGCTGTGTGGTTTTAAGTTTGCCCTTTTTGACCAAATTAGGAAGAGGGCAACGTTTGTTATTCCTATTTTTAAAATCCATTATTTGAAAGGGATGTTTTTTCTTTAATCATAGATTTTCCTATATACACTGCCTAGCTGTGCATACAAGGCATCCCATATGGTTGAAGTAGGCTGGAGGGGTTGCTACTAACCATATTTAAAAAAGCAGATGTTACTAATCTTCTAAATATTACACAAAAATGATGTCATTTATGATTGACAATGGTTGTGGCTCATCAATCCCTCTCAATATCTTTTTCGCTCAAAAGACAATGCAACACAAATGTCAATGCAAATTTCTTTTAAAAAGAGCTTGCCTCTAAGAGAAGACCAGGCTGTGTTAGCATTGAATTTTTTAGCTGAAAGTCAGTCCCTGCAGGGACACACATACATATGTTATATGTGAGAAACTAGAGAAGTTGGTCTATGAATAGTACAGTCGGAGAGATGTTTAGGGTTACCCCCAAAAAACTGCAACCTCACACCTATTTTCTTTGCATGTCCAGTCAGAATATTTTGACATCAAATTACCTGATTTGTGCATGGAAATTGATTTTTATGTACTCAAAACTGATGTGAACCCCATTATAAGCTTACAACCCATTATGCTTGCAAAACTGAGCAAATAAAGAATCCCAGGGCTGAAAATTTGGCCCTAAGTGAGCTACATATGAAACACAATGAATTATTTGTCTTTAACAGATTATAGTTTGACAGCAATGTACTAGCTTGGTTTTATGTTTACAGCAATTGAACATTAGTAAGATTTTTTCATTGTCCTGACAGAGTGCATGCATTAATTTTAGTTCTCTGGTGGGTATGTACTGGGTTTCTTTGCGGGAGATCAATAAAATATACAGAAGAAACTGTGTGAAGTATGGGTGATGTATGCCAATAACACTTTCTTTATTATATTCAGTCTCAAGTTAACTCATCTTCCTTTCTTGACACCCCAGCCATATTGTGTCCTTCATCCTTCCTCTTTACAAGTTCCTTTCACAACAGCTTTAAACTTCTTTCTTGACTTTCAAGGCTCTTCACAGCTCCGTCCCTCCCTACATCACAACACTGGCATGCCAACTACTAGCCAGTTCGGACACTGTGCACTTCCGGTTCTACTGCAACTTTACTAAGTTATTTGAATTAAAAACATTCTGCAGCATTGATCCCCATTGATTCATTTTCTTTGATCAGTTTTGAATAAGTGGTCATTTCCATTATTTATGGCCCTGGTGTTTTTACATTTGGGGAAAAGGGTAAATAGGAGCACAGAAGATACCTTAACTCTGTTTTTCATCATTCATCTTTCCACTCTATATTCTATATATTGTTTTTAATCTCTATCTTTATAGAAGATCTTTCCCTCAACTCTCACCGGAGTTCCAACAGTTTTTACTGGCCTTCTTTAGATCTTTGTCTTCTGGAAGATATGAGGCCTGATCCATCTTCCATCAAAGTCAATGGGGGTTTGATCTTAAGGATATCAAAATAAAATAGAAGACCTGATTCTAATGTCACTTACACAAGAGTAAGTTCATTAATTCCAGTGTAGTTATTGCTGATTTACACTATTGTGAGATCAGAATGCACCCCCTCTCAGTATTCAAGGGGAGAGTGTAACATTACTTTATGTTTGTCATTCTATTTTCTGCATTATTCCTTAAGATCTTCTTAATAGCTGCTAACATCTCACACCAATATACACGATAAATTGTTACTCTGACCTGTGTTTACATTGCTAGTCAGCATTTCTATCTTGCACTTCACATACATTCTGTATTTATTCACTATTCACTACATGCCAAGTGCCAGTGTGGACTAAAGCCCTGCAAAACAGGATAAGAATTGGAAGTGGGGGAAACTTGAATGATTGGCAGCAGGCACACATGGTTAAATGTCAACATTTTGGTATGTTGTTGAATGGTCAGACATGTCTATGAATTGCCATCCAACAAACCTAGGAGACATAGTATTGTGGAATATATGCCAACTCTTTTTCCGGCAAACTGCTTCCGTGCTTGATGCCAAGTACTGGTGGGTGTATACCTTTTTGTGCTGTCACTGCATTCAGCCTCCAGGGTGTTGCGTGAAAGGATCATTGGATGTTAATGAATAACAAAATGTGTCATTTCCCTTTAGAATTAGTCTATCTATCATATACAGTGAAAAAGACAGGTTTGTTTTTCTTTGCCCGTATTTACATGTGTGTCAAAATGTGTACTGTTAAACCTGGCCACATGCTTATACAGTATGTTGTCTGATTAGTCTTTTCTTTAATTGTAATCGCACATGATCATGCATCTAACCTTATAAAGAAAAAATAAGATCCACAGAAAAATAATATAGCCCATGTAGGTATGTTTTTCATTAAAAAAATAATATTTAACACTTAGAGCTTTCCATAGTCAATGGGACCCTCAGACATGTTCTAATTAATTCATTTTCACAATATCCCTATGAAGAAGGTAAATACAATTATCCACATTTTACAGATGGGGAAACAGACTATTAGTTAAATGAGTTTCACAAGGCTGCCAAAGGAGTGAGAGCCAGCATTAGAACTCAAGACTGCACCTGAGAGAGGAGGGTGAAATTTTTTTGAACATATTGGCTTCTTTAAATATAGTTTAATTTTTTACCATGGTCCCCCCATTTTTTGTACACATTCATGCAAACCCATTTGCCAGACCACCTGAAGCACCTATCCACAACTCGATCGGACGGTACTCAATCTGCAAGGAGGCCATGCCTTTGGGATTTGCCATGATGATAATGATGATGCAAACCCAGTTTTTGCCAGTTTTGTTCACAGAAAGAAGAATTTGGGCCTGTAGCTGAGACTCACTGAATTCTGAAACAACATTCATTCTGGACAGAGGCAGAAGTAACTCAAAGTGTAGTTCATCAAATTAAAAAAACAGAGCCTATGTCTTTGACAGAGATGACCAATTTCACAGTGCAAATATTCTGGGCTCACAATTTCATGGGCTGAAATTTGGTTGCACAAAACTATTGCAGAACAGTTACGAATAAACTAACAAATGGATGAAAAAGGCACTGTTCCTTGGGCAATTTGTGAACTGAATGCAGGGATATGTTGCTTGCAAATTCTTCAGCTAGCTCTGTGCAGGACCTTCCTGACTCACAGTTCTGTACTTTAACCACAGGTAGACAGTTCTCTCTCACTTCTAAATCAAAAGGAACTGGTCAGTGTACAGTAGAGCAGTCTAAGAAAGGTTCCTAATGCCAGTGACAATGAAGTTTTTCAGCTGCATTTAAAAATCAGTTCAATTCCTATATTTAGTAACCGCATTACAAATGTAATACAGATGTACTGACTTGTAAATAATCCCAAATACTGAATTAGCAGGTACAGCAGTTAGAAAATACACACTGAAAGTTAGTAATTTTTCTTGCTAATGACTTCCAAATTCCAAAGTACCATGTTTGTGATCAAAATTTTATTACAAGTGGTGTATGTTTATACACACAAATGCGCACACACACACACACACACACACACACACACACAATGAAAACCCAACCCACTACGGATTCTTTAATTGGGTTTTTCAGCAAACTGATTTAAAGTTCCCTGGGGCACACAAACTGCAGGATTGTGACATATCACACCAGGTTAAGTCAAACTCAAAATGTTATGTGATATGACAAGATATAAAGAACATGATTAACGCATCCAGTGGGAAACATGGCTTTAAGAAAAACTGTATAACAGGGAAACTCTGGACTTTCTGAAATAAGCATTGCTTTTAAAAGTTAAGAGAGAGTAAAGGTTACTTGACTAAATAGTTCAGGTTCAGTTTGACACCCAAATATTTCTGCTTTGAGTTGAAACGTCACAGTTCAAAGTGAAATAAATATTTGTTGCCAGTGTAACTATTAAAAATCTCACTTCTGTTGCAATGGAGCAGAAATGGCTTGTGGCCAATTCAGACAGTGGTAATTGGGACAGAGAATTCAATGGTGCAAACACAGATCCAATATGAGGGGTGTGTGTGTGTGTGTTGTGTGTGTGTGAGTGCATTTTCTCTTTTCCTGAGAAATACAGAAAAACAATGGATTTTAAACTGACTTGAAGAAACTAAACATAATTGGCAGACTTAGCTGTGAATTTTGTTCTTGCAGCAACACTAAAAGAAGATTGCACACTGTGTCCAAAACTTCACTATGAGAAGAAAGAAATTGTGATTATGATTTTAATTTGAGGATGGTAAATTGTTTCCAGTCTTCACATATTTGGAAAGTTCATAAATGTTAATGCCAGAAGATTTTAAGTCTGTGGTGCTCCAATCTGACTTCCTCCATAAACACAGACTATAACACTTCACTCAGTAATTCCTTTAATTGTGGGAATGTTTTCTCTCTGCTATATAGGGTGCAGGTGTGATCCACTTTACACACCTATAAATCACCCGTTTCTTCCCTGTGCAGGCTTCCCACATTGCTGATTGATGTGTGGTGGGGAGAATGGGTGGAGTGGGGAATGGAATGGTGAGAGGAATGGGTGGAGCCAAGGCACTGGCCAATACAGCTGAGCTGGTCTGGAGTAGGATTGTCAGATGTAGCAAGTACAGAGCTAGCACAGTTTACTCCCCTCTTGGAGCAGTGTGGGAGCAGAGACTGAATTGTGAATGAGTCACATTTTTGCCCCTGGTCCACTCTACTCTTTATTCAATGTTTATAGTAGCTCTACAATCTACTCCAAAGTGAACAGTATTAAACACACAATCTCTAATGCTTTCCTTTCTAAAAGCTACACCTGCAGCTTTTATCCCAAGCTTCCAAAATCATGTTGATGTTTTGGGAGTTTTTTAAAAAATGTTTGTAAAACAGATAAGAATACTCTAGCTTTCTATTGTACTAAATGTGTTTGCTTAAATACAATAGAAAATATGATTACAGCAAGTAAGAAATATAAACAGAGATCATAAATCCTGTACTTGATGTTCGATGCCACACATCATTTACTTCTGCACGTTATTGATGACCTAATAAGTGGTAGAACAAAGCCAAGCCACAAGTGAGTTATGAAAGGTCATCTTTAATGAGTGGAAATAAACGACGTGTTCAGAGATAGCCCATTGTATGTCCTGTTTATGCAACATCAGTTTTAGTTTTAATAGGTATTCATAAAAATATATTTTTAAGGCAAACAATTCTCCATCATGGCCCCAGGGATTCTGCCAGCTGGTGAAAGAAAGACAGAGATAGTGTAAAGATATTTTTTGCTATAACACAACCTTCCAACAATTAAATGTTGACAGCAGGGGAAGAGGGACACATAGGGAGAACCACACTTGAGATACTAAAAATGTCTAGTGATTTTGGACACCCAAGTTGAGACATCTTCCAGGAATTTCCACAATGGGGGTGATCAGCACTTTCTGAAATTGAGCTTCTTTTACCTTGTCTTTACTGGGGTGGATGGATGAGGTTCCATGGCCTGAGATCTGCAAGAGGTCAACTAGATGATCATGGTTGTCTTGTCTGACTTTAAAGTCTATCAGTCTCAAATTGAGGCACCCTAAATTCCTAGTCACTTTTGAATAACTTGACCAGACATTTTAGAAGCAGAGTTATTAAGACCTTTTAAAAAGTCTGTTCATTGAGTGTTAAGGATCAATTGCACCATCAGGATTAAAGCATAATCAGTGTGATCCAAAGCCCACAAATAGGAGTGTTTCATTCACTTCTGTGGGATTTGGCTGAATCCCATAGAGGGCAGAATCTGTGCAGACTTCCCACAATTCTGCCAAAAAACTTAAATTCTGACCTGCAGCATCCTTACAATTTTTGGATAGAGACTGTCAACCATGCTGCGTTATAGAGCAGTGAAGTATTTAGAAGTGAAAAAGGAAGATTTCCCCCCATCCCATCAAAAATAAAATAAATCCAAATGTTGGCACTACAGGGAACTTGGAGAAGAATCAAGAGCTTTTGAAGGTTCAGACTGAACTACACTGCTGATTTGGAAAGCGCTGATTTAACAAGTTCTTGATGTGGATAGCACCATATCAAAATTAACACATAGTAGACCAGAACTTAATACATGGAAAGTATTCACAGTGCTCTTGAATAAGATATGTGCAAGCAATTAAAGATATATAGAGAGAGAATTGAACTAACTGCTTTAAGAGATTTGTGTAGTCTGTTTTAAAGCACTGCAGAAAGGTATGTTGCATGAATGTGCACCTAGCCAAAACAAAATAAATGTGCTTAGGCCCTCTACAGACCTGTACCATACATAGCTAGATAGTCTTTCGATTCTAGAGGGGGTAAGTTAAATATTTCAAATGCTTCTCTGAGAGACGGATCAGATGTAGAGGAAATAAAATCACCAAGAAAAAACCCACATAGAAGGAGACTTTGCTGCTCCCACTCAGGAGCATTGGTAGACTGCTGCCCAATGGAGCAGCAATCAGCAGCAAGAATGCATGTGCTATGAGCTAAGAGACTTGGTTGGCAGTGGACTCAGGTTCCTAGCCCTGAGCTAGAGAAGCAGGGTTCATCACAGAGGTCACATACTCTGCCTTAGAAATAGAAAGATGGGGGATGGGAGCTGGCTATTCCCCCGTGTGTGTCTGCCTTTTAATGGCCTGCTAAGCAGCAGCATTAAATTGAGTGTAGGAGGCAGGCATTTACAACTTTCCGGATTTAACCTGGAAATGAGGATATACCCCTTATGGCAAGGTCCTATAGAATTTAACGGGGTGAAACCAATCAGATTCTATTGAAATTTAATAAAATTTAATTTCATAGAAATTACTCAGAAAAAAATCACAGATGGTGATAGAGTATGATCAGCCTCCCATAACATTTCTAAACCAATTTATTGATTTTTTTAATAGAGCATTTTATCTTTGTTATAGATTGCTATGGGTTGGTTTAAAAATCCTGTAGAAAAGTTATCAGTTTCTGCCCAGTGCTGTTGGATTTTTCCACAAGAGGCAGCAGAAGCGAATGAGTGGTAAAAGAAACAGACTAACTCCACGGAAGACAAACTACTAATATAGCTGTGCTGCAAAACTGAAGCATTGCTTTCCACTGGTCTGATGCCCCTATCCCACAATTTGCAGAAGAAATGCTGACACTTTTAGTCAGTGAATTATGTATCAGTTTTCCTTATTTTTTTTCATTTGTTATTTGCACTACAACAGCACACAAGATATGCTTAGCACTACATAGACTTATACAGGGGAAGACACAGACACAGCCCCAAAGAACTTGCTACCCAGAAGGATAATTCTCCATGACATAAATAAATGATGAATTAAATGAAAACAGCTATAAAATGCCTTTTATTAGCATGCCTAAGTTGACTCTGGTGGAACTGGCAAGACTCACATTTGTTTCGATTACAGATAGGCTACTGCTGGCGTGAATACATCACTGTGCTCTGCTCTGCCAACAGCCTCAGCACTAACAGAGAGGTGGAAAGTTTCACCACAGGATTTTGACATCTGACTGAGTGATAAGAGCTTGCTTTTGCCCATTGATTCTGGGCCTCTTTTAAATGAATACGTAAAATTATTCCAATTACTGCATGAGCTAAGGTTGTGCCAGCAAATAACTGAGAGCAGAGAGCGCTTCAAATGTATTCCAGTTGGGACTAAGGAATAAACTTGTTCTGGAAGCTGATGGTCTCATCTTGTCATTCCTCTAGTTTTCGTGGCTCTCTCTTATCAGTGGTCAGCTAACTGTTGCATTGTTGCGTGCACAATATACTTTGTTATAGTTTTATTTTTTGCTAGCTTTTAAAGTGCACATATGAGTTATAAGGTATGGATTCATCTTATTTCATTAATTTGCTTTATTTAGGGGGTGAAAATGAGAGACTATAAGGATTATTGGTTACCTGGAAAGCAAGTTGAACAAAGTTCCAATAACTCTGAGAGGTTTTATCAGAAGACTGACTTTTTAATAAAGAGCTCAGGTTAGCTATTATTCTGTATAATCCAAGACAGAGGACTCAGGACTACAGGCCATGCAGTGAGCTAAAATCTACTTTTATTATTACTCCTTAAAAGCAAGAAAACAAAAAAAAGCAAAAATCAGGTCAATTACAATTTAAAAAATTATTGACTAATATATTAAAACTTTTTTTTTACATAACTTATGGTATGAAAAAATCAAAGTAACCAGGATTTAGCATTTAAATTACCAGGGGCAGAAACAAAACCCTGATTTGTTAATGTGTACATGATTTCAAACTAATGCTCTAGACCTAAACACTTCCTCTCAGATATTAAAGTAATGGGAGCCCTATAGGTAAGAAATAGAACACAGATAGAAATCTAAATTCAGATCTGGATTCAAAGTTTGCAAAAAGCTCCCTTCTTTCTAGTAGATTAAATCAAGACCAGACAGCCAAACCATCCCAAACGCTGAGTGTTTGAATTCCAAATCTGGATCTGAACTATTTAGCTTGAACACATCATTGCTGAAGCTCAGACTTGCTCCCCTAAAGCCAATAGCCATATTTTACTTTAACATTTTGTTGAGAGTTTCAAGATGCTTCAAAGTCTGCCAGGGTTCCCAGTGCAACCAGCATTCAGTGAGATAGATCTGCTGTACTTGATAACACTGTCTCAAAAAGGAAACAATGCTGAAATATGTCAGGAAAAATTAATGAAATATACTAACTTTTTAAACTATCTATATTGAAAACCAGATCTCTTTGAGGGTTTTGACTACTTGACGTATCCAAATCTTTGTCGTTGTAGCGGGGTGGTCACCTGCTCCAGTCCTGAAGGGGTTGGAACAGCCCCACAGAAGACTGTGGCTGGGGACATCAAGGGCTTAGAGGCTAGGCTGATGGGAAAGTCAGCCACAGCTCGGGCCACACCCCAGTCAGGCCCCAGCTAGCCATATAAAACACAGTGAGCCAGGAGCTCAGGCCATCTCTCTCTGGTTGTTGAGAGAGATGGGCCTGTCTGTTAGGGGGCTCATCAAGGTACCTAGAGTGAGACAGAGCTGAGGAAAGGCCAGAGGAGCTGGGGAGCTCCAGGCCAGCAACTCCCAGGCTGCAGGGCCTGGTCCAAGGCCCCATAGAGGTACTGGGTTGCTGGGTTGCAGAGAAAGGCAGCAGGTCCAAACCTCCATGCTAATGATGACTGGCTTGTAAAGACTGCAGTTTGCCCCAGTGAAAGGGGGCTAAATGGTGATGGGCAGTAGCCACTGAGGCAGGGTGAGGGATAGGCGGTGGGGGTTCCTCTGGGTGGGGAGACCCTGATAGCGGGTGACTGCTGGGGGCAGGACTCTGATGGGGAAGGACATCAGGGTCGGGGAGGGACACAGGGACAGCGGCAAAGTGGGATGGCGACCAGCAGAGGGCGCTCCAATGGCTGGTGAAGCCAATTCCCAGACAACCACTGGGTGAGTCCCACTTGGTTACAGTAATATATTTTCAACTGAAAGGAAGATGAAAAAAAAATACTGATTTGTAGGTCCAAGCTTCTTCACTTATGCAAAGTGTACTCCCCCTTGCACTTTAGGAGAGGCCATAGGAGTTGTCCTCTTTCAGGGAAGGACAACTATGTTACAACTCAAGTCAAACATGAATGTCCATATCAGGATTATAGTAGTGACCTGAAATGGTAGTGCCCTTGGCAAGTCAATTTTGAAATGATTTAGTTTTAGTTTGGACTTAAACTTCTCTCAGTATATTAGCATGAATTAAACTCTGCCTAGATTTAGAAACACTTCTATGAGTTTGCAACTTTAATATGTGATTCTTAAGGTCAACCATAACCTCTTCAGGGCAGTACCTAGCAAAGTGTAGGTTCTGACACAGTACAAATTGATGGTACTAATTGTGAACTATAAGTGTATTCGTTTTCAAGAGCTAACCAATCCATTGTTATGCCTGTTCGTTACTGAGATGGGAGGCCTCAGGGCAATAACAACAACAAAACGATGCTGCAGGAAGTGATATTGTGGAATCGATGCCACTGTACTACCTGAATCAGTTTTGTACCAGTGTCGTGCTAGAAAGCCATGCGCTGATGCAGATGCTTTCTTTTGGGTCAGAAGTAAAATTGAGGTCCTATGCACTTACTGGAAGAGTAGAAGTGGTAGATTCAGGGTCCTGGCTAAATTATCAGTTCAACTAAACATAGGTGAAAACAAATAAAAGTAACGCCTCCAAGCCTGTAGCGCTGCACAAAATACTCTTTATTATTGTGTGCAGAACTGTGGTGTAATATTGCTGTTCACTGTTTAAATATGCCTCTATTTCACTGGTGGCTGAACTGGTGCCTTGGACCAATTCTGCTTTAAGCTACATCCTGCCATTCCAACTAAGCCAGCTTGCAGACGGAAGGCTTTCTTAGACTATGTATACACTATAACTTATGCTAGCTTAATTTATGTTGCTCAGAAGGGAGAAAAAACCCACCACCTGCCGAGCAACATATGTGCCAGAATGGACAGCGCTCTGTTGTTGGGAGAGCTTTTCCCACCGGGAAAAGTCCAGGGTCCATATTCTGCTGCTCTCCTTGCTTCCTTTTTTCTCAGGATCCTGAACTGGACCATCTCCTGGTCACTGTTGCCCAGGTTGCCTCCCATTTCTACTTCCTCAACCAATTCTTCCCTGTTCCCCATCAATATCTCTGATTCTCAGTTTCTCTGTATTTATAGTGGTGTTACCTAGTTGCTGAGACACAGTTTCTGAAAGGATTTTGTACATGTGAAGCACTCTGTAATTGTTAAATAGTACTTCACTTGAAAGTTTGGAAAATTACACCATTAGAGCATGATTTAAAGGTTACCATGAAATATTACAATCTACCGCTCTAGACTTATAGCTAATTTTCTTATATATTACAGCCACATCCTATCAAATTTGCAGCTTTCCAAAATATTGCATTTCTAGATTCTGAACCTTATTAGTGGGCTTGCATGTGTAGTTTTATTGAATTTGATGTTTGATAATATAATGTAAAAACTTATTATGATATCAAATTTTTAATGAAATTTGCAATTTTAAAAACTTAATCCATGTTCCCATTTCACTAGAGTCAGTAATAAGATACAAGCATAATATTTTATTGTTGATTTTACAGTGCTATCAGATTTCCATTGTATTTATTAATTTTCATTGCTGCTAATATCTCACTCAGTTATCATGGTGTTTATATCGAAACACAGAAAGAAAAAACATCTTTTTATCAGGAATTTATAAGAATTGATATTCTGGAGTCATCACAGCAGCTTAGGGCAAAATCCTACTGTTATGCAATATGGTCACATAGGAGCAAAGGTGAAAGTAAGATGGTACGTCCAGGTACCGCGTACCAGCAGGAAGCAGCAGTGAGTTATATGGGTTTGTGGCTCCAGGAATATTGAGGGACTGAAGGCTTGGCTCCACCAATGTTTGGGGCCAAGTCTCCCCGACAGCCCCACCTGCTGCCTCCCTGCACGTCCCCTGAGTGTCTCCATGGATTTCCCTTGGTGCCCCCGTGCACCTCCCTGGGGCCCAGAGCAGAGCATCCCTGTCTCTCCCCTGCAGCTCCATGCTACCTCCCTGCATCAACTGCCGCCACAGTGTCCTAGTGTCCCCCACCCACTTGTGGCAGGGCAGGCTGCTTGTACCCTGGCCTTCCCACTCAGACCCTTTCATTTTCCGGCAGGACTCTCCACCAGTACAGCCGACCTCCTCCACCAGTCACTTCTCTGCCCCATGCTGGGCAAGGGGCAGCCCCATCTCCCACCCCCAGTGAGGCTGATTAGGGGAGGAGGCACACATGTGATGGCAGCCCCCCCTGCAATGGCACCCACCACAGGAGAGGCTAGGGTGATTCCTGGACCTGAGAGGGTCCCTAGGAGCATGTGCAGTGACAATGGTGGGGGGTGAGTGTGCTGCTGAGGGGGAAGAGGGGAGCCCCTACCCCAGAGCTCGCTGCTGCTGGTGGGGAGAGGGCTGGGGGGAGTCCTCCTCTCTGGCTTCAGTCCCGGGGCAGGCTGCCTGCACCCCAAACTCATCCCCAACCCTGCCCCATCCCAGAGCCCATATCCCCAGCCAGAGTCCTCATCTCTCCACACCCTAACCCTGTGCCCTAGCCCTGGGCCTCTCCAACACCCCAAACCCCTCATCACCAGCCACACCCCAAACCCATCTCCAGCCTCACCTCACAGCCCTCACCCCTGCAACCCCTCCGATCTCCAAACTCTCTCCCAGAGCCTGCACCCCTCCTGCACCCCAATCCCCTGCCTCAGCCCAGGTCCTGCACCCCAGACCTCTTCCCCCACCCAAACTCCCTCCCAGAGCCTTAGGCAGGTGGCGGGGTGCAGTTTGGGGTGGGGCAGAGTTTGGACGGGGGTGGATTCTGGGCACCACCAAAATTTTTACAAACTTGCCATCCCTGCCAGCAAGAGCTGGTGCGCCATACCGGGGTGGACCGGCTTCCCCAGGCAGCAGTTTAAAGGTCCTGGGGCTCCCAGACCTGCTACTGAGGTCCCAGGGGTTGCGGTGGCAGCCGGGACCCCCGGAGCTCCATTGGCAATTTAAAGGACCTGTGGCACTGCTGTGGTAGTGGCAGCTAGAGCGCCTGGCCTTTTAAAGGGCTTCCAGACACCTCTGCTGCTGGGAGCTCAGGGGGTGATTTAATGGGCCCGGGGCTCCCAGCTGCCACTACCACAGCAGCGCCCCAGGTCCTTTAAATTGCCAATGGAGCCCCGGGGGTCCCGGCTGCCACCACGACCCCTGGGACTTCAGCAGCAGGGAATAATATTTATAATCAACCTTTAATGAGCATTTTGTAATAATTTTGTAATATTTACACATTTAAATTTTTAACCACAATGTCCTAGTAAATATTTTAATTATATTTTTATTAATTTATTTTTATTTTATAAAGTGATAGTGAAGCTTTAATGTAACAATTGAAGTTAACAAATATTTATATTTGTTATATCTTTATATCTATAGCTATATATATGAATACACAATATAATAAATATCTGAGAGTGTGTTTCTGTACAGATTCTGAATAGGAATCCTACAGCTTGAAAAGTAAGAGAATGTGTAACATCTTCATGAGACGATAACACTCTAGTCAGAAGTTTTTTTTTAATTACTAAATCACTTCAAACAGTTTCAAAATGTAATGGAAACAATATGGCGTGACTCTTGATGTTAGCTTCTACAATTAGTGTGTTATTAATTAAACTCTCGAGTAATATAATAACTTGACTGTTGGAACCTCTCTTTGCATTTAAAATACATGCAGACTGTGGCTCCAATTATAAATAGACTATAACTCTAAAGGCTTAAAATGGCAAATTAAATTATTCAGAGACAAATTGTTAAATTTATGTTATAGTCCTGAGAAATTATTTTAGACTGTTTTTATTTTGTTTAATAGATTGTATGCAAAGTATTATCAAGCAATACAGACATGTTCTAACACTATATCAATACTGCTTTATTGGTCATTACACTACACACTTTATTGGTCACTTTAGTATTACTACAAACCTGTTTTATATGCACACACATACACACTGACACATATTGTCCAGTGTCATTTCTCATGCCTCTGCCTAGCTGAGTTGGAACAATTTGGACCAAGGGGAAGTGATAAATGGCTGTCTTCCTGCTATTTCTTAGGAATACCTTTTGAAATGGAGTTCTGAATAACTGTGATTAGTTATGGCACAGGAAACTTAATCAAAAGAGGACCGATACGGCACCTACTGGAGTCGATAGCAAAATTCCTATAGACTTCAATGGGCTTTGGATCAGGGCCATGATTTGCAGAAGATGTCTGCAGCAATCCCAGCAGCCACTTTGCTCTCTAGTATGTGATCATGACCTGCATGTCTTCTATATCTCCAGACACAGAAGGAGCCATCATGCACCTTCATTTAAACCAAATGACTTGGTTAAGCAAGTGCTGTTTTTCTTATTGTTCACTAAGGGCCTGATCCAAACTCTACTGAACTCAATGGATTTTAATGGACTTTGGATCAGTTACTGAATTTGCAGACATTACAATGCTAAGTAGTTGAACAGTGCACTGGAATCTCTGAATCAAGGGTCAGCCACAGAAGAGGGGACTAGATTTAGTCCTTCATGAATAGTGAATTGACATATTTGCAACATGAAGCAGAGCTTGACTGTAATCCCTCAGTAGAGATGTTAAGGTTTATTTACACTCTTTGCTGTGTGAACCATGAAGCCACGTTGACACATATTGACCCAGATGACAACTACAAGTCTTGTCTACCCGTGTTCTAGCGGTTGATAGCCAAAGCTGGGGTTTTCAACCTGTGGTCTGCAAATCCTTGTGGCTCTGCTAACTATGTCTAGAGGGTCCATGAAAGGTTGTTTTACCTTGGAACAGTTTTCAGTCTGTGGTCCGTGAACCCCTGTGGGTCCACAGACTATGTCTAAGATTTCCAAAGGTTCCACACTGCCATTCGAAATGTTGAGGGTTCCACAAATGAAAAAAGGTAGAAAACCATTGGCCTGAGTGAATCAGCAGTGACAGCAATGAATAAGTCCATCCCAATCAGAGCCTGGCTCTTTCTCCTACCCTCTCAAAAGAATTGAAAGATTTAACCCTAAAGCTGCTGCAGAATCAAAAATAAGTAATCAACACTTTTGTCAAAGCAATCTCCTCTCCCCCTTGAGGAGAAGACTAAACTAGCAATAACTATTTATTAAGTTGTGTAGGGCCACAGGGGCACTGGCAGTAACTCAGGCATTAAACGTGTCGAGGAGGAGGATATTAGCGCATGTGAAATATTTGTTTTGTCTCCCTCTCAACAGCAATTTGGTTAACTAACTGACAAATACAAAATCAAGCAGCTATGAGTCTGCTGTACACAACTGTAGATATTCCTACTGCTGAAACATCTGCTGTGTTGTTACATGTGCGCTGCTTGCTCTAGAGGTTTTGATGCCCTAGGTAAACTGGGAAATTCCTTTCCCTCCAAACCCGTGCTTACTTGGTGACTAAACGTTGTTCTATCCCTAAAATATTGCTACCCCATGCAACTACCTGTTCTAATGGCCTTATACCCATCAATTCCTTTACTGCAGTGGGTTGGAGAGAAGTCTCACTGTAGAAAGAGTCCATAGCGCAATTAAGGAACATATTTGTTTTGCTTCTTTCTGCTCTCTTTTGTCATGGATATGCACTAGTGATATTGATTATGTTATAAATGGACAAAAATGGGTCTTTCAGAATATGATTTCTGTGGCACATGTTGCCTGACCCCTTACTTCTTGCATGGGAAAGTAATACCCTAAAAGCAGCAACCACTTGTGGCTTGGATGTAAGGAGAGGGAACAAGCCATAAAGAGGGCAAGCAGGAGAGTTCTGCACACTGTATGGCACAGAGCTGTGCTTCATGGAAACCCTCTTCAGATAAAGAAAATGTTTGAGGATAATCCATGGTAGGATGGGGAAAGGACTAGTGGGTGCATACAGTGGTTGTAGCCACTGGCAAAAACCTTTTTATACCGGGGAGTAGCAAACCACAGCACTTACTACATCCCAGTTACCAGAGGTTGTGGTAGTGGCTATGAAGGTGCTATGCAACTATGCTTCACCTTGGATTTGGACTAGAATCTTGGTAAGATTCTATCCCTCAAAACTCCATTTACTCAGACTTTATGCAGGAGATGAGAATTTGGCCCTTAAACCTTAACAGCTGCAACAGCAGGACTGAAGTACCTTCACCAAAGATGGGACATTTTCATGATAGAAACCATCCAATTATCTTGATCAAGATTGCAGCTGATGTCTCACAAATTTGGCGGCCAAGAGAAAGAATTGCCTCAACTATCCTTTGCCATATTAACAATGAAAATTCATTAAATCATGTTTCAAGAATGGAAGCAATTTGTGATTTTTACTTTAGAAACCTTGAAACCTGTTTAGTTTCAGTGGAGTCTCTGATTGGTACTGTTTCCTATCTACAAGATGATCTGTAATTAATAGATAAGGCTGATCTTTGAGTACTTGACACAGGAGGAAAGATGTTTAGTATGTTGTATTCAACTGTCAGCCTACTAACATGGTATTATTTTCTAGCCTCTAATAGGGAATTAAGTAGCATTACTATACATTTTTGGGGATGTTTATATTCCAGTAAGAATGTACAGCCTTTGCTCTAAATAGAGAGATCACACGCAAATTATTCTTTTACTCAATAAAAATGTGGTTGAGCAATTTATTCCCTTTATAGTTGCAAAGACTTTGAGTATTTTTAGATAATAGAGAGAGAAATGTTCACTTTCTTTTTTTCTTCTGAAATCTGATACCCAGATTTTCCAAATTTTGTGCACACACTGTGAGCATAGATAGTTGGTTGGATGTCTAACTGGGGTCATTTCTGAAATTTACACAATTACATGCGATAAGACTGAGCATATATATGTAAGT
This sequence comes from Dermatemys mawii, assembly GCA_007922305.1. Lineage (NCBI taxonomy): Eukaryota > Metazoa > Chordata > Testudines > Dermatemydidae > Dermatemys > Dermatemys mawii. The sequence goes on from ML677332.1 coordinate 73,745,157, forward strand.
GTGTAAGTTATATACATGGAATAATGTTAATTTCAATTGGCCATGGATCATCAGGCCCTAGAAGAACTGCTCAAATATTCATTAATTTTTTAGCCTTTTTTGAGTTTCACCATTTTTGAATGCATAGGTTCCAAATGATTTTCTGAAGAACATTTAAAAATATTCAGAACGATTAGGCCATAACTAGATGGATAAACAATTCAGTAGGGAAAAGTGTTAGATTTCGTAAAGAGACATAAAAGCAGAGTCAAGAAGGTTACAGAAAATATAACGTAATGAAGATCTAGGCTAGAAGAAGATTTTATAAGCATAAAAGTCACCTAATTAAGGGATAATCTCTCTTACTTTGTAGTATTGGAGGAATAAATTACTGCTGAAGTTGAGTAGTCAACTAAGCTAAAATGGGATCTTTAAGCAATCTCCAAACTTGTTTATCATGTGACAAAGCAATGGAGATGACTACAGTTATATATAAAAATATAACCTTAAACAATTAATGGGCCAAATTCGCTGATGGTGTAAATAAAGAAAACTCCATAGAGATCATTGAAATTATGCCCACTGACTCCAGCAGATAATTTATCTCACTAAATTTTCCTCTTTCATGAGGGACCTTATTGCGTTTTCCAAAGGTATAGTGCAGAATACTTTGAACGGGGGAAGCTTTCTTCATATGCATAGTTATTCAAGAGACTGGCCTAGCTGGGAATAAGGTGATGGGACAGGACATAGAGGGTGAAATTTTGGTTCCATGAAGTCAAGGGCAAAACTCCCATTGACTTCAGTGGTGCCAGGATTGGACCCAAAGCCTCTATAGGAGTGTTTATGCTATTTGTGATAGGATATTGTTTAGGTCAAAATGTTGAAGCTTAGGTGCCTACAATTTGTATCTTAAATTCATATTTAGGCCTCTAAATAAAAATAGCCTGCTTTCTCGTGAGTGTCAAGTAGTCACAAAACCCATTGCAATCAATAGAAGCTCCAGCACCTTTGAAAGTCAGGCCATTCTTATTTAGGAGCCTAGCTTTAGGCAGCCAGATTTGAAAATTGTGGCTGTAACCTTCAGGCCTGTGATTGGCTGATTATTTATATAGCGATATACAGAATCATGCTCTTACCAAGAAAATATTTCTTTCTTTCTGTGAAAGATCAGCATTTCTTTTTTTACTTTATAACAGAAGTTATTAATATAGTTAGGCCTGTACTGAGACACTCAATCCCCTGAACCGAGACTCTGAATAGAAGCTTTGCAGCTTCAGCTCATTTCCAGCTATATTTCAAAATGGTACATGCATTAAAAAAAAATAAAAATCTAGACTTTTAATTATCCATTGAAAACATGAGACCCCTTACTCACAGTGAGTAGTAGCTGGCTCTCAGAGCAAGTAAGAGTGGCGTTGATCTCTGACCAATTAAAAAATAATCTATTGAGTTTAAGCACCTCATTTAGACAAGGTGATATTTTTTTTAAATCACAGCACTGTTTACTGGGTACCACTTGAGTCACATGGCACAAAAATATTTCTTTTTTTTGTAAAAGTGTTTTCATAAAGAATTCATAAAGATAGAAGTTTGGAGACTAAAATTCTTGGTTCATGAGCTAAACAGTGAGAGGAAAAGCACAACTTGTTTTTTCCTTCTTGCTTAGTGTATATTTACCTTAAACCTAACCCCAAGGTAGAAACAAAATTTTCTTGGAAAGAGAAAAGAAAATCTCTCTGTGAACTCCATTAACATTAGGCTTCCTTTAAACAAGCACCACTTCATGTGCCAAACTGTGTGTGTAACTGATGCTGAATAAAGTCTATGTGAGCCTGAGCTGTGATCAGCAAATTCATTTAAGCACTCAGACTAATACTAAACCCAGGCGTTAACAGAGGAAAATGCACTCCTAGAGACTCATTCCTTTGGAAAAACAAGTTATGCAAGTAAGTGGAGTTTTGGTTATAGAACGTTTACATGGAAATTGGAGTACATAAGGGGGGTTTGATTAAACACTGACAATTCCCCTGTCTACATATCTGGATGCTATTGTATGCACATGATTGGGGAGATGAAAAATTTTGCACTAATTATCACCCAGAACTGTTGCACTCTAGCGGCAATAAGCTCTATTTTCTATGTCCTAAAGTGATAGCTGATGATTATTTTATGGCATCAGGGCATTCTATGGAAACAATGGCCATTTCATGGACTGATGTAATATTAAGAACACAGAATGACAATTACAACTCCATGGTTAAAGGTGCAACTAGGTTCCATTTTAAGACTGTATTCAGACTCCCATGTTCATTACACACACACCTTTTAACTTTGACCAGATTATAATTGTGGCCTAAAAATGTCCAGAGTTACTCAGAAGACATTGGAGAATGTTTTAGTCAAATTTTGAAGAAAATTGGTCACTATTTCTTAGTGTTTTTGAGTTACAGATATAAAACCCCTAAACCAACCAACAAACAAATACATAAACAAAATACCCCCTGTGGAAAACAAAACTCATTTGCATCCCCATCACTCAAACTGGCTTCTCACAGCAAGTTCAAACTTTCCCCAAAACTGCGCAGGGCAGAAATAGCCCTGGGACTTGTGAAGCTATTTATTACCCAGTGTAAGTGGGTATAAAGATTCCAAATCCAAGATAGTTAATCAAATAATAATAATTAGTATTAAGCAATTGGACGAGGAAATAGCCTGAGTTTGTATCACTAACTTCCCTTCCAGTAGCTGATCTAATGTAAAGTACCCAACACTATCATTCAGCTATGAAGTAACTGCAATATTTCTTCTAACTTATTCATGCTATTTTGGTAGTGCCTAAAAGCCCACATCAGCATCAGGAGCCATGGTTTTAGGTGCTGCACAGTATATAGTTGGGTTGTTCTTAAAAGAACTAATTAACACTGTTGGTGGCAGAGGCACTAACCCCCACTGTCAGCTGAAATATTACTCTGTGAAAGAAAATATTACTTTTATTGAGAGTTTAAGGATAAATAAAAACAGCTGGAAGGAAAATATCTTTAAATATTGTGACAAGCTCCATGATGTTTCACTTAAAGTAAACATTCTTGTTTCTTTTTAAGGACTCCAGTCTGTTGGGTTAAAGTCACCCTTTCTTTCATGTGGGGCAAGTGAAGTTGAAAAGAGACTTTACTTAACACTGTGTATTGAAACTTAGCATTTATATGATCTTAGATTCAGTATAATTTCCAGAATCCTTCATGCTCTCTATGATAATTGGCCTCTTAATTTGTGCTTCCTCTCTCACTTTTATGTAGTGTTCTAATTAGCTCCCTTTTTGAACTATGAAAAAGTATTTGCTTTCTGTGCATGCAAAGTTTGGCAAATGCTCACAGTATCTCATTGTTGAATGGGATGCATCTTCTTTATGGAGACTGGGTTTAGATTACTAACAGAAGATATTATATGCTTATCTGTGCATAGGGCTAGACTGTGCCTGGATTTTGTGTGGGTGAACAAGGTAAGAGGTCACAAGAAGCTTATTCCCCCCACCCCCACCCTCAACTTTCCCCCAACAACTCCTAACCAATCAAGAACTAAGTTATAATTTAACTTCTTGGACACTTCTGAGCACAGGAACAGCTCTCTCCTAGCATCTAGGAACCACCTGAAAGAGGACAAAAGTGGAAGGAGCCATGACTCTGGCTCGTCTCTATGTTGGTCAACAGAAATGAACAAGCAGGAAGAAGAGGAGCATGCCACAGCATAAACTTTCTGCCTGTACTGACCAGAGCTTTGGGAGAGATTGCTCCAGAGAGGAATAGTTGTTCAATGTAGCTCTAAATTCCCCCCACCCCTAACATTTGTAAGATTTCATTGGGCTAAAATGACAAATTCATGAGGTGGTTCAATGGGAATTTACAATTATTGGCTGGTTTTGCTGATCCTCAGTCATTCTTATGAACTTCTCTCTTCAGCTTCCCTTTTTTGGACACATCAGGTTTGCTGAAGACCACCTGATGGTCTTAAAGCATGTTTATTGTTATGGAACGATACTGCTGAATCTTTAGCAAAGAAATCCTTTATCCAAAATGTTAATTATTATTAAAAATCAGAAACAAAATACAAAGCATTTTAAGAAGTCCAATTTAGAATCCCTTTTAACCTCAATTTCTCAAGTTTCACTCTCTAGGGAATTGTGACACCATCCAACAACTCTTCAGTCACCAGGGACCAAAATTTTTAGTCTAAGAAGCACACAGAAAATAAACCTTTCAGGTCTTGGTCATACATGGGGGAAAAAAGGCAAAAGTTCTTCCCTCCTCCCCCTGCCTTACAGACATCTGTTTTTCCACGAAATCCTTTCAGAACACACACACTTTTCTTATAAAGTAAATATTTCTATTTAAATTTGCTGTAAAATCTCTAGAAAATAAAACCTTTTGTTTCTTTTAATAATCTCCAATTACATGTTCAAAACCTTGCATTTCTATTGATATTTTTATAGGATCTTGTAGGCATTTTTGAGGCCTATAATACCTGATCAGAGTGTCTTTCCTATTTTTAAATAATATGGGTTTCTTACCACTCAGAATGTATTTTAAAGGGGTAACAACAATAATTTAAACACAGTTTTAGAGGGCCTAGCTTTCAAGTCCATTGAAGACAGATAAGAGATGTTTATAAATGTGATCACCTCACTGCCAAGTTGCTAAGGATCTATGATGAAAGATCTAGACAGAAATCCTGGCCCCACTGAATTCATTGTGATTGACTTCCTTGGAGCCAGGATCTCAACCCAAATTTTTACTACAGTATCTGGATGCCTTATCGAGTGCTAGATAAGAACCCAGTTTAATTCTATGGTTAGCTCACTAATTGATACATAAGAGTGCATTTAAGGCCTAATGTGTACCCTTTATTTGCATATGCAAATGAAAAGGGTGTCTCCAAGTTGTCCTCCCCTCCCTTTGCACACCAGAGGGGAACAATTACACTTCCCACAAGAAGCCCCAAAGAGGATTGGGAGGGATGGGGAAAGGGTAGTACCATGGCCCTGCTACCCACCCTCACTGACCAGCTCAGCTGCCGGGGAGAGGAGGGGGATATATGCTGCATCCCTGCAGGAGTGTAGTGGATGCACTCTCTCTGCACATTGGGAAGCTCAGGGTGAATCAGTCTCCCCAGTCTTCAGCAAGAGTTTAGCCTGAAACAGAAGCTGAAAATAGAGCCTTTGTTGTTTGGGAAGCAGCATATTTTATGATTCCACTAGATGCACTGTATGTATAGGGAGGAGTGAGAGTTATATAACACTTAGAAACATGCTCACTTCCTCTCTCAGCTGTCCAATCAGAGAGGTCAGAGCTTCCCTTTCACTATGAACAATGCCTTGGAGCAGCAGTCAAGAATCTGTCACTCCACAGCCACATGCTGCTCTTTGAGAAAAAAATCTTCCAGGCTTTGGCATTGGAGCATTTGGGAGAAGAGAGTAGGGGAGAAGGGAACCCAACTACCATCATTTTTGGTAGGCATTGATGGCAGCAAAGTTTAGAAGCAATCTTCTCTAGAAACTTATATTCTCCATTCAGGAGAGCTAATAACCAGTTGTGCTGAGCCCAAAACACAAATTTATTCTTCTGCCTGAAATGCACATGTTTTTGTTTCATTTGGTAGCCCTGATGCTAGTCAAAGATATATGTTCAGAACACAATCTCTAAAACAGTTTGGCAGCAAAATGTAATTTCATAATTGATTCTTCAGTGAGGATCAGGTAAATGGGTGCCTGTCTCTACCACAATTCATTTACAATTAGTGAGGCAGTTTTAGAAGTTGCGTGAAGAAAATGAAAAAGAAAAAATAATTAAAAAAACAGGCCATATCTACATTATTTTTAGGGCCACTAGATTATTTTCAGAGTTCCCAAGGACTGCAGTGGGAAGTCCACTGAAGTCCTGGATACAAAAGGCTTGGTTCTGTTCTTGGTTATACTGGTAAAAATGCTACTCAGTGGAGTTATGCAAGGATAAAAAAGATTGGAATTTGGGCCAGACAGGTCTGAACTGTGGACCGACCTGTCTAGTTCTGTCAATGACGGGCTGTAGAAAGGGCTACCAACTACAAATTTGGACTGCAACACTCATCCCATCCAAAATTTGGATCCTGAGTTTTGGTTCCAGCCTAAGTCTGATTTAAAAGAAACGGTTGGATGCACAATTTGCAGTAACAGTTAACATTTGAATCCCTTAGATTGCTACATCTGGTTTGTTTGCCTGCCAAAACTAAAGTGCATCAGGAGCCATCCTTATAAATTAACTGAATACCAGTCAAAATAGTCTCACTGGATTTATCACCGTCATCCCTGCAAGAAGCCAAGAGAGAAGGGAAAACACTTTCTAAAGACCCAGTTGTGCCTTTAAGGCCCAGAGAATGGGGAACTGCCCAATCAGAAGACAAGCTTCAGTAGGAATTCCCCACTAGGTTTCCTAGAATGCAGGGAGAATGGGCACATTGCTATTCCCTCCATGGGCTGCCACTATTTCTGACTCTGTAGGTCTGGCCAGCTCTGTCATCCGACCTTCTCCTTGCCCCCTCTGGAGTGGCCTGTATTCCAGGGGCACATAGATGAAGTAATTCTTGTGCTGCAGGGAGTGCTGGGACGGCAGCTGTACCCTATTATTCAGATTGCTTCTTATGGCATCCTCTCCCCTCCATATCCCAGAAAGGCAGCTGGACACAATATGGCCCTAAATTAGGTGAAAGTGCCACTAGTACAACACATGTGAGGACAAAAAAAGAGAAAATATGATTCATAGTTACTGAACACTGTCAGGAAAGGGAGCACTGCAAGGCTCACAGTCTGAAGTGCAGAAGGATCTATATACAGCAAATAAGGCTAAATTTGTCTGAAGATTGTCCTTGATTTGCCAACCCTTTCTGGTGCACTTGGTTCTAGTTAAGAAGGCCATAACTCACTGTTAAAAACGATTTGCTATTGAAATATGATAAAATGGTTTGTTAATGCCAGGCAGAGCGGTCTGCTAATGTTAGTTAGTTATTTTATTTCAAGTCTGAAGTTTCTCACGGAAAAAAAAAGAGAAAGAGAGAGAGAAAGAAGTGTGTGGGGGTGGGGGGCTTTTTATGTGTTTGCCTTCACGGCTTTGGAGTGCTCACTAATTCCATCTGTCCACAACAGAGCCATCGGAACGGCGAGAAAAAGCATTTCCATATGTGCAAATTAGCATCCAGCCTCTCTTAATCTGTGCAGTGCTCCTCTGAAGTAGATGGCGCGGATCGCTGCCAAACCCACTAATGGCATTCAAATAAAGAACTTTATTGGCTTTAACTGCCACTATTTTTTAAAAAAAGATTTAGAATATGTCACCTTTTATTTTTTGTTCTGATATTGTCAATTTATGTTTCTGCCAGTAAACAAAAGGAATCCACAGTGCAGCTCTGTAATGTGAACAGGTTCCCCTTAAGAGCCACTATTTTACTTTCTACGAAAAGATCTTGTTTAGATAATACACTGTAATCAACACCTAAAATGTATAATTTCTACTGCAGCCAGATTGTCTTTCCCTAGAAACTTCTTCTCAGTTCTTTTACCACTTGGATGGCAGAGACAGGGCTGAGATGTGAGATATCTTGTTTGGGATCCTGCCCGCATCGTGAGTTCACCATAAAAGGAATCTCTGTGTGTGTGTGAGACACAGAGAGAGCGAGTTTTGCTTCTCCATTTTTTCAAGCTCTGGCCCATTAGCAGCTGCAACTCTGAAGAGCTGGAATACAATCCTGGTCACAGATCACTGTCTTTCCTGATCACTGTGCTTCTAGCAAAGGGCATTTGGCATACATTTTGAATATTGAGCAGTTTCATTATTTTCAGAGGAAAATAGAAGAGGGAATTTAATAGAGAGATATAGAGTTCACCATAATCAGGAGCCTTATAATGAAAGTATCCCTCATATTAGTACCAGATCAGGCTATATTTTCACTCTTCAGTGTTCCTTCTACTGCTGGCAAGGGTTAGGTAACCACACCTGGTGCCTTGTGAGTTCAGATTTTGTTGCGAATACCACGGTTGCTAATCCTGACTTGACTGGTGGTGCCAGCAATAAAACCACAGTCTCTTGTGTGTAGCAGACTCCATATGTTAGCCCCTAGTCTGCTAAGTCACCACGCCAGCCTAAATTTGAAACATTTCTAAAGTGTTATACAATGTTGTAATAATGTTTTTACAAAACAAAGGCTGAGTTACTGGAAACCATATTCAACCAGTCAACATCTTATTGAAAGAAGAAGAATGATTGTTGCACTGGTGACACAGACCCTATATATATATATATATATATGTGTGTGTGTGTGTATGTGGCCACATTTGTGCCCTTTTTGCCTTCTGGGAACATCTATTAGATTAACCAGCAAGATTGCTCATATACATGTTCTGATTTTCAAGAGGCATGCTTACAGACTCTTGGCAATGGATTTTTAAAGCTGTTATCCTTGGAATATTTGCACTGTAAATCTGATGATTATTATTTATTAATAATAGCACTTTGACATGTGCAGTAAGGATGAGGGCACCAGTGTGCTAGGCGCTGTACAAACATTGAGTAGAAGAGATTAGAGGATAGAGGGCAGTCCCTGCTACAAAGAGGTTACAATAGAGATTACAAAGATAAACAAAGAACTAACAAGCAATGTGTACATTCAGCTCAGATGATCAGGGAGAAGAAACAATTCATCTAATTTAAGAGATCAAACGTTATTGAGCAGTTCAGGCAAAAGTGAACTATTAAGTGTCAACTACAATAAATGATACTCAGATGCAGAAAACAAAGTACAATTTGTCAAATTAAGTTGCTTGTTATAAATCGTCCATTCATTTCTCTTTGCATTTCTTTTGGCAAATACTCTTAACTACCAGATCTCCATGTGCAAATAATAATCATTATTAAATAATGCAAGCAGTGTAATTATTATATAATTCACCAATATTAATCATTAGCCCTACTGAAAATACATTTTAAGAAGACTCTTAGAACTAGACCTGGTCTCAGATGGCAACATTCAAATACAGATCAGAAACATCTATTTGGAGTCAAGATTTTGGTTTTGGCCATTGTAGTCATATGTACAAAATTCACATTCATTTTGATTCCAAAGCTCCCTGCAATCCCCACCATACATACAGTTCAAAGATGTATGGATGAGGCTTCATGGTGCTTCAAAGTTATATAGATTTTAAAAAAAATCTTACATACTGTGACGTTCCCCTCTGGTGTTATCTGAACTGGTGATCTGCTAGGTCACTCCAGTCCTTGACTCTGGGAGCCAGCATGACCTTGCTCTGCTGTGAGAACCCCCACTCCTGGGCTGTTTATACACAGCCTCTGGCATGTAAACTGCTCCTTGGATTGTGCAACTGAATGACATTAGCCAATATCTCCAGTCCCAGATACAATCCTAGGAACCTCCATCCTGCAGTGTCCAGTTATGCCCACTGGACGCTGCGAACTTATATGAGTTCATCAATTTAACAAAGAAATTGTTATGTACCAGGCGTGTTATCCCAAGTATGTGCGTGGGGGGGGGTCTCTGACATGCTTCAAACCAAACATACGGCTTCAGGTAAAATAAACAAGCAGATTTATTAACTATAAAGATAGATTTTAAGTGATTATAAGTCACTTAAAAATGGTCAAATGAAATAAAAGCAAAACGCATTTTAAGCTGATCTTAACACTTTCAATGCCCTTACAAATTTAGATGCTTCTCACCGCTGGCTGGTTGCTCTTCAGCCAGGCTCTCCACTTTGATCAGTGCTTCAGTCGCTTGGTGTAGTATCTGTACATGTAGGTGGAAGAGAGAGGAAGAGTATGACAAACATCTTTACCTTTTGTTATGTTCTTTCTTCCCTTTTGGCTTCACCTACCCCACCCTCAGAATCAGGTGAGCGTTACCTCTTCGCAGTCCCCAAACTGACCACCGGAACGGGGGTGACTCACTCGAGAGTCCAACAGATCCTTTTGTTGCTTTGTTCCCATACTTGCCCTGATGAGGTGTGAACTGCCTTTCTGCTCTTGGAGAATTTTTGCCTGGGTTTATTTTAAGCCATGAGGATACATTTTCAGCCTCATAAATATATACATGAAATTATAACCAATAACATTACTGTAATGACAATCACTAGAACATCACTATAACAAAAATGCTCAGTGCATCATGAGCCTTCCAAAGAGACCCAACATGACAAACTTTGCTTTGGATACCATCCAATCATATTACAAGGATGAACGTGGGGGTATTCTGGGTGTTCCCCCGAGGTTCAGAGCATCACGCATACATTATCTGTGATGAAAGTGTTATGATCCCCATTTTACAGATGTAGAAATGAGAGGCCAGTTGAAAAGGTAGGCCAATATATAATTGTGTTTCTCACATTACATGCACTAAAATGAATGGGTTTAGGTTAAAATACACAGGTCACTCCCCATGTCAACGGAATACAAATTTAGATTTCTTTTATCACTTATGCTTAATTACTTCTTTTCATTCATAAAGATCCCAAAGAGATATATAAGCTTGGTAGGTGAGTGTATTATACTAATGCATCATATTATTGTACAATATTTTTCTTTTAAACACGTGAGTTAGAAATGATCTAAAGGCAGCAAACACTCTTTCTGAGAAATTTTCAAAAATTTTCATTACACAAATGTCAGATAAATTCAAAATATTTCAACAAGCTCTGATATGAAACGAATTTCCATGTTTATCATTTGCATTTGATGGTTAGGTGGCTGTGTTAATAACCTCACCAGGCAAGAGTCAGTGAAAGTGGACAGCACTGCAGTACCTGTATGATTCTCACATTTTCGCAGTTACAACTTTTTCTATAGTTTCTCTTCTCCAGCTTTATGAAAGCCTTCCCACCTCTCACAAAGCACCCACAAAGGCTGATGGAAACAATTCCAGAACCTCACTTTTGCTCTGATAACAGAATTGCTTTGCACTGACTGATAGAATTTATTTAAGGTAGGATTCTAATTACTGTGGTGTTGGCCTTTCTCCCAAATGAAGTTGATAGAAGTTTTCCAGAACACAGACAGTTCTATAAAACACAAACATGCACGCGCTGGTAAAAGAAAAACAAAAGACACTATGAACAGTATTTAAATACACTTCTCTTTGATTTCAATAGAGTGTGGCTGATTTACACCAGGTGAGGATTTGCACTTGTTTTTAGTTTAGAAAAGATGCAATTTTATTCTAGCAAGCAGTTTGTGAGGCCTACTTGATTGATTTAGGTAACCCCAGCTTTATCACAGATTAATGTGTTCACACCACTATTGTTAAAGTTGTTTCAGCACTTCTATTATTACCTTCTAGTTCTGGCATTTAGCAGTTTATAATAATAATAGTGTTTTGTACTTTTATAGCATCTTTTTTTTTGGAGGAACTCAAAGTGCTTATCAAACAATAATTATTCCTCACAACGCCTCAGAATAGAAGATGATATTATACTGAAAACGTTTTACCAGTGGTCATATTCTGATCTCAGTTTAACACCAGAGCACATGCAGGGCAACTCCACTGACTACAAATTTACTCCAGATTTACATTGATGTAAACCAAAACCTGAATCTGGCTAATAGTCCCATAGTAATACAAAGGTTATTGGGGCTGTGCCATGTATTGGTGTCCCTGGAACAAGGAGGCTCCTTCGAGGGACAGACCCTGGGCCTCCCTCAAGGGACAGAACCTCTGCCTCCCTGAAGATCTTGAATGGCTGCCCCACCAAGACTCTGGGCCCCAAAGGGGCCTTCATCACCCACTCAACAGGACTCGATTATTTATTATCACTGTAAGCAGTCAGCACATATGCCAGAAGAGTGCCCTTTGATGGAGTGTTACTTTGGCCAACAAAATAAGACTTCAAACCTGCTAAAGAGGGAGGGCACAGAAACCTTCCATCAGAATAGGACCAAACGAGGTAGGAAGGTTAATGGACTTTGGCTATGGCCAAATGTTCCTATGCCAAGACTTTCTCCCATCCAAAACCCTCAGTCCCAAACAGATGGGCCAAATCTCCTGCATAGGTGGGAAAAGATGTACTCACCTGACTGTACTTACCCCACAGTATCTGTCAGGTAAGTACAGCCATGCAAGTTCTTCCACTCAGGCATGCTGAAAATTCTAGTATCTGTAAGAATCTGGCCCATCGTTTCTACTTTATAACTTGGCAAAAGCTTTGATTTGGACTGAATCTTGGGGATTGTAATGGTTAATCTGGGAATATATTATTTCATCAAACTAATACCAAAAAAAAGAGAAGAACCCTGCATGTAAAGTTGTAAAAGTGCAAAAGAAGCTGACCAGCAAGCCATTTTTTAGTATTTATCTATTTAAAAACAAATTAGAAAATAAAATTGTGAAAGTATATATAAGCATCTATGATATGGGCTCATCCCTTTAATCATTATATTAAAAATACATACAGAAGCCAAGATGAGCTCCACATTTTTTTTTCATTTCCTTGTAATGAAAGGATTTACAGAAAAGAAAGAGGTGATGCATTTGATAACTGGTCTCTGAGTGCAGGTCTGACCTACTACACATTGGCTGTGTCGTATTATTCACTGTGAGCTCTTCTGCTATTAAAATTGAAATCAGAAAAGAACTAAACTTCAAGTGCATCATTGCTTTACAATGACAAGAAAGAAAAAGATGCAAATAATCTCATTTTCTTTTGTGGCAAGTTGATAGCAGGTGATAATTCAATTAACTCCTTTTTTTGGCAAGTCTTTGTAGGCTTGGTAAAATAGCTCAGTTATGACAGTTTCATTTCAGGCACAAGATAAAGCTTCAGTCCAACCCATTGAAGTCAGTGGTAGCTTTGCCATTGATCTCAAGAGATTCAGGATCAGGGTGAAATCCTAGCACCATACAAGTCGATGGCAAAACTCCCGTGGACTTCCAAGGACCCAAGATTTCAGGGCCAAATAATTCTACTAAATTCAGTAAAACTATTTATCTGAATAAAGTTATTCAAAATAAAGTGTTTGCAGGATTAGTAAACGTGTACCAAATTCTAGGCAATACTGGGCCATACTGAATGACTTAAATCAAAATAAGGAGGTTTTGCTTAACAATTGATGGCGTAGAGTGACCTAAATGCTGTGGCCTACCTGAAATCCTAATTGCTTTCAGTTTGGCCAAACTAAATCACTCAGGATTTGGCCCCAAGAAAATCTGAAATAAAGATTAAACTGTTCTGTAAGCAAGGCATTGGTGGTCAGTTATTGTAGGAATTAAGCACAATGATTAACTAGCTATGTTCAAAAAAGGCACTTTGAGTAAATCTTTTGGATTATTCTGTTTCCTAATCCATACTCTGATTTAAATGTTAATATTATCAGAGTCTAGGACAAAATAACATAACTGAGGTCTCTAACTGTTTGTGTTTACATTTTTTAAGATGGATGCTGTTGATTCTTCTCAGGAGAAAAAGCAGAGTAATCTTAACTCTATCGCTTCTGACTAGAGTGTAAGAATCAAATCAATTACTCATAAACACTTGTGATAAGATTAATTTAATTTTTTTCCTTAAACAAAGAGGGTAAATTAAAAGAATCAGCTTATTCCTTCCTACTCTGTAGTGACAAGATTAAAAATTAAATTTATACATATTTCATTTCTACATAATAAAGCCTTTTTGCAAAAGGAAAAAAATACCGCAGTTCATCTAATTAAATCAAAGAAAATTGCCTGAAGCAATGCTACAGTATTACAATTAGATGTCTGCCAAAAACCAGCCGTTTGAATTCTTAAACACCACTCCAATCTTAAATACAAAACATGGTTTTCATCATTTTGTGTGATATCATTGAAATGTCGATTTCTTTCTCTCACTGTTACGTCAATCTGGGCTGCCTTATGTAGATTCATTACATAATCTGTTCCATTTTATGAGGAAAGTAAATGCAGGATAGTTTTGTTTTATTCCCTGCAAACCCACACATGAATGCAAGAGTCCAATGCCATGGAAATGCAAATCAATTTATTAGGGATATTATTTTTCCCATATCAAGAAATCAGGTTTCCATGTAATACTCAAATAGCCCTTAGAATTAGACATGGTCAAGTACAGACACTGAGGCACATGCAGTACTAATCATTGAAATCAAAGGAGCTACACTGATTTACAACAGCTGAGGATGTCAATATTTGCCAGGCATAGAAGGCCTGACTAGGAAAGTTTGCCTGGTGGATAGAGCACTGCAGTAGGATCCAGGGGGCCTGGCTTCGCTACTCAACTCACTCACACTCTGTGAGACGTTGGGCAAATCAATGCACCTACCCTATGCCTCAGCTTCCCATCTTTTAAAGGAGAGAATAATCTTTCCCTGCCTCATAGGGGGATTGTGAGGCACGGAGATATTAGTATAGTGGGAGCTACGTGAACAAATAAGTTGAAATACAGCTAAGACTGGTTAAATATGGTGCTATATTGCAATTCAGGCAACTCATTTAAGCAGCCTTAGCAGTAGCAGTCTAGAGTTACAAATCAGTATGGACAGGTAAATACAGAAATGTACACTGAAAGAACTATTGACTTTTAATGTCAAAAATACTCAAATTCTCAACACTTTGGGGAACAGAAATAGTGAAAAAAATAGTTATATTTAAAGATAACATGTAAGTGATGATAAATATTCTGTGCCAGGACATTCCTATATGTGCATGATATTTTGGTGGTAGTTTTCACAGCTGCACATATCTCCACATTAATCAACCCGTCTTTCCTCTCTTTCAAGTCATTATGCACTCCAGAACAAGTAGCTCTGCGGTTTTGATTGAGAAATGTCCGCTCAGCTTCCTTGGATCTCATGCATTTAAATCTTTAGCAGCTTTCAGTGACTCCTAGTCAAAGGTAAAAAATTATATCTAAATCTCTAGGGATATTTTTCAATGACCATCTGATGATGTGACTTCAGCTGATCAGACTTAGAGGAAAATGCTCAAGTTCCAGTTTCGTGCTTGCCTACGCAAAAATCAATGCCTTGCACAAGCTCAGGATCATGAGAGTTTTGCAATCCTCTTTGTACAAACACATATGTTTCCAAAGCTTTCACTAGATATGAGACAGATGTTCTGTGTTTTGTGCATTTATCTTCCACTCTCCCGCATACAATCAAAGTTGTTTTACAGGAGGAAGCTATGGAGAAATTAACATATAAGACCATCCAGCAAACTGATGTGGGTTGTTCTGGATTAGGAACCATAGACAGGTTGCCCACAACTCTAGTCAATTGAACAACTTGTTTGAAGGGCTCTGTCAGATACAATCCTCTTTGCTTCACTTGGTCCCCTGCTGCTTCTGTCTCACAAGGGATTGCCTGCACAAAGAATGCCTGCGGGATCTATACTCATGTTTCAAAAGCAAACAGAACAGAATTGCTCTTTATGGGATACATACTTGACTATTGCAGTATAGGAGCTGCTCTTAATGATATCCAAAGCCTGGCCTTTGTTCTCCAGAGTCAAATGTCTCTCTAACTAGAAAAGGGAGAGGAAACTCTCAAACAACAACAAAAAATCATTATTTCACAGCAAACTGGAACATTTTTGCATTTTCCCCAATTTTATCAAATCAATTGAATTCAGTAAACTTAATTAATTGATGCCATTGAAAGAAAAGGGAGGTTGTAAACAGAGAATCTGTGCATATTCATTATTTGCTACTGCATATTAAGTAACAGGAAAAATAATTTAAAAGATATGGAAGACGGTGAACACCACAAAAGCCATGACAATTAACAAACATGAGCCAGATGAAGCAAATTCATCAGAATAATTTCTTTATAATCGCTCATCATCAGTGTCTCAGTGTGGGTAGTAGGGATTGCCAGCATTTTGGCCTCCTTATTATCAGGATCATTTATATTCCAGGTTTCAGTGTCTAATAAGTATGTGTTTTATTTGAGAAGATACGATCAGGTCATCTTGTAGCATGCAAAATGTTGTACTGAATTTTGGGGGAGCAGTAGTTCATTTCCATTAGGGCATGAATAGTCTGGTGGTTATAGAAATCAAAGGCTTTGATCTTGCGATGCAATAAGTTCTGCTATGGCATCGGATTCTGCTTGCATGGAGTTCATTATAGAACTTGGACCTAAAAGTACATATGCAATAAATGCGGCTGTAAAGATGCCATAGTGAAATGTCACTGACAACACATTGTGATGTCCTCAATAAAATGTGCGTGAGGCAGCTATATGGACCCACAGTATCCTAGGAAGCTAGGACGCTGCTCTATCTTAAGCATTTATGTGGGTCCTAATACCACAGTGTCTGAGCACCTTACAATCTTTCATGTATTTATGTTCACAGCAGGCCTGTGAGGTAGGGAGGTGATATTATCCCCATTTTCAAGATGGGGAATTGAGGCACTGAGAAACTTGCCCAAGATCACACAGAGTCCATGACAAAGCAGGGAATTGCACATGAATGTCCAAAGACTGCAGGTACTGCCCCAGCCACTGAATCATTTGTCTGCATACAGGCCCTGGAATGGAGAAAAATTGAGATGGAAAGGAAGTGACTCAGCACAATTAACTTAAACAAAGGAAGCTGAAGTTTAAACTTGGGCCCTCCATAAGGTTAATGAATAAGTGGTAAAATCCTGGCCTGGGAATGGTAGTTTTTGCTATTGACTTCGGGGGTGGGGGGTAGGGTGTGTGTGTGTGTTAGGGTTCATTCAAGGATTTGTATTGTTCTAGGTATATAATGTGTTTTATTTGGAGTAGAATGAAGTTAGATAGGACCCCACTGACATGTTAGATTTTTGGCAAAATTCAAAAAACAAGAGTGGGCTGGACTGAGTGAAAAAATGTTTTCTCCTGGTTACAATATAATAACACAGGCACATTTTATAGATCCATGGCAACTCACCCCCGTGGCACTGATTCTGCTTAGTGCATGGTTTCCTTCCAAAATCCAATAGCCCAGACCGGTCAGTTGAGCATGCTAACACAGACAGAAGGAACATTTCTGGTCTCACATGCTGTTATATTCCTTTCCCCGTTCTTCTTCAGGCTTAGTAGCTTGCTAATAAACTGCTCTCTTGAGCCAGAAACAAGATGCCTATTCTGGCAGTCAATTTAGAAAATAACTAGCATTATACTCCACCAACATCACTTTACCTTGTCACACCAAATTCTGTCATCCTTTTGGGGTTGACAACAGACGTGAAAAATCTACAGCTGTAGACTGTGAATAGAGAACAGCTAGTCTCTCTTAAGAATCGTACAACAGATTCTGGAATGGCCCATGATAATATTATACACATTCCCTATTTTTTGTCGATGTAGGTTTATTTCATTATTGCAGGAGTCACCAGATGGTGCTGATATACATAAGCTTATCAGTACTTTTTTTTTCAAGTGTGCAATCAAACTTTCAGTCTTTGAAGAAATTGCACTGTTGTTAGTCTTTCTATGCTGTGGTCCTTTGAGAGAACCCGTTGCAGATTGCAGAGTTTGCTCTGTGCCTTATTCTCTATATTTGGAGGCAATTGTTGAGACAGATTAGCATTGGTGCTAATCTGATGCAAGCTGATATTTTTCAAAGGTGAGATTGCCTGGGTACTGGTGTGTGAGTGTAAAGAAAGCAAGTTTCATTTAAAATATACTCAGACTCTATGTCAGAGACTTCTCCTCCTCTGGGCAGCTGACCTCCAAGGCCCTAGAATTTTGCTACAACCCAGTAGAGGGGCAAAACTATTGTCAGAAGAAAAGGCAACAATAGAAAGCCAAAACTTTGAGTACAGATATAGATGCATACCTGCTATTATCTTGACTGAACTTACTGGTACACCAAAGACCTGAAATGTACCAAGATCTTGTACAGAATACAAAATGTACTATATCAGCATGTTTTGGAAGTAGAAGGTCACCAGTGACTCTCTTCTCTGAACTTTGAATGAAATAATAACATGTGCTAGTCACTACTCTCAGCGAATAGAATGGCATTAAGGATAATTTAGTTCAAAATCTGACAAATTATATTACACTCAAATTACTATATGCTCTAGTCTGAAAATTATCCTCTCTTTTGTTGGGGTTACATATCTTCATGTAGCAGTGTTTGTGGAGTGAGAAAGTCATATCTGGTCTGCCAGAGCCTTTCAGGTAGAATTAACACACATCTCCATTGGCTTCCTTAAGACATACTCGCGACAAGTTAATGGAGACCTATAAGATATGTTACTCAAGACAGTGTCATGAAAAAGGTGTCTTTTTTTCTTTTCTCACATTCTGTCTCCACAAGTCCATTTTTATTGAGGATACCAGGGCACTTACCATCTGCTATGATCCACAGGGGTTATCACTGGACAACTATCCCCTTTGCCAGGTGCTGAAAGCACTGCTGAAGGATTATTTTGGATCAGGATCCAACACACCTACTGTATTTGGAAACACTGCAGGTGGAAAAGGCCTCTAGAATATTTTGGAGTTAGAATGGCACTCGGAAATACTAGAAAGCAATAAAGTAAAAGTGAACCATAAAACCTAGCATGTAAATAGGACTTCTCATGTTAAGAACACCATGAATATTAACTATTTCCTTCTCACATATGCCCTTGTGAACGTGGGATTTTTATTTCCATTTTACAAATGGAGAAGACCACAGAGATTATGAAAGCTGTGATTAGATCTCAGAAGATCCTGATTCCCAGACCCATTCTCTAAGCTCTAAACTACATCTTTCTTGTTTAGGCCTTGCCTGAAGTCACTGGAACTACTCATTGCTTCACTTTAAGTGTCTGATTAAGTATCCTGCTGAATCAGGGCCTAGCTACTGTAGGCTAAATCCCATAGTCCTTACTCAGGCAGTAGATCATTAGTAATCAAATAGTAGGACTGCTAGATTTAGCCTTAATAAAAGAAGTCTTTTCTTTTCGCTAGGAAAATATTGAGTCAAAGAGCCCTTTAAAGTTTATGGGTCTGCTGGACTAGCATGTTACTCCAACTTTATGTCAGAGTAACTCCCCTGAAGTCAGATGAAATACACTGGCTTAAAAGGGGAGTTATGTTACAGTGAATCAAACCTGTTGGTTCCCAGTCAAACCTCTTGCCTTTGAAAATATGCCCCCTCATCTTCTGATCAACTTTTTCATACTCCTGAAAATGATGCTGCTGTCTCTTTGCTAAACAAACTATGCACTGATAAATTTAAGAATTGGAGAGAGCCTGGCTGAGAAACATCAGAGGAAATCTTGATGTCTTCAGAACTTCTTGTTGGCTTTTCATCGCTTCTTTTCCATTTGATCCTATTTGATTTGTAAGAAATAATATATTAACCTGTGTTAAATCATTACCCACACTGAAATCTGGTCCTAAGACTCTGATATATAAGAATTTCTGGTATGCATAGTTGCCCATAATTTTTCATCTAGAGAGAACCTCCTGAAGACATGCTAAATGAACAGGGTTATTATTAGTTAGGTCTCCTGTGAATATCAAGCACTGGCTTTGACGGAAGACATGTAATGGGGGAAAATACCTGAAACAAAACAGTGTAGCCTCTGTCTTCCCAGATTTCTGTTTTCACTCAACAGCCATCTGACATTTTCTTTGTCTATGCTCAGATAACTGGCCACCTGGCTCTTGTACATAATGTATGCATTGCAGCAGGACCAGAGGTATTTGGTAAGCACATGTGTGATGACTTGTCTGTGATCAGGTCTCCTGCATGTACACGCTACATTGATTTTTGATCCCTCTATATCTCAGTTGCCTCACAGGTACTTCCCACAATACATAATACTTTGAAGATGCCAGAGTTGTCAAAAGGACAATGTTGACATCTTCCATCTGGGTACAAGTGGAATGACAAAAGTATATAAATTCTGTGGTATTTTGTGGTCTCTTAGAATAGACCTAAGACAGATTTGAGCTAATGCAGAAGGTTGCAAAGACAGAGTCTTTGCCATACTAGCACTAAATTTGTTTAGCATATTATTTTGTCATTCAGGACCCTACAGTGGTTGCCAATTAAACCTCACATCACATATAAAATTGCAGTGTTGACCTATAACGCAATACATCATATAAAACTTGTCTATATTAAAGATCTTCCAGTTAATTACCTTACTAGTTGCACCCTGAGGTCCTGTTCAGCCTGATCTCTGTTAACCCATTTTGATTTGAAAGCATTTGGAAAATTGTGTGTTCAGTTGCAGTTCACTGATCATCTGGAACTTTATGCTTCCAAGAGCTTGTTAAGAGGTCTATGCTCCTCTCTGCTGCAGGGTCCAATGAAAAGGGATGGAAAAGCCCAACGTATAGTAGATGGGGATAGGAGTAAATGGAGCATGTTTCTTCAGTATCCTTCAAACCTAGAGAAGCCCCATCCAGGTTAACTCCAATCTATATGGAATGAAGGGAGGGTGTGCATTAGGGACAAGAGGTAGGTAGATCTGACAGGAGTTACATGCTTTTCTAAGGCTGATCGCAGATGCAGTGATTCTCTAGTGTGAGGAGCCTAGGCCCTCTGCCTATTCCGCACCAGAAATTCCATCAGTAAATCACTTCTGCATGTACAATATGGTCCTAAATCTGTTCCCTCTCTTAATACTCATTTATTTTTTCTGACTTTCTGACACCTAAGGGTCTCATCATATCCAATTGCAGTAAAACCCATTGGAGGAGAGACAGAAGGCCCAGCAAAATCCATCAAGTTTGCCTCACAGAGGCAGGACCTCTTCTCCAACCATGCTTTTATGACTACCATGGCAACCAGGAGTGATACTCACCACCATGGCAGTCCTCTTGTCACATGACAGCAGCCATGAGCCTGCCCTTGGGAAGATTTTACTCCCTAGATTTTACATCAAAACCAGCTAGCCAATCATACTGGTGAGAGGCAGGGAATTCCATCTTTCCATCAGCCTCCCACTAGCCCCAGGCAAATAATGCCCAATTTAAAGTATCAGGCTGAATGATTGTTTATTATTTTAAAATTCCTCTATATATTATTAAACCATAATGTTAATAACAGAGATCCCTCTTCCAGAAAGCTTACAATCTCAATGCTATTTTGTATGTTTCAATATTTATCTGGGACACCTGGAATCAGAGAACAAAAGATCAAAGTCTGTTAAAGTGAGCTGAGGAGCAACTCTCCATCCCATTTTCCTGCGAATGATCAAGAGCCGGAGTTCACAAAAGCATTCCCATTAACTTCAGTGTGCCTACAGGACATACATACTGTGCATCCCTAGAGTCAAACAAGTGCTCTTCCACGGGCGTATATTTAGGCACTGAAGGAGAAAAATAACACCAGAAGAGAAGTGTACATCTGAGTTTGTGATGTCTCACTAAATAAAAAGAGGGAGCAGATGAACTCTTGTCAGATTATAAACAGGGCACCGTATCCTTTTCTAAACACGCAGTACACGGCAGTTTTCCCTCCTCCCCCCAGGACATGGGCGCACACGCACACACATACACAATCTGAGAGGATTTTTGAATATTTGGGTGGTATAAATGCTTGTCACACCCACAAGCTATAATTGAAAGGGGCAAAATGGGGAAAAATATCCATTTTGGCGGCGTGCTAAATTATCTGTACCTTGGCCTCATGCCAGTGCAGCCAGCTTATAATAATAACTGGCTTTGGGCCAAAGCTTTCTAAAGTGAGGGAGGGAGGGAAAGAGAGAAAGCTGCTTTTTCTTTCTCCACAAATATTTTTTTAATAATTTCAAGATTAATCATAATCTATAGAGCCTAATTAAATAAAAGTGATTATTTTAACTTTACTCTTTACTGAAATCTAGAGATGGGACTAAATGGCAGTGTGTGGATTCAGAAACTGGATTTCAAACATCCTGACTCCTAGGAGGTGTTTAGATGTAGACTTTTGGTTAGGATCCAACCACCCTGAAAACTTAACATAAACACAGTACCTAATACCTCTGAAATTGTTTAGCACAGAAAAATACACCACCTTTCTGTAGACCCAATATTCTAAACTTTTAGAGGACTGGAATATTATAAAACAGGAACAACTTATATGAAGCTTGGGTATAGTTCATCTTGTTTATAGTTCATCTTGCTAATTTTATTATGGATGTAGCCAAACTAGATTCTTCATGACAAAGGTTGAAAGAGAAGAAAATTCCACTAAACATAACAAGCATATAACAAATCCCCATTTTTGTTTCACTTTCCCTAACCTCTTCCTATTTGTCTGTCTTTTTCTAAAGTAAGTTCTTTGGAGCAATGAGCATCTTTCTTGATTTTTTGGGCACTACCATAAAGGACAATAATATTAACTGAAGTGGCATTCATATTCCATATCTCTGAATACAAGATGGAGCATAAATTAAAAAAAAAATAATAATAATAATAATAAAGAGCTGGAAACCATGAACCAGAGCCAAGGGTCAGTTTAATCAGGGGACAACTATGTCCCATTATGATGGCTAAATAGCTAATTAGAATTTAAGGGATAGATTGTGGAGACTTTATTCACTCCAGAGAATAACCCCTAGAGAGGTTCAGTTCAGTCTGGAAAAGTGCCCAATGGTTTGGATGTTTATGTACTTGTGCCTAATCAACTTCTACCTTCCTTATTCTTATCTAGAACCATAGGCAATGTACCTGAACCTCTTTGGCCTGCAAAGCTGGGATGAAACTCTCTGAAGAACAGGCTTTCTCGTGAGATTTCTGGCACCTCTTGCTTTCAGGAATAGCCTCTCTCACAGTATTTTTGGCAGTTCTGCTTTTGAGGCGTTGGTTTGTGAAATGCTAAGCTGAGGATGATCTCACAGAAAGCACTCAGCATTTCACAGGTTTAGGCCTCTGATCCTGACCAAAAATCAGAAAGTGCAGACAGGTAAGAAAATGAAAATGAAAAGAACAATTCCTTTTCTAAAATTAGATTAGTATGTAGTCAGCTGAGGGCATGTCTGCATTACAACTTTTGATGATGCAAGTTACGTCAGCGTAAATCCATTGCATTTAGTATATGTCTTTGCATATGCATACTTGGCTCATGGTGTCAGCGCTGAACTCACCCCAGCCCTCCAGTGTGGGGACATCAGAACAAGAGCTGCACTGACAGTGGAAAAGCAAATGGTAATTGCAAACTGTGGAAACTTGTAATGCTGGATTGCTATCGGTCAGTGGGAAAGCATTTAGGAGTTGGAAAATCCACTGTGGAGGCCTTTGTTATGCAAGTGATGATTAGTCACCTCCTGCTACACAGGACTGTGACTCTCAGCAATATGCCGGACATGATGGATGGATTTTCAGAAATGGAACTTGCTGTACATTTATGATTATTACACCGTCTGTCACTGGTCATATGAGCTTTGTCAAAGTGTACAATAACAAATAAGTGGGTGATTTCAGTACCCCCAGACACACTGCATGATATGTTGAGAACTAATAAAGATGAATTATTTCCCAAACAATAGAGTTTTATTGAGTAACAAAAACACTTAAAAATTCTATGTAAGTTAAAAGCAAAAACATTAAAACCTTCAATTTATGGTACAGAGCTTAAAGAAAGGGAAGGAACATTCATGTCTATTTTAGCTACACATACATCAACCACGGCTCTCACAGGTCAGTGTAAGTGAAGCTATGATTGTCCTTGATGTCTCCTGGTATGGAGAGATAGGTGTAGGAATGCAGTCCTTCATGCCACATGGAATTCAAAGGCTGTGTCCTGCTAAGTTGGGGGTACCATCACTGTAATGAGAAATACATTTACACACTTACAGAGGTTCCTTCCCCTGCATCAGGGTCACCCATGCTCAACAGTGGGACTGACTGGATTGTGTCTCAAACTGGTCCTGGCTCACAGCATAGCTGGATCCCCTCCAGTCACATGTCCCTCTTCCTCCTCCCCCTTTCCCTTGCTCTTCATGCCAAGGTCTGTGACTTGGTTCCTTGGTGGTGTACGGCGTGGGGATGGTGTTTCCACAAAGTATGGCATGCAGACCTGTGTAAAAGGAGCAGGTCTATGGCTTGGCTTGGATCAACTGTTGCCTCTCTGGGCTTCCAATATGCCTAGCGCAGTTCCTTTGCTTTCATGTGGCATTACTATAGATCTCTGTCATACCCCTTCTCCTGCATCCCCATGCAATTTACTCATAATATCCATGTTTCTATGGCTGGTGCATACACAACTTCTTCACCCCACAGGCCCAGGAGAGCCAATATCTCCTATCTGTTCCAGGAAAAAGTGCGTCCAGAGCCTGTAGCCAATGCGGGCTGCTGGGCAGTTGAGCAGGATAGTGGAAAGCAGCTAGGTGTGCTTGCCAAACTGGACAATAAGGAAAAAACATTTCAAAAAATGTATGGGGCTTTAAGCAGGGAAGGAGACTTCCAGACTCTGTGACCCCTGGGCAGCAGAGTTCATAACTGTGATCAGAACAGTCAGTGTTGGGTATTGTGAGGACAGCAGGTATAAGACTGTTAGGGACAACACAGGCAATGCATTGTTACATTTGGGCTGCATAAAGCTGAATTTATTGACCATGGATCATTATCGCTCAGGATTATGTCAGCATAATGGAAATTTTACATCAGTGGGAGACGAATTTAAGTGTAGACACATGCACAACTAAATTGATGCAAAGTGGCTTACATTAACCTAACTTTGTACTGTAGACCAGAACTAAGACTTCTGCTTTAATGCTAAAATCTGCTTATTGTATTGTTACCCAACCCCATTCTTCCTGTTTGTCTGTTTCTTTCACCTGTTGTGTCCTGTACAACATCATGGTTGTAAGCTCACTTATAGGGTGACCAGACAGCAAATGGGAAAAATCGGGAAAGGGTGAAGGGGGTAATAGGAGTCTATATAAGAAAAAGACCCAAAATTGGGACTATTCCTATAAAATCAGGACATCTGGTCACCCTAGCTCACTAGGACGGGCACTGTCTTCTTTGTTTTTAGTTTGTTCAGTGCCTTGTTCAATGGAGCTCTGATTCTTTACTGGGTTCATAAAGCCACTGTACCTAATCATCATCATCTGAATTTTTTCACACTTTCCAGAAATGTTCAGTTCCATTTTTGGCCAAATTTTGCATTCGTCCATCACTAGTAGGCAGGTCCTATACAAGAAAGAAAGTTTGTATTCCTCAGGAGTAAAGGCAAAGAACCATGCAGTACCTCCATCAGCTGATAAATGGTGATCTTTAAAATGTGACCGACTGCAAGTTTTATGCTAGATAGAATCTAAAATAATTTCCCTTGAAATCTCATTATTTCTGGAGAAGATTTTCTTTTATGTGAAAAGCATAAAAGGAAGTTAACATATTGGGCGGGTTTTTGGTGAAGTCTTCTCCAGACAATTTCGATTGATAGCTGAACTGCCATGCAATTTGAGATGTTCAGATCTGGACTTCCTGGGCTTGACCATTCTACACTGGAGTTCATTGGTAGCTGTGCCATTAGGGCATTAGTTTGGTCTATTGTCAGTATAAAAGCAAACTTAAAAATTTGGATCATTATCCAAACTTCTCCAAATTTTGGAGGTGTTCAGAGGTGGTAGGCTTGACCATAGCTTGTTTCCGTTTTGAGTAATAAAGATTTTTCATCACAAAATGGGACTCCAGCAGCATACAGAATAATAGTATTGTATATGGAACATCTGAAGTTAAATGCAAATATATTCATTTAAATATGAGATATAGGCATGGATCTGGTAAAAGTTCATTACAAATATCCTCCCCATTATGTAGTCTAATGGTTAGATTGTGGCACAGTTTGCACAGAAGTACAAGAGAGTAAGAGACATAAGTTGCCCCTTTCTCACTTGCGCTAGCTATTTGGATCTGGATTGAGGGTAGCAGCTCGGGGAGGACAGATATCTCTCCTCCCAAACAAAAGTGGATGGCATTGTACAAGGAGGGGATGGAGCATTGGTTCTAACCCTTCTAAGGTACCAGATAGTGTAGATTCTCTGGAGCACTGTATGAAGTATCCTGACATAGGCTTCATGCAGGGTGCTTCTCCCACATAACAAGAGGAAATCTTGGGGTATTTTGTGACTGAGAATCAGAGTATGCTTCCTATATTGCTCTTTGGGCTGCACAATACTGATATGTCTCTTCCTCCGTGCTTATGGCAAAGTCATGATTGATCCCTAAGTTAAGAAAATAAATTTCTGAAGAAAAGCAACTGCTCAGCCTAGACGAGCAAGCTCTCCATGCTGAAATTGTGATTCCAGAGGTGGCTTGCACTCGTTATATAGTGTGAGATCACAAATAGCAGTTTTCACACTTGCCCATCTGCCGCCAACTGAATCTAAAGAGCTGGTGAATCACACACTTACAAGAAGGTGGGTTCCTCCCCCTACCATTGGAATGTGTTTGAAATTAAATCTGCGCGGTACAAATCACAAGGTGGTGCCAATAGCACTAGACAATGTGTATAATACTACAGACATGAGGGTCAAGGGTCCTATCCAGGGAGCATGGCCCGTAGTCACTGTAGCAATGAAAGTTGAATCCCCCCTCCTCTTTATGGTGTGACTTTCAATGTCCAGAGAGAATAATCAGAGAAGGATTTTTTTTTACGTTGGGGGAAGGGAGGTAAGTAACACAAATATGGTGAAAAATATTATTTTAGTGCTTACATATGGTACATTTCTCCCTCTCCAGCTACATACATACATTTTCCATTTGCTATTTGTAATTATGGCTTTGGCTTTACAATGTATCCATCAGTGACATTGTGATCCTTTTGTTCTGCTGCATATTAAAATGGATCAGAAGAGAGATTCAAAAGATCTTAGGTTCCCAAGAAGAAACATAATAGGGTTAGTGCATGGCAAGAACAGTTGCTGCTTTCTTCAAAAGAGGCATAAATAAGGGAGCTATGTCATTACATGTTGTGTAAGTACAATATAAAGGGTAAGACTTCCTTATCCACTGTGCATACTAGCTCTCAACTCACTTTGGGTTTTGAAAAGTTCCCTGGATTTAAGATGTGAAATAGTTAGTGCTTGCAGAGTCCTTTGATGTGTATTCTTTCTTCTGGGGGCTGTCTCAGTGCAATCCATTGTGGTCATTCAAAAATATTTTTGCTTTGTTTTTTTTTTTCATTTCCACTTTAAAAGTACATTTTCTGTATCCATGGAACTAACCTACATTAAGTATAACTAACCCTGTTAGGCCGGACAACATATGATGGCTGTTTGACCGTGCTCTGTAGTGCCTCTTACTATAGTAAAGAGACAGGACTATGCTGCAATGAATAGAAACGGGATTCTTTATTTCGGCTGCTGAACACACACAGAGCCTTCAGTTCTTCCTGACTCTCTAGCTGCAATACTGATTAAAAGAGTGGTGCTCCCAAGTGTCACCATATAGGGTGCCCCTAATTCCTCATCTGGACTATAAAGTTATGGAATTAACTTCTGCATACACTAGTCAACAGACTTCAGCCATCCCCTGGCTCAAGCATTGCTTTGATGTACTGCCTCGCTCCCATAACTAACTCCTTATGCTAATGGCAGAATGGCTAAGTGCTCACCTGGGCCATCCTGCCATTCTCCCTCTTCCATGGATTTCTTTTGTGACCTTTGGTAAATCATTCAGTGTCTCTGTGCCTCACATCCACATCTGTAAAATGGGGATAAACAGCACTTCCGTATGTGCCAGGAGGGTGGTGAGAACAAAATACGTTACAGATGGTAAGATGCTCAGATCCTATGGTCAGGGGAACCATATAACTCCCTATGATAGATAGATAAAGGATCTTGCTGTGGCCTCACTTCTTTTCAGGGTTGTTTTTTTTTAATTGACATGACATACTGGCAGGCAAGTCTCCCTTTCCCCTCTCCAATTGATAATTTTGGTGTGATATTGGGAGAGATTTTGAAATAGTTAAAAAGAGAAAAAAGGGAACCAAAAAGAGTAAGGGAAAGGTGAGATCAACTGATACTAGTTTGTCTACAGTCTGCTGCTCCTAAAAGTCCTGAACCAGTGAAGTACTTAAGCATGTGAGGCATCCCATTCAAATCAATCAGGCTCCTCATGTGCTTAAAGGTACCTGTGTGCTTAAGTGCTTTGCTGGATCAGGGCCATGGTTATCAGGAATGCTAGCAGTCTGCCTGCCAGTCATCAAGAGAGCAAGCATTCAGATACTGGACAGTGAAAAGTAAGGGCAAAGAGACAGTTATTTCATTCCTCGCATTTGTGTCTTTTTGAATTATACTTACTTTGGGTAATTATGTTAAATTAATGTTGCTGGCTGTATACTGTGGATATTGTGGTTAAATAATTAGTGTTGTCTCAGTTGTTAGCTACTTGTTATTCGCTCTCGCTTCTTTGTCTTTGTCTTCTCCCTGGGAAATGTTGACATATCTCTGCAGTGGGCATTATGGACCTTTTTATTTTAAAGGAGTCTCTTGGCTGGTAGGCTAAATGGAAAGAAAACACAGCAACAGACACTAAGGCCTGCTCAGCAGTAGACAAACTTTAGCAATGCAAAACAAAACAAGGGGACATGTGCAAAGGCTCCTCTAGCCTAGGGACCAGCTCAGACCAAAGAGTTAGGTTGGTTTGAAGCCTACCAACCAGTCAGCCTGTCCACCCACCTATCTATCTTCTCCCTCACCTCTTTCCTTATGTCACTAGCATTCTCTCTTATAGCCCTTTCCAGAAACACCTGGGCAAGGGAAGGGAAAGAAAAGTTTGAGTTTAACCCTTTGGGTGCTAGTGATGAAGTAGTACCTTTGAAGCATGCATGCACTTACACTTAGGGAACTGCATGTACACATGAGTGTGTATTTGATGATTACATTTTTATTCATATGTCTTCTGATTTTATATAGAAAAAAATACCCATTGTGACTCTTTTGGTACAGACACATTCACTCTCTTTCTTCTGTAGAGACACTTTCTCTGCTGACTTATCTCCGGATCATTTGCCATTCTTGTGGTTCGGTTACATCACTCTGAGTCACACAACCCACACCCCTTTGTATAGGGAGCACTGGCTACAACTTCCTTGAATGCTTATCTTTCATCATTCTGTGTACGGTATGCTTTTCTGAGCTCTTTTATGTACTTTTTAAAATAGAATTTCACATTTGAGGAGCTGCAGAATCAGACTCATGGTTTGCAACCTTGGTAGATATGGTTGCTGTGCTGATTGCAACCTCTTCAGTTTCCGGCAGCAATCTCCATTTTGGGCCTGATTTTCAGAAGAGCTCTGGGCCAGAACGTTAAGTGCTCAGCACTCAAAGCAGCAGCTTTAAAAGAGCACAATGCCCAAAATGTGAAGCAAGTCTGAACATCTAGCCCCTTCTTTTTGTGAGTAAATGGGATCTGAGCTCTTCTAAAAATATGACCCTCTTTATAAGAACTGAGCCCTTCTGATAACCTTTCCCCTCATACCAACTCTTGCTATGTAGGTTGTTTTGGTTTAGAACTGAAATATGGACCAACACCATTGAAGATGGGCTACCTGGGGGTCTCAACAGCCTTGGTGGCAAGATGCCAAGGAGGCATCTAAAGAGAGGTCATAGAAATAATGTAAGATGAAAGAGAAATTTCAGTGTTTGTTTAACCCTTTAACTGATCCAGATTTACACAATACTCATGATCTACTGTAGCAAAGAATTCATGCTGTTCAGTGGAGCTGAACTAAATGTGAAAGTGATTCACTGATTTTTAATGGGCAAAGTCAGAGTTCGAGAAGAGAAGGTAAATTCAGAAATGCAACATGAAGATTAACATATTAGCCTGTAATAAAAGAACTAACTCTCTTACAGGACCTTTTTACTTACAATTGGAAGCTGGTTATCTCTGTTTTGTTTTGTACAGTGCTTTGACAACGTACAGTGTTATAAAACTGTGAAGTATTCTTATTGTAATCACACATGCTGCCCAGAGAAAATGTTGCAAGGAATTTCTCTGTAATGACATTTTGGGAGATTAGTGACAGGGGATGAGTAGCGAGTGAAATCTTGACTAAGGGAAGGGCTTGATTCAAACCAATATGGATTGCCCATTATAAGACCTGATTTTTCTCTAATTTATACTAGAACAAATCAGATGAAGTCTATAGAGTCACACCAGTATTAAACTAGCATAAGTTTAAGGAGAATCAGATCCATTATATTCATTTTGTAGATAGGCTATATTTCAGGGAGGAAATATGATCTTGTGGCTTTGCCCCGAGATTGAGGTTTTGGCTCTGTGTTCAGTTCCCAACTTTGCCTCCAGTCACTGAATCTCTTTGTGTCTATACTCAGGGTTTGTTTGTATGTTCAACTGCTTTCTCTTCCCCTTTGTCTGACTTGTCTATTCAGTCTGTAAGCTCTTCAGGGCAAGGACTGTCTCTTATTAAGTGTTTTGACCCTGATGTTAGATAAGACCTCTAGGTGCTACTGGAATACAAATAAATAATAATGGGAATAAATTAAAGTTGGTGAAGAACGTGTTTAGGGAAAAGATAGGGTGGGAGGAAGAATTTTCACCTGGAGACAGCACTTCTTGAATATAACCTATGTATCAGTTTTGCGTAGTATCTTCATTCAGACCCAACCTCATTTTATTTGCTTTTGCTTTTGTTATTTCACTTTGCATAAAGAGATCTTTGTTTCTCTTGACTCTCTGACACTGCAGTGCATTGCAACTAAAAGGATCATGACAGAATAAACAAGTATGTCATGTACCAGCCACTGTTGGAACAAGCTTAAATGGAAAAAAAGATTGAAACTCTTAAAAAAAAGGGTGGGGGGTACCATCAAAACTTTCATCACCACTTTAAACAGGCAATTTTAAAAGTGTTTGAATTTATCTTTATTTGGTTGAACATATGCTATTTGCTTCAGAACAGAAAGTTCTTTTCATGTATCTTAAAAGCCTTTTCCCCTCCTGAATATTTTCTCTCTTACTTTTGTGAAACAATTATGATTTTTAAAGTGCAGTTTGCCTGTGATTTTTTTTTAAGTCAAAAAACAATTATGCCTTGATGCTTCAGTCTGATGAATTCCCATGATAAGTCTGTTTTAAAAGATTCCTTTCCCCCTTCCTTCTAAAATATTGTAACAGAATTTTGAACAAATATCTCCCTGAAACTGAGAGTAGCCCATTGTAACACACAGGGAGAAAGTGAAATGCAGAAGCAAGCTAATATGCTCTGTCTTAAAATATTGTTTTGTTTGATGAAAAAACCCAAACAAGTGGGCTTTAATCTTTTATTATTGTTATATTTAAATAAGGCCTGTCAGAGTTCCCATAGCCTTTTTTATGACTGCTAATTATTATACTTAAAAGCCTTACTTCAGTGGCCCTACAGACTCCATCAGGAATTACCAGAAGCACACAGTGCCAGCTATGTCACTGCCAAAGCCGATATTAATTAATGGTGAAAATTTGGTGCTGACAGCTGAGATCTCAGTCGTAGGGCCTGCCCAAGGTCTGATCAATGCAGGACCCAAGGAACTGTGACAAAGTTAGTTTTACACCACCATTATGTTCTTCTGATCCTGGAGCCAGCTGTAAGACAGTTCAGCCTCTGATGCAAATTAAAGGAGCTTTGGTATATTATTGACACAGTGAAATGAAATTGCAATCAGTTATTTATAGCATACAGTGAAATAAATATGTCATGGTGCAATGCTATCTTCTCCTCTTCTTTTACGATTTTCAGGGCTTGTCTAAACACAAGTTGGCACCATTTCAACTTAAATCGGTTAAGTTAAACCACTGCAAAACTTTTGTATGTGGATCTTCTGAAACTATGTATAGATTTAAAACTGGTTATATTGGTTTAGCCTGTAGCTATAAATTTACCAACACTAGTTGGACTGATATATATCAGGTTTAAATTGGTATAAGAGTGTTTTCACATGAAATTGCCCCAGTTTAACTAAATTGGTATAACATCTGTGACGGAGTCAGACCAGAAGGGTACAGGAGAGTGCTGGAAGGCAGGTATATCAGCCTCAGGATGTGTAGGTCCCTGTTCCCTGGATAGCCAAACAAAGGCTACTCCAGGCCAATCAGGAAGCTTCTAGAAAGGAGTAGAAACAGCTAGCCTAATTGGGACACCTGAAGCCAATCGGGCACTGGCTGAAACCAGATAAAAACCTCCCAGTTAGTCAGGTGGGCTGTGGGTGTCAGGAGCTGTGGAAGGAAGTTATGCTGTTGGTGAGGCTGAGTGGTGGACAACATATCATACAGAAGGAAGGAGGCCCTGAGGTAAGGGTGAAGTGGAATTTGAAGAAGCAGAGACTGCTGTGGGGAAGTAGCCCAGGGAATTGTATTGTGTTTTGTGCCTAAAAGGTTAACCATCTTAGCTAATACTATTAGGGTCCCTGGGCTGGAGTCTGGAGTAGAGGGCGGGCCCGGGCTCCCCCGTTTCTGTCTCCCCTAATTAGTTACTGAGAAAGTGAGGTCACTCTGGGGCCTGGAAGAGTTTCTGAGGCCCCTAAATCTGCCAGGAAGCGCAGGACCCACAAATACAGACTCGGAACTTTGTCACATATCACACCATCAGTTAAGCCAGTACAGTTTTGTCTGTAGGTGAGGTTTGTCATGTCACCCCTCCATGGTTGCTCAGAAGGAAAGGAAGTGCTGCCTTTCCTGCCTGGCTGCTTAACAGGAGGTCTGTATGTCCCTTCCTTACCCAAAACTTGGTAGGACAGGGTGGAAACACAGTATCTCTTTTCCACTGTGTTGCTGCTCGCTTATGCGTAAGCTAGAATCATATCCATGAACTCCTCAAAAGCTTCATGAAGGACCAGAGCAGTTGCCTCTGGTTCTTAATGTACAGGCTATGTATCACTGACCCAAGATAAAACTCTTCTACTGTCAACAGCACTTAGATTGTTGGGTGAAAGATGATATAGAAAACTCACAAGAGAAAAGTGATGCTGTAGAAGGTAAATTTCCGCTACTACTGCATTCAGATTTTTAGTGAAAGATATGACTCCAGATTCATAAGACATTCAAAGAGAGTTTATGACAGGAAGCTTTTAGGAAGATAAAGGCCATTGATATATATATACACACACACACACACACACACACACACACACACACACACTTAAAATATAGTAAAATAAACCACAAATGTCAGATGTCAAATAACAATTATTTGAGCTACAATCACTGATCACATGTATGCATTCTCCAGAATTGAAATATTAAAATAAGGCAGTGTGACTTTAAAAAGACAAAGACATTAACACATTGCCGTTCCGATGAAACAGAGTAGAACAAATCTGATTGGATGCTGGTCAGTTTGTGCCTGTTGCCTAATCGAGAGCTTATATTTTACCACAGTCCCCAGGGCACTGCTTTATCTTCAAAGCTTGAGCCAATAAAATTCACATCTTTAACTTGTCTACAGGCTGTTTTTTCTTTTTCTTTTCTCCTCTCCAGTTCTCCATCCTGGCTCATTTGAACAATCCTATTTATCCCCAGTCAAGTGCATACATGCAAACCCCTGATGAAAGAAAACAGATATGAAATAAAAGAAATAGAACTCTTTAGATCTACACCAACATACTATTTTCAGTCTGGCTTCTTCTGCCTCTTTGTCAGTGTTTAGTGCATCCACCAGGTTTTAATAAAGGTAGTTTTGATAAAGTTGGTTCATAAACAGGCTTGGGCTAGCATGAATTTACATAATGGCCACTACATTGCACATGGCTTTTAGAGTTTTGGTGAGACAGGGAGCTTTTCAAAGATGCAAAAAAGAGCAAGGCACCCAAATACCACTGAAGGGCTGTAGAAGTTGGGCACTTAAGTCCCATTTGTGTCTTTGAAAATCTCCCCTTTCATATATGATCAAGTTTCCAAAAATGGAAAGTGGATGCATCGATACAAAACTGTACTCCCAAACATGGATCTGCAGAGTGCACATAAGAAGCTAATGGAATGTGCAGCTACCTATCCACTGAATACACAATTGCTGTCTGGTGGATGAAATTCATCCCTGTTCAGAGACACAGCACAAAGCCTATGCATCGCTTACGTCCCATTTAAACCATTTTCACAAGGTTGACTTTCATGCTAATGTATGCAGATGTAGATGCACTTTGGCATACATTGTTTCCACACATGCATTTCTTGAAAATTTGGCACTTTGGTGTTTGAAATTGTTTATGACCCTTTTATCCCCCATAATTATTTTATTCCTCTGGAATGATTTGGCATGGAGTTTTGAATCTCCTCATTTCAGCACATGTAGTGTTGGTTTACTTATAGTTTGCATGTGACTGTATCTTAATGGGAACAAGAAGAAGAAGAGGTCAAGGTTGTTTAGTTTCCATGCTTCTTCATCTTTGAGAGGGTTTAGATAAAGACTGGCAGGTGTACTAATGTTGATAATTACCACCGTCAGCTTGGGAGAGAATCAATGATCACCTAATGCCTAAACTGGTTCTAAAAACAGATCTTGATAATTGAAAAGCCAAAGTCATTAATCAACCTATAGTATGATCTACATAAGACAAACTACATCCTCTCATGAAGGAAAGCATGTCGTCTCTTGTTCATGTGTGTTATCTCTCAATTTATATCTCATACAGATTTATCTGGCTCTCGGAAGC
This sequence comes from Dermatemys mawii, assembly GCA_007922305.1. Lineage (NCBI taxonomy): Eukaryota > Metazoa > Chordata > Testudines > Dermatemydidae > Dermatemys > Dermatemys mawii. The sequence continues at coordinate 73,779,718 of ML677332.1, forward strand.
CCAGTCCAGTCTGTGGCTTGAAAACACATTGAAGCTGTGATCTTACACTTACTCAGACATAGCAGTTTGAAGCTATGCTAAAAATTGTTGCCAATGGTGTTTCAACTATGGGTGTTAATATATTGGGGAAAAAATATGGTAGAAGGGACCGATATGCTACCAACAATTGGATAGGAAGTTACTGTTAGCAAGAGTTGTCATAGCAGAACTGTGCTGGGTTACTGTGTTGGCAAGTAACAATAATAATAATAACAATAATAATAATCCTTTTAGTTATGGAGCATTTTCTATCCAAGGATATAAATATAAATTTGCAATCATTAATTATACCTCAGGCTCCAAACATACCTTAATTAGGGGCAATTTTCTCCCTGGATGACAGAATCTTCCTACTGATGCAAGTTGCAAATGTATATGTATTTATACATATAATAGACTAGGTGGGTGGTGTTGTGACTATTCCTAAGTTCCTCTTTGGTTTGGATGTAAGACTAATGGACCAAATGGCAGCAAAGCCAATTTAGTTCAATGTTTCAATAAGCAACCTGGACAAAATCGTAAGTGACATCTTATTTGAGACAGGTTAGCATTACATGTTTTTCTCAGGCCTAATCAAGTGAAGTACAAGAAAGGCAAAGCATGAAATTCAGATGGATAGCAGTATTAGAGTTATACATGGATGGATGGACTAAGAACAGACCCTGACAAATAAATTCCTAAATTTGGGCTGACCCAGTTACCAACTTTTTGAGAGTTTCTTCAATGACCTAAGGAAGCACGAGGAAGAAGTCTACATCAATACTATAGTATTTTCAGCCTCAAGATACGGTTCATCAAGCCACTACCCTTATTTGGCCCAGGACATTCAGCAACGTGTTTGCACTTCTAAAAGCAAAAGCCAATCAAACAAAAAACCCCACATGTCTTCAGAAATGATCCTTCTCTCATGTCCATGATGGCAAGGCCACTGAACAAAGGAAAATTATGTGTCATGTTAGCTAACAAACATATTGTGCTATTGCTGTTTTTTCCCCAATAACATGAAGGATTAAGGATATCAGAGCTGAATGGAGAAAAGTAATAACTAGACAGGGGATGGATCATTTGATGATTACTTGTTTTGTTCATTCCCTCTGAAGCACTTGGCATTGGCCACTGTCAGAAGACAGGATACTGAGCTAGATGGACCATTGGTCTGACCCAGTAGGGCCATATTTATATTCTTTTGCTCTTATATTTTCAAAAATAAAAAAATGTGCCAATTTTGTTCCAAAAATCTAATTCCTTTCTCCAATGAAACAATGGTATAACCACTAAAATAAATAAAAATCTAACCATCTAGCCAATAACAAAGCCATGATTATAAAGCAACACAGGTTTACTAAGAATAATGGGTACAATTTCAGTGACTTCCCTTTTGTAAACTCAATTTATGCCAACATTTTTACATTGCAGCTCAACTGTAAGCACAAAACCAAGTAGATACAACTTTAGTTATTTCACTGACAATCCAAACCAAGTAGCTATAGGTATAAATTAGAGCTAGATGAAATTTTTCAATCTAAACTTTTTTCAGAGAAAAAATCAGATACAGTGATACTGAAACATTTTGCAAGTGTGTGTTGATTTTGCTGAATTGTTTCAGTCAACAGATAAAAAAAATATGGAAAAAATCATTTTTTTAAAATGTTGACAGCTTTCGTCCCTCAATTTTTTGGAATTGCTGGCTAAGTAAAAATCTGTTATTTGCACATCTCTAAATAAGTACACTCATTTTGACCCACAATATTATGGTTGTGTGCCTGCAACATTTTTACACATCAAATTGATTTGCAGACAGTAATCTGAGTGTTTACCCTTTTACTACATAAAGCTAGTTAAAATCAGGTGGCTGGAGAGGCAACTATTTGTTTTTCCCTTGCAATTCATTTTGTGGGTGCAAAAATATTCAGTTTTTATACTTGCAAATTGCACATTCAAGCAGGGATCACAGGCTTGAGACTCCTTGGAAAAAAAATCCCTCTAATCCTATTAGACAAGTTGATTGCTTATTTGGACAATGTAGCAGAATTACTGAATGAAGGGAAAGTAGCAGATGTAATATACTTGGATTTTAGTATAGCATTTGATACTGAGTCTGACACAACCTTAGTTGAAACCTTAATTGAAACTGGCATGGATAGGAACAATGTTATGTGGATAGAAAATAAACATTAATGGGTAAATGGGTAAACAGGACTGCAAACAAAGGGCAATGGTAAACCACACAATGTGCTGATTTGGGAATGGTTTACACTGGGGCCCAGAGGGATCATGCTGAGTCTTATCTGACATTTTCATTAGTGATCTGGAACAAGGAGTAAACAAAATATTGACCAAATTAGCAGATGATTCCAAATTGGGAGACGATGCAAATGACATGACAGAGGAATCAAATGAGTAGATTATAAAGCATGAGCAGAAAGTAACAAAATAAATTTCCACTCGCATTCCTTGTGCTCAACCATAGTAACTTGCATTTTTACAATACACAGGTAGTTTATAGGACAGGAAAACCGGGACCAGCAGTAATCCAGAGGAAGACCTAGGAGCAATAGTGCACAATTACATTTAGACATGAGCTTTCTATCTATTATAGTGGTAGCAGCCAATATGAAGGGGCATCATGACATGTTTCTGCATGTCTTCAAACTCTATCAAAATGGAACATTATATTCAGTTTAGGATAGAGGATTTTCAGAAACAATGGAGAGAGTTTGAAGCAACACACAAACAATAAAGGTCCGGGGCTACAGCGCAAGATTATGCTAAATATAGTTATTAGGAAACAGTAAGAGCAAAATAAGGAAAAATTTGGATAATTAGGAACTAAGGGGAGGGACACGATAACTGTGCAAATATTTTAAAGCTCAAAACAAAATAGAGAAAGAAAATATTTGTGGTGGGAAAAGAGGGATATTACTGAAAGCAACAGGCTGGAGCTGAATAAGGAGAAATTTAGGGTGAATATGTGGGAAAATATTCCTTGCATTGAAGCATAGTATGCTACAGACTAGTTGTCTTTAAAAGGCAGTAGAAGCTCTATGTCTTGGGACATTTAAATCTGGACTCAACCAAAACTAGGGCTCAGACCCTCAGCTGCTGTAAACTGGCACAGCTCAGGTGTCCTCGGGGACGCTATGACAATTAGGATTTGTGGAGACAGAAAACCTGGATGAACAAATAAATTATCTTGTATTCAATGGACAAACTTGTTTATGAGCAGGATAAACCTGAGATAGGGCAGAAGCGGCTGCAAAGCATGACCATCCACTAGGGGCATTTTATTGCAGCAGAAGGGTCCAGGCTTCCTGGAGGTACCATTTACATTTCCTAGTACCAGCTTTGGTGAATCTAGTGTAATATTATATTGCAAGGGGTATCCAGGAAGTGTCCATACCATCTACAATGTCAGCACATATGTTAGGAAATTTGTTATCTAAAGGTGCTCTGTAAAGTCTACTATTACGGTGGTGATCAGGTGCATCAAGCAACAAACTACTCAAAGTATTGGAACATAAGAAAGTAACACAACGAAAGGTGGGGAGGGTGGGTTTGTCCTAAGACATAGATAACCTGTCAATGGAGTAAAATAGTGAGGAAATTTATTTAAGTATTCGATGCCCTTTTAAATTAATAAGAGGAGGATTTTGCCACTGTTTGTTATAGAGTGAATTGTGGTATTAAGCCAAAATCAGCAAAATAGAGCTAAATTGGCCACAGGGCTTTAGCACGTGCTCCAAAAGCCATAGTGCATCAGATAGCCACAGTGGCTCCTGGAACAGAGGAGTACAGACACTCTAACACACATACACTGTGTGGATGCCGTGCATGATCCCACTACCTGTCAATAGAAGTGATAAATTTCATCAGCAAAGATTATTGTTATAGTGGGTGTAACAAAGCAGTACAGTTACACACACTCTTCCATGTTCTTTTTCTTAGCATGTGAGCAAATGTTCAGTCTCGTGAAGACATGCTGGAGGCTGTTAGTTTTGCTATGCAAGGCTCTGCTTCTGGGTAGAAAGATCCCTGTGAGCAGTAGGAGAGTTTGTGCTATACCTTGGTCACTGATTGGAGTCAGTTCTTGGGACAAAGTTGCTGCTTGGGAACTGAGCACTGATGTTGGGTTGAGATTTCTATGAGGGCATAGACTTGTATATTGTTTCTGACCTTTGGAAATTCATCAAGTTGAGTGCCAATTCAAAGGGGTCAAAAACATCCTTAACTGTATAGAACAATGTCAGTATAACTCGTAGTAATAATACATTGCATTTATAGAGTTCTCCTTTCATCCTGAAGAGTCCTTGAATGCTTTATGCACTTGTCTGCCACTGAAATGGGTCCCACCTCTGGGGTGGAAGCCAGCAGCCATTCGGCATCAGCGATACTACAGTATTTAAACAAGATAAATGCATACAAGAGAGTCCATCTGTTAGTTTGCCAGTCAATTTGTATATACAAGAAGATCAACAGCAACTTATGTGCCAGATCCTCTCCAATATTTCTAACAGAGCACAGGCAAGAATAAGGAAATCATTTGTGTCTACATTAGTTGTGTTGCCTGCCTCTGAGATCTCTTTGCATTTCTAGATACCAGAATTCTCTCTGGGCATGACCAAATGAGTCGATCTGATGTTATCAATATATGCCTCCATCGATAGAAGGACATGCAGATAGGTGTTGCAACCTTTTGCTCAGCTCCAGTCCGTGGCTTTTGCCAAAGACTTCAGCCAAAGCTCCTCACAGGAGGAGTGCCCAGAAACTTTTGGCTCCAAAATAAAGATTAGGATTCATGACAGCCAAATTGTAGAAGCCTCCTGGAGTCTCTGTGGCCAAAACCATGGAAAATGAAATTAGCTCTGACTAGAGCCCTATAGATCAAACATTCGGAGTAGACTAAACTTCTTTGACAATGAGGCTAAGATTTCATAGCAAAGCAATTTTGCTCAGTAATTTGTCCAGATCTAAATGCCCTTAGTTCTTCTAAGTTCATTTCTCATTCATTATTTTCTCAGGACAGTTCCTTTGAACATAATAAGGCAACCAAGCTCCTGCTATAACAGGACCATTGCAGTACAAGTGTATGTGTTATAATATCTTATTTTCCGTTATGGAGATTTAATCAAATGCACTAAGATGATAGACTGTAACAGAGATTTTTCAATAATGTACGTTAAAAGGGTCCTTACGTAAAGACTTGGAACTATGGAGTCAAAAGATTATGGTGTTTTCAGCATACACTATTCTATGAAGCATTAGCTAGCCTACTGGGAAGCCTACATCGTTCTCTGCTACCCCAAGTGCTTGTGAGTCATTATGGCCTTATTTGGTTGTCTGATAAATTCTGTAAACTGGGGTACTGTATATCATACAGCAACACTATATATCATTCCATTCTCTAATAGAAACATAAAACAACCATTGATTGCAAACAGGCTCTTTTAAAGATTCACTATGCTGTTTGGCATTTCCAAATGTTTTTTATGTTGGCAAGCTATTATAATAACTCATACAGGATCAAAATACATGTAACTTATTCCGAAGTACTCCACATGCTAATTAAATAAACAGAAGTGCACTTGTCCCAGCTTCCCCCATCAAAAAAGAATATACTTATCCTCCAGAACAGTATTTCTCTTCAGCTTCTCCTCTTTATGCCTCAAACCAAACCTTCCCTCCCAGCCTTCAACAGTCATATTCCTGTTCACTGACTCTCATGTTACTGTCTCTGTCTCTTCATATATCTAAAATATTAAAGTGAAGCAAGGTAATGAGTCACTTTTTCTCTCTCCAAAGAGGAGAGAGGAAGATGACACACACACTACTGATCTTACTAAGAAAAGGAGATGGCTTTTTTTTGTTTTTATTTAATCTTCATCAAAACTGCATCGCCAGCGTCATTTCACTATTAAGGAAAAAGGCAGGTCTAAGCAGCCATAGCAGCGCTACCAATGACAACACTTTTCTGGTTCAGTTCAGGGCACTTTTGTACAGCCAAAAGATAGCCGTGTCTCAAATATGTTCAGTATGTATTCACTTCAAGCAAAATACACTTCCACTTGATGAGCATGTGTGTAAGTCCCATTAGCATCGCTCATGCAGGGGACAATAACCTGCTAGTGTGTCCTCCCGTTTGAAGCCATAAGAACAATATTCAGAATGCTTATGACCAGACTTATGTCTTCCAGTGAGCATCAGACATTACTAAAGAGTGGAACGCGCAAAATGCAAATGAGGGTTAAGCCCTGATTTGACCTTTAAGAAACATGTTCTGTCTAGGTCTCTCTCTCTCTTTCGCTAGGCCCTCATCACTAGTATCTGTATGCATTTTCAGACAGCTAACGGAGGCAGCTCCCTCATTAGCAATAGCTGTATGTAGTGTTTGCTTCCACCGTGCATTTACGAAGGAAAGTGAAAAAGGTGCAAATGGAATGAAAGTATAAGATGAGTTTGGCAGAAGAGAAGGGGTAGGGCCACGGCCAAGAGAATGTTTCTGCTATGGAATTTTCAAAGAAGTTCAGCTGGGTGCAAATGGTCTTTGAGGTGCAAGCAGTTTGTGCCTAAAACTGTGTTCATAACTGCTTGTGCCAGACGGAACAGCCAAAACCAGCTGCTCCGCATTGTCTCATTAAATCTGCCATTTTACACACAGCAGCCAGAGACAAGCAGGCAGTCACTTGGCAGCAGCTTGTGGCTGCTTGGCACTGCCGCAGAAGCATGCTCGTCGCTCAAATTGCAGCCAACCTGAGGCATAGAGAAGAGGAGAAAGGGAAGAGGAGAAGTTTCACAGGCAGTGCAGAGCCGTATCATTACAACAGGATTTACAAGTTGCTGGTTAGCTTTTTCAGTATGCCATAGGAACAACTCCCTGCAAAGGCAGAAGAGAGGCATACAAACTATCCTGAGTCTGTGAGAAGTTATAAGAGGAACTGAAGAGTTCAATGCAAGGTAACCACGCAATAACTGTGGGTGATTTAAGTCACCACTGCTTGGCACTTTGGCATCAGAACCATCAGAACCAACAGAACCATCCTGGGATGCCAGAGGGATTTCAGCCAGTCTGCCTTCTGCTCTAGGACTCTGAGTGCCATTATCAAAAGCACTGTCATTATGATCCCCAAACACAGGCAATACTAAGTCTGGAGTGAGTTTTATTACACAATTTACATCTGTCCTGGGTCTGGGAAGCAGTGTGGCCTAGTGGATTAGGACTCAGGGAACCTGAGTTTTATTTCCAGTTCTGACAACAGGCCTGCTGGGTGACCATGGACAAGTCACTTCATCTCTCTGTGCCTTGGATTCCCCCTCTTTAAAAGGGGGATAATGATACTGACTCCTGTAATGTGCTGAGTGACCTATCGATGAAAAGTGCTTTTTAAGACTTAGGTGTTAGTATTATTTTTGACAGTAGTTATGTTCCTCTTAGACAGTCTTCTTGAGGGAATGAGGGAGCTTTCTGGGAACAGGAAGAAGTTCCATTCTATCAATGGACAGGTTGTCTCATCTGAAACTCTGCATCACAGAGGCAGTGGCAGAGAATGCAGGGGCATGTTCTGATTCCTATATTATAAAATGATCTGGCTTTTTAGTGCTAAGGAACGAACTACAAAGTGGCTGGCTACTGGATAATTGTGGGGTGCTCTTATAGCATTATTATTGGGATTTTCTTCCCTAATACAAATATTTTCAATGTTTCAGAAGGCTGTCCAATCTGCTAATGCCTCAGCTCACGATTCCTCCTCCAAAACCCCATGGTCCCATAGAGGAAGACCATAATGACAAAATGTATTTCTCCTCTGAGTAGATAGTGGGCTTTTTACTGCCCTGACATCTTCTCCCTTTTCCTGAGGACATTGTTAGTGACTGTAAGACTACCCAGCTTCTGGAAATTCTGGCCATCATCCAGCTGCACAAGGTTGAGAGTTGTGAGACATTTGCATGCGGACACCTCACACACATTTTCTTTCCCAGAGGCTTTTGCTTGGTCACTAAGTGTCATTATGACAAATGTTGCAGCCTCCAACACAACCACATATGCCTCCTATTGTAGAATGATGCAGGTACAATAGGAATAGCCGTGCCTGGAAGTTAGCCAATGACCATGTGAGTGATACACTCTGTGCTCTCTCCCTCACTGTTCCCAAATCCATCCACTGGTCTCAAATATGCCTGGTCAGTTGACTTTCACAGGGGAACCATCTTTTTACTGCGGTGGGAAACGTGGACTGAAATCTGCTGTATGCTCAACCCTCTTTGGGTCCTCTAGAACACATCTCAGCGTTATTTGCCACCCCAGCTAATTATGAGCAATGACGGTTGAAACTCTCTCCAAAACCTGCTGCTGGCTTCAGGAGAATGTAGTATTTTGTCTGTAAATGTAAAGAAAGGTAAAATGAGTCAGTTAGCTCTCAGCTGTGCTTAAGGAAAACCCTTAGAAAATCTGCACCACAATTGACAGGGCTTCACTGTGTAGGAGACCCATCTTGTATCCTAAAAACCATGAGAAGAAAATACTGTAGAAATCACTAGTGGCTCTGCTTATGTAGGACATGTTTATATAAGAAATTATGAAAAGTGCATAATACTGTCTGCATTCCAGAGCAGAGTAGCACATTGTACAAGTAATGGGGAAAAAATAAGCCCTCAAGGATATAACTCTTGTTACTTGAGAGAAGCTAAAAAAGAATGGTTGGTTTAGTAAATGCTTTTAATTTTATGTCATACCTTTGAATAAGATTAGGTTTTAGAACTTTCTATTTCTTATTAGAAAGTATATTCAAAACATACTGTTTTTTAGATATTTATTTGTCTTTCCAGAGCTGAGAGAAATACACAAAGAGAAATAACATGAAATACATTCAAGTCCAAACTGGAATCCACACTGTTAAGGCAAACTGGGGACACTCCAAACTGTTATGTATCAAGAAGCAGTTTACTTTTTCCTATTGTTATTATTTTTTTAAAATTTATTGGGTTCTTTGTTAAAAAATACAGAATAAATTCTTATAACCAAACCCATGGAATTTCAAGCAGAAGCGATACATGCTGAGCATACCTCACTGCACTGGTCTGAAAACCATAATACCTTTACAAGTACAGAAAGTGAAAAATGGCCACTTTTCAAATAGATGCCTTTCAGATAGTGTGCACACCATGCAATTGGTGCCTAGATTCACAGTCACTCATGCAAAGGTATGTGTTTCCTACACTATACTCAATGTATAGGCAGAGAATTTGTGTTCAGGGTACTGTAACACAGCCCTCTTCTCTGCTATTCCCTTCTCCTGGCATCAGGGTGGATGTAATTCTTCTCATGCATTATTGATAGGCCCAAAAGCCTGCCAAGCTAGCCTGCTTTTTTTGTGACAGACAAAGGAGGGTACACGGATGGCACCTCTCACTGCTTGGGGCTCTGCTTTCATTAAGAACATTTTCTGCCTGTTTTCCAAGGGCACCCTCTGTCAGAGACTGCCAGGCAATAAAAAAAATATGGCTTTGAAGTCCAGTGAATAGAAACAAAATGAATTAGCGTTCAGGTGTTCGTGCAACCTGATTACAAAGGCCCAATTCAGTGGTGTCCTTCACACCTTTTCACTTGTCCCTGCATAATCTTGACACATCTTTTAGGCTCTCTGCCTTTCCAGCCCCCCCTCCTCCACTCCCATCCCTTTATTTCCTAATGCTTGCAGGTCGTTCAGGAAGACACAAGCACTTACAGTTGTTGAGTGATTAAATATTTATAATCAGGGCAATGAGTGAGGTGTTGAATAATAAATGCTAAGGTTGAGGAGGCCTTAGATAATTTCTGCAGATTTCTTCATCCACAGCCTCTTTGATTCTAAGGCAAAATCCTTTTAATTAACAAAAACTTTTTTTTTATCACGGTGACAGTTGGTAGTCCTTTATCACTGTTTTGTTCGTGAACCTTAAACTTGCCACAATGCTAGACCTGTCATTAAAATCTTAGATAGACATGCATAAAATTTACATTGATTGTTGCTTCCTAGCATGTTGTTCATTTTGTTTTGTTTTTGCCCACGTTACCTCAGAGTACCATACATCAACCATGTATTTAGTTGAGAAATTGAAGTCTGTGTAATAAATGGTCAGTCTAGTTACTCAGAGACAGAGCTGTAACATATTGTACTGGGAATTGAGAGTGATCATTATATAAAGTTTCTTTATTGGGTTGTAACTGTAGAGAGTACAATACTTCACAAAACAGATGTAGGACAGGATTCTCTGCAGGAGTAAATCTGTTGACTTCAACAGAGTTTCGCCAGCAGAGAAATCAGCCTTAAGTGTCAATCCCTCAGCTGAAGAGCTCACACAGTGCTGCCATTGAGATTTTATTGTGAATCTTGCAACATTTGTTGTTTTTTTCTTAAAACCCAAGTTACTGGAGTCATATGATTATGTGAGACTCTCCCCTTTCACATGTTTTAAAAAGCAAATTTCCAGCTTTCATAGTGGTGGAGAAAATGTGACCCTCTAAAGGTTCAAAAGCCATAGGGGGGAAAAAAGGATCCTCAAAGCTATTACTTTTTAAAAATCTCTCTTTTTTTTTTTGCTTGGACTTGATTGTTGATTGTTGAATACTCAGTGTTGGCCGGACTGCTTGCAGTTTAACGCTGATAAGATAGGCCAAGGCTTAGGGAGACCATTGCTGAAGAGACCAGTAGTTGGATGGGTCCAGGGAAGAAATATGTTGTATAGCATGAGTTGAAAAAAGGAGAAAGAACACCTGGTGGCTAAGCCATGTGAAACATTCCAAGTGTAGAGGTCAGCATATAAGGAGTCACAAAGGCAAGAGTGAGAGACAGCTCAGGATTCTTGAGTTCTATTCCAGCTCTGCCACTCACTGGGCAAACCACTTAACCCCTCTGTAAAACGGGCAACATAATATTTCCCCATAATTCAGGATGGTTTGGGGGCTTGATAAATTGTCTATAAAATATTTTGTGATCCTCAGATTAAAAGGAATATGAAATTGAAAAACATTATTATTTTAACTGGCACAGGAAAGCTCAGAAAGAAATGACATATTGGAGCTATTTTATTCTAACATAGTCTAGCTATGAGCTGATGAGGAATACCCTCACTGATATATTTCATTATTTAACTTCTCAAATACAAATAAGGATCAAGATAAATTAAGTTGTCCACTGCAGCTTGGCTCTTGAAATGCAAAAGGGAATAGGGGTTGACTTTATGTCAAAACAGCATCACGGTAGTAGAAAAATCAGTTTCTCTTTAATTCATCCTTCTGTTCTAGTCATATTATCATTTGGCTCAGGTAACTTGTAATATCATGATGTCCAAAAGAGAGAGAGGGAGTTGGAATTGGAATGTATGAAGAAAGAAAATGCAGACTGGAATGGTCAATGGGCATCAAAATATTTATCCTGCATATCTGTGCAACTGTGAACACCAGGACAGTGCAACTATTGCAAGTGGCAAGCTGAGACTTCTAATTTTCTGCTAAATTCTGTCTTATCAGAACCTTATCCTCCCACTTTCCTTGTCTGTTTTGTCCACCTGTTGTGTCCTGTCTGACTCCAAAACCTGAATCCTGCAAACACTTAGCCTGTAAACTCTCTCGGGCAGGGAATGTCTTCTTTCTTGTCTCTACAGTGCCTATCCCAATAAGACCCTGATCCTTGACTGCTATTCCTAACCACTACTATATCATTATTATTATTATTGTTATTGTTGTTGTAATATTTTCTAAACTTCTCTAATATTTGAGAAAATCACCTTAAAATCATTTATTTTAAAATCATTTAAACCCCATAACTGTGTTTCCTCATTATCTTCCTCTCCCACCTCATAATTTTCTTTCCTTCCAAATCTGGTTACTTAACTCAATTCTGTGGTTTCAATTCTGGTTTTACAGTGGTGTAAACCCATTGGCTTCTACAGAGTTACTCCTGAATGCACTGATTAAGTGAGATCAAAATCAGGCACTGTATATGTAGACAAAGGACTTGATTCTCATTTACAGTAAAGCCACTTTCTCCTACTTTGGCACTATGAAGGGATCTTATAGTGGGTATAGTGTATTTATTCTACACTTTAATGATCCTTTACATTGCTAGGATGATGTAAAAATCCCAAGTGTAAATGAGAATAAGGCCCAAATGGTGAAAGACACTGTATTTGTCCTTCCCAAATCACCTATTACTTCCACAAATTATTTTGGTTTCAGCAGAGATTGGATGTTCTCTCTGAAGCTTAGTCCATACTTAAAAGTTTTGCCAGCATAGTTATGTCTGACTCCCTAACTGGCAAAAGCCCTAATGTCAAAAAGTGCTTTTCCTGGTATGGAATATTTGGTTCAGGGAACTGGTATAAATTATAGCAGCAAAAAAACCCTTTTGTTCCGACATAAGCTGTGTCTCCACTAATAGGGTTTGTGGACCCCGTGATGTCAGCAATCCATTTCTAGTGTAGACCAGTCTAAAACATGGTCAGCCTAAACAAAGAAAGTGCAATTGGTTAAGATTTCAAATCTCACTATAGGCATGTGGATTTTCTTATCTAGGCATATGAAGAAACTGAAAGCATTAGAACAGAGGTAATGCACCTGTTCCACCACTTTGATGGAATACCCTCCCTTGTCAGTTTCTTTACACATTTCTAGTGATGCTATACCCTAGAAGCCAGGACCTATGCCATATGCTGGGTAGTATCCTTGGTATTTTAAGAATGCAAAATATTTTAATGAGAAATGTAAGCTGGAAAGACAGTGTTGTGCTGTGGGTGGAGCAATGGACTGGGACTCCAAAGACCTGAGGTCTATTCCCAGCTCAGACACTGATGCACTATATAACACTGGATAAAAAATGTCACCTGTCCTTCCCTTTGTCTGTCTGTAACAATTGGGGGACAGGGACTGTCCCTTACTATGGGTTTGTACAGTGCCTAGCACAAAGAAGTTCTGACATGAGATGGGCCTAATATAATACACAGTTATAAATAACTATAATAATCAATGGCCAAACTGCCTGAAAAATTCATTTGCCACCCTCCAGAAATGATCTCTAATTCAATACTAATCATTTGATTCATAAACAAATCATAATCTAAGAAAAGAAAAATAACCCACTTATAGAAACATCTTTGTTGGGGGCGTGAATGCAAAAACTACATAGCTTAACTATATACTTGCTTTTCGTACTTTTGCCCTCATAACATTAAATCACACATTTTTTTTATCCTTGTTTTCCCTTTGTCCCACTTGTCTTCATATAAGCTTCCCTGCACCCAGAAGACCATAACAATAGGCTATGCACTTCAACTATAGCAATGTGTACAGCTCAATGGTAAGAGGTTACTTAGAATTGCCTCCTAATTTTCTTCTCTGTCCCCACCAAGGGGGCAACTGCTAAACCAGCAACAGCTAAATAGATTGATCACCAGTTACCAACCCTGCTGATAAGTTCCAGGCATATCTTTCCCAGTAGGGGTCACTACAGAGCATAAAATAGGGAATCTGGAAAGAGAAAATGAGTATAGTATAACAGAAGAAACCAGGTAAATATGAAAAATGCTTCAGTGGAAGATTAATCCTTCCTGTAGTCTGCCGTTAAAGTAATAAAAGGTTTATGATTCATTTCTTACATTATAATGGAGGAGGCAATTAGTAATTACTGGATTTATAGTATTTGTTGTGTTAACTCAGCCAATAAAATATACAGCAAAACTGATTTTTTTTAGCACATTCACTGCAAACTAATGTTCTTGAAGCATTAAAAATGCAATCTAGTGCATTGAACTTCTTGTGCTATTACAGAAAGAAAGATGGTCCTCCAGTGTACACGGACATTCAGTATTAAGAACTCAAATATTTTCTTCGGTTTTTTTCCATGCCATTTTTTTCCTGAGGAAAGGTTAAACAATCTAACTCTAGCAATAAGATTTAGCATAAAACCCACAGCTGCTTAATGTCTATTGTTAGAAGACTAAGTACAATTTCCCAATCAAACTACACCATCTTTTCCCTGAATGCACAATCAAGTTTGGATATTTTCTCAGGGTAGGGGAATGGTTACATTCAAATAATTTTCAGTTGCTAATGCCACTCACTCAGAATTATTTTTGTCTCTGAATTTTGCTCCACTAAAGAATTTAATTGAAAAATGGTATTTACTTCATAACTATTTTTTCTGCAATGGATCAGAATCCTGTAATGGCATATTGTTTGAAGGCTATAAAAGGTTTACATTCCAGTAACGTTTCAAATTAAGTTCTGTATTAAAATCTCTATTCACACAGAGCGAAAGTTTTGGCCTGAACTGACAAAAGCAAAGCACCATTCAGTGATTCCCTACTCTCTCACTCTATTGTGCCTAGAATTTTTAGAGTCAGCAAAACAATTAATTGTCTTGTAATGAATCCATTGCATCAATGACATTGCATTAATTAGAAGTCCATGGCACACATACTAGCCATATCAAATAGGAGAGATAGTAAGTATGGTAGGAGACCACATTGGCTTAACCAGGAGATATTCAATCATCTGAAACTCAAAAAAGAGTCCTATGAAAAGTGGAAACTAGGTCAAGTTATGAAGGATGAATATAAACAAATACAAGTATATAGAGATAAAATTTGAAAGTCCAAGGCATAAAACAAGATTAAACTACCTAGAGACATAAAGAGTAACAAGATAAGATTCTACAAATACATTAAAAACAGGAAGGTGACCAAGGGCAGAATAGGCCCATTACTTAATGAGGGGGAAGGGGGGAAACAATAACAAAAATGTGGAACTGGCAGAAGTGCTGACTTTTTTGTTTCTGTTTTCACCAAAAAGTTTAGCAGCGATTGGACGTCTAACATAGTGAACACCTGTGAAAATGAGGCAGGATCTGAGGCTAAAATAGGGAAGGAATAAGTTAAAAATTACTTAGACAAATTAGATATCTTCAAGTTGCCAGGGCCTGATGAAATACATCCTAGAATACTCAAGGATCTGACTGATATGTGAGCCATTAACAATTATCTTCAAAAAGTCATGGAAGATGGGAGAGATTCAAGAAGACTGTAAAGGGGCAAATATAGTGCCAATCTATAAAAAGGGAATAAGGGTAACCTGGAGAATTACAGACCAGTCAGCTTAATTTCAGTACCTGGAAAGATAATGAGTACTGTGGCACCTTAAAGATTAACAAAAGTATTGAAGCATAAGTTTTAGTGGACTAGTACCGACTTCGTTGGATGCATCCGGTCTAGTGGGTAGTAGCCCACAAAAGCTTATGCTTCAATACTTTTGTTAGTCTTTGAGGTGCCACAGGACTCTTTGTCGCTTCTGCAAATCCAGACTAACATGGCTACCCCTCTTATTCTTGGAAAGATAATGGAGCAAATAATTAAGCAATCAATTTGCAAACACCCAAAAGATAATATGATAAATAACAATCCTCATGGATTTATAAAGAACAAATCATGTCAAACCAACCTAATAACTTTCTTTAACAGGGTCATATGCCTTTAGAATGAAGGGAAGCAATAGGTGTGGTATATCTTGACTTTAATAAGGCTTTTGATACTGTATCACATGACTTTCTCATAAACAAAGTAGGGAAATACATCCTATATGGGGCTGCTATAAATTGGGTGCATAACTAGTTGGAAAACCATTTCCACAGTGTAATCAGTGGTTCACAGTCAAGTTGGATAGGCATATCAAGTGGGATCCCACAGGGATTGGTCTTGGATCCATTTCTGTTCAATATCTTAATCAATGATTTAGATAAAGGCATAGAGAGTACAGTTTTAATGTTTGTGGACTAAACCAATCTGGGAGGGACTGCAAGTGCTTTGGGGAACAGGATTAAAATTCAAAATGATCTGGACAAATTGGAGAAATGATCTGGAGAAAATAGGATGAAATACAATAAGGACAAATGCAAAGTACTCCACTTAGGAAGGAGCAATCAATTGTACACATACAAAATGGGAAATGACTGCCTAGGAAGGAGTACTGTGGAAAAAGATGTTGGGATCATAGTGGATCACAAGCTAAAGATGAGTCAACAGTGTAACACTGTTGCAAAAGAGCAAACATCATTTGCGGGAGTGTTGTTCTGGCATCAGTTGGAGTATCACATCCAGTTCTGGGTGCCACATTTCAGGAAAGATGAGGACAAAACGGAAAAAGTCCAGAGGAGAGCAACAAAAATGGTTAAAGGTCTAGAAAACATGACCTATGAGGAAAGATTGGAAAAAAATGCATGTGTTTAGTGTGGAGAAGAGAAGGCTGCGGTGGGACATGATAACAGTTTTCAAGTACATGAAAGGTTGTTACAAGGAGGAAGGAAAAAATTTGTTCTCATTAATTTCTGAGATAGAAGAAGAAGCAATGGACTTAAATTGCAGCAAAGGATGGTTAGATTGCACATTAGGAAAAACTTCTTAACTTTCAGTATAGTTAAGCACTGGAATAAATTGCGCAGGGAGGTTGTGGAATCTCTGTCACTGGAGGGTTTTATGGGCAAGTTAGGCAATCATCTGTAAAGAATGGTTTATAATACTTAGTCCTTCCCTGAGTGCAGAGGACTGGACTAGAACACCTCTTCAGGTCCTTTCAAGTCCTACAATTCTATGACTCTATCAGACATAAACGAAATCAGGAGAAAGAGAGGGTCAGATTTATCTCAAAATTTTGTTGCTTTTGTCTAGGTTGGCAGAATCCATCCAATCATCATATCGACATATTTACTGGAACACTACCAATCAATTAATATAACATTTACGGAATGTAAAGTCTAAGGGGCAGAGACCAACTCTTTATTGTTTGTTTTCACAGAACCTTGCACAATGGGGCTGAATCCCCTATGTGCTACCATAATACAAATAATAAAACATAGAAATCCCATATAGAAGTTAGTGCCATAACAGATCTGTGCTGTATTGTAATAAGTAGAGCTGGTCAGGAATCTTTCAATAAAATGTTTATTTTTAGAGTTGTCAATTAATTACAGTTTTAATCAGACTGTTAAACAATAGAATACCAATTGAAATTTATTAAATATGTTTGATGTTTTTCTACATTTTCAAATATATTGATTTCAATTATAAAACAGAATGCAGAGTGTACAGCACTCACTTTATATTATTTTACTGCAAATATTTGCACTGTAAAAATGATAAATAATATTTTAAATTAACTTCAGACACGTACTGTAGTGCAATCTCTTTACTGTGAAAGTGCAACTTGCAAATGTAGAATGTTTTGTTACATAACTGCACTCAAAAATAAAATAATGTAAAACTTTAGAGCAGGGGCTGGCAACTTTCAGCACGTGGTCATCAGGCTAATCTGCTGGTGGACCACAAGATAATTTTTTTAAATCACTTGACAGCCATAGGTTCTTTTTTTCATCTGAAAATGCCAGTACATTGAAACTGAAACTTTGCTTGCAGATGAGTCAATTTCAACATTTTTTTATTTGATTTTTTTTTTAATTTGTCCTCATTCAAGATGTTAGAGTTTTTGCAGGAAAACTGTTTCCCTCCCAGCTCTAGTAAAAAGAATACTTACAAAAGGCTATGTATTACTCTTATTCCTAAATATATCTAGTTTATGGTAGTTTATAAAAATAGAAGTGAATAAATAACATTGTATTCTCAACATAACATCTTGCACCCACATGTTAATGGGAATGATAGCTATAGGAAGAAATAAATCACTCTCTCCTCATTTGCAAAGTTTGATGGAAATGACTGAGATGGTGTGGTCTGAAGTTTTTTAGTACACATAATGTGTAATAAACAGTACTGGGAAAACTAGATACTTATGCAGCAGCTACTTTTCAAATTTCAATACCTTGGCCTTTTAATTATTTTTCTTGTTTTATTTCGTCTACGGAATGTGACAAAATGGTCCAATCAATATTATGCACTTGCCATCTTCAGCGTATCATTCTGAAGAAGTAAGTGGGGTTTGTTTTTCCATATGTTGAAATAGGATCAGTTTAATATCTTGATTGTTGGCACTATTTTTGAATGCTGGTGAGTCAGGTAGCTGGGAATGTTCCCTCCGAGTCAGTGCTGAGCCAGCACACTGAGGACACGCTGTTGCTTCAGATGGAATCTTTTAGATGAGACAACACCAACACCCTGAAAACTTGTGGTCACTAGAGATGTTACTAAAAGAGAGGAGCTGCTGTAATAGGTATCCGCAGCAAATTCCAATAACAGTAATAATTGTCTTAGGCCAGATATGCCTAAACCTTCCAAGAAATTCATTTATAAAAATATTCTTTTTTCCTGTTATTAAAATATCATTAATAATTATTTTTATTGGTATAAACTGTACGATAGCTGCTATAATGCACATCAGAGCTGACTGTATTTCAGTCATATGTGAAGTGATTCGTGTATGACTCCTGATCCTGACATGCTCACTTAAATCAGGGATTCCACATAACAGCAGTTATGCATTCATGACAGTGCCTTTCCATTGACTTCAATGGGCTTTGCATCAACCCATGGATCTATCATATATATATGTGTATTATTATTAAATGTAGACCTCTGTCATTAGGCTAATGAATTAATGTTTTGTTGTGGTGGTGGTGGGCTTTTTTTGCTAATTGATAAACAATGGCTAAGAGTTTATGTACTTTGAGGTAGGGACCAACTTCTTATTATGTGTTTGTTCAGTGCCAAGCACAATGAGGTTCTCTCCTGGCCCATAACTCAGGTTACGAGGTATGACTGCAATACAAATATAATAAATAATAATTATTCTCCACTATCATATATGAAAATAAGCTTTGCAGTTTTCAATAAACAATTCTTAGACTGGCTAAGAGTACATGATTGTTGCATTACATATGATAGATTGGTATATATATATATATGGAATTTCTTTAATACATTTCATGCTTGTGTGCTTTATCTCTAGGTATAACAACCCCCAATGTCTTTTCCCCCGATTTGCATAGTTAATTGATAGTTTACAATGAGCTCATGGATACTGAAAAGCTAATAACAGAAACAAAATCAGTGCAGTGAAAAGGACAGTGTCATTATTTTGAATTATACAGAAATCGCAAAAATAGTCAAGGTGTCAGGTGAGAAAGCAATGACGATATTAGAACAAGCAAACATTCATTTTAGCACTGTATCTAAAATCTAAATATGTGGTTCCTGTTACACAAAGTTTGAATGAAACTTTGCATGAAAAATACACTCAGCATCTGAACGGAGAACTTGTGCATCAGGATAGAACTCAGTGAAAAACTGAAGGTTAGGGAGTTCTCCACCCACTAACTTCAGCAGTGTGGCCAGGTAATGTAATAATTAACTGAGCCTTGATATTTCATCAGTCTTTGATTACAGTGTGGTGCTGGGTGGAACATTTCACACAGAAAGTGAGTGAAACAATGTTGCAAGTGTGGGAGGGGAAGATGGAATCATTTTTCACATAGTGTAATTTTCATGAACTTTGCAATAAGAAAAAAATGGAGGTTTTTTGTTTCTTTTGTTTGGGTTTGTTTGCTTTTTGCTAAAAAGTGAAAATTGCATTGCAGTAGAGAAGCTGAGTATAGTACATAGTAGTGGGGAGACAAGGGTCAGACAGCTTACTGTCTTCTGAATGTTTCCCATATTAAGTATTTAATGTTTGAAGGCGTGAATCCAGTTGTGCTGCTCCATGAAGTAGAGAGGTACAGGAGAACTCTCAGGGAACCAGTCTTCAGGGCAAATTTGTGACGCCTCCTGAGGTCCCTTCCAACCCTGATATTCTATGATTCTATGATAAGAACATAAGAATGGCTGTACTGGTTCAGACCAAAGGTCCATCCACCCCGTATCCTGTCTATTGACAGTGGGCAATACCAGGTGCCCCAAATGGAATGAACCTAACAGGTAATGATCACGTGATCTCTCTCCTGCCATCCATCGCCACCTCTGACAAACAGAGGCTAGGGACACCATTCCTTACCTATCCTAGCTCACAGCTATTAATCGACTTAACCTTCATGAATTTATCCAGTTCTCTTTTAAACACTGTTATAGCTCTAGCCTTCACAACCTCCTCAGGCAAGGCGTCCCACAGGCTGACTGTGCTGTGTGAAGAAGAACTTCCTTTTATTTGTTTTAAACCTGCTGCTCATTAATCAGGGATGAATCCTGATCTGATGGAAGGGACTTTTGCCATTGATTTCAGTGGGTCCAGGAGCTGGTCTTTAATGCAGATCTTAAGGAGCCTAGGGAGCCTTAGATAGACTCTCCATCCAGGGGTGAATTTCCTCATTGCTGAATAAGACAACCTTGGCAAGGGGCGTAAAGGTGTGGAACTATCAGAAAAAAGTGGCAAACTATCTGATACTTTAGATTGTACAAACTGTATGTGTATATAGCATATATGTATGGCAAAATGTGTGCATGCCCATATATATAAAGATTTTTATTCAACAGGATATAAACCGCTAAATTTCTCCTTTTATTCAGGTGTGCCCTGGATGTGTGAAATGTGGGGAGGAAATATAAGATGAAAAGAACCAGAATATGACAAAGGATAAGACTACAGAAAGAGCAGCAGATAAAAAAGATAAGTGTTAAAGAGGAAATTAAAAGACAACATGTGATCCACTTGGAATTCCAGGAAACAAGAAACATGATCATATATGTCTTTAGTGACATCTTCATCTCCCATTGGCACTTTTCCTGAGAACAAGGGTGTTCCCTGTGTCCTGGCCAAAATTTAACCTGGGTAATTATATTCTACCTATATACAATTTCCATTGTGGCTTCAACTGAACAGCATACTCTAGTTTGCATCATTACCTGCTCTGTAGTATTGCTATGCATGCTACATTTCCATAGGGGGTCATGTTATCTGCATTATAGTTTGTATGTTATGTTATAAAGCACCCAGGATCCTTTTGCCCCAAATGTACAATCTACATTATGTTATGATCAGTATTATCAAGTTATTAAGGGTTGAATTATAATAAGTTTTAAGTAGGATCTCAGGCAAATCACAATGCCATAGTAGTACTCAGATGGAACTGAATGCAATTGAGCAAGCTAGCATGGCTACAGCTGGGAAAAGAAATGCAAAGAGCCAGATCCTCAGCTGATATAAATGGGTATAGCTCCCATAGCCACTTGCTTTGTTTTCCCCAACTGTAGCCATACTTGCTGGCAGATAGTGTAGCATGTAAGATGGCATAGCTCAAGTGATTTCAATGGAGCCTTGCCAATTTACACAGCTGAAAATCTAGCTCACAATGCAGAAATTATGGAGAGGGGCAAGCAGAGAATACTGCTCATCTCAACGTTTTAATAGCTGAGTTTTCCCCACCCAAATATGAATAATAATAACAACAAAGAGGAGCAGGCGGGGGGGGGGGGGCAGATGTGGTGTGTTTTGACAGCAGTTTCAGACTTGAAGGAGGCTGAGTGGCCAGAGAGTAAGAGAAAACAAAGCCAAAGGGAAGAACAGTGTCAGCAAAAAAAATAAAATAAAATAATAATAAAAAAAAATAAAGACTAAAAATGCAACCAGGCTTACAGAAAAGATCCACAGCAGTCAGTTGCTACTTGCGAGGGAGACAGAAAGTAGGGAACTGTACTATCGCCAAGTAGCTTGAAAAGGAAAAAACCCTGCATTAATAGGGTGGGATTTGATTTTTAAAAATGGTTTAGCTCAAAAGGGTGTTGGGGTAATGCAATCGAAGTCTTAGAAGGATGTAGGCTGCACACAGAGAAATGTCTCCTAAATGAAACCTCACCAAAAAGAACCTTTCAGCAGTGTCACAAAAGCATTTGTATAGAATGCAGTTGATCACCAGGTAATTCAGGAAAAGGGATGCAGCTGACCCCAACAGTAGGTAAGAAACAGACAGATTTGCTGTATCGGCCTAACTTGATACCTTACCTTTGATCCTGTGTTCACTTTGCATAGATAGTCCTACAAAACTGATTTTTTAGCATATAGTTTTATGTACAATGTTCTCATTTTTCATTGCGCACACCATATGGTATTATTTCTTCTCACAGTTTACAATGCTACAGTTACACAATGTTACTGTTAATTAAAAGTCTGACTCTGTTTCTGTTGCAACCAATGACAAAACTCTGAGTTTAGCCTGAGCAGAATTGGCACTAAAATCCATTAACAAACTTTTGTATGTATTCCCTAGCAAGTCCACAAACTAAAGATTCTAAAACTACCATAGGGTTTTTAATGTGGGATACTCAGAAGTAGTCCGCCATCTCAGTTGTAGTTATATGGCTAGGATTCCTAACAGAGTCAATTGTTAGGACTATGGAGAGCCTGAGGCTGTAGACAACACTACAGCAAAGTGTAGTGGCAAAGGGTATTGAGAATGTCTGCAGTTTGCTTTACCTGCAGAGGAAGAAAGGGTAATGGAGGGGATGAAAAGCTAATTGCTGCTGTTTTTCATTGATTGACCATCCATTTGGTAGTGCAGTCCTCAGGAGATCTCTAGGAAATAAACGTGTCAGTATTTGAAGGACAGAGTTTCTATTTGTAACTGAAACAGATTCAAGTAACTAATATCAGAGAAAGAGGAAGCCACTGGATCTCTTCAAAGGGTAGCATATGTTTAAAATGGGAAATATGTCTGGAAAGCATAACATCTTTCAAAATGGAAGGAACGTTTTAAGTGTGACCACGGCAGACATTCCATAGTTGGAAAACCATCTTTCTCAGAAAGAATGAAGGATAACAGGGAATAAACCTTTCAAAGACTGGCAGGTAGAAAAGTCTTATTTTACATACTATACATTATTTTGTTGAATTACAAAATTAAATTATCTGAAAAATCTTACAGACACACTAGAGACAAGGTTTAATTTTTTTTATTGTGGGTCTGCTAATTCTCTTTAGAGTTAAGCTAAATTACTCTGTCTTTGAAACTCATATTTTTGACAAATGAGTTAGACTTTTTGATCTTTTCCATGTATTTCATGCTGGTCCACAAATGAACTTTGCAAAAACTTAGCTTTTGATTTTGTGCTTTGCATTTTGTCAAGTGGATTCTTGTAAGCTCTGGTTCAGCAATTTTAAGACTCAGCTTCACAAAGGCTAATTAAATTAAATCAACTGAATGAAAAGGCAGCCACTCAAGTCTTAAGTGGCACAAGAGCCAATCCCTGAGGGACACCCCTTTCCCCCAACTTCTTTGTGTAACATGTCCTAAACTCTGTCCATGAAGCTGTTAACTCAAGTTGGCATTTCCCTTCAAACAACACTGGACAGAAGAAAATTACCCAGAAAAGCAAAAGAATGAAAATGGAGGTGCCAACACACTCAATAGTTTGGTGCTCACAGAAAATACATTATCCTTTATCTACCTTATGAAGTTATTTGATTAAGTGTAACAGGTTTACTGATTCTGTTTTTCCTTGTACACTTGTGATTGGTGAGAAAACTGCTGGAATATGACTCTGAAATCAGATATATTGCTTACCACAGCTTGCAGATTGCAGACAGAGAGTACGGTATGGAATCTGGCCATTATTTGCTGACCATTAGAAAAGCCTCAGTACAGAAAGGTCTGTAAACCTGCTTACATTTAGGGAATTTCCAGGAACCTAGTGATAGGGGCTGCAATTAGTGAACATAAGTTGGGGTAATGACAGTTTTTACATCATGTGGAAACCTCCTGCTCTCAAATGTAGAGGGTGTTATTTTCTGTTAAAAAAAAAAAAAGTCTTCCTATGGGAGTAAACAGCTGTAGTATCCAAGATAATATTTGTAACTGGTACTGGGTCTTCTGTCCCTACGCTACATACATAAAGCGGCAATCTCTTCTTTCTAACATTGGTGTGGTATTGTACTAAACTGGCCAAAATCCTGTTCCCATGGGAATTTTGCTATTGACCTATAGGGAGCTACGATTTCACCCTTTATATTTAAACTGTGAACAGGAAGGATACAGGCCCCAT
Organism: Dermatemys mawii; assembly: GCA_007922305.1. Classification (NCBI taxonomy): domain Eukaryota; kingdom Metazoa; phylum Chordata; order Testudines; family Dermatemydidae; genus Dermatemys; species Dermatemys mawii. The sequence continues at coordinate 73,803,694 of ML677332.1, forward strand.
TTACCCATAAGAGGGAGTAGTGTTCCAAGGTGACAAGTCACTTAACCATTTTTGTGAATCAGTTTGTCCACGTGTTAAACAGGTCTAAGAGTAAACCACAGGAATACTGTGTGTATTAATTTATTTCTATAAAGTGATTTGAGATATCTGATTAGAAATACATTGCAATAAAAAGTATTATTATTATTATTTATTTTATTATCATTCTGATGATCCATCATCCTCTGGCACCATAGAGACAGGAGCTGCAGTCTGGTTCAGTATACAAACAGCAGCAAAGGCCTGTGAGATTTCCTTTGTAGTCACCTGTCAAATATGTTTTTTATTTTGATTTGATTATTGGACTTTATTGGGAGTGAGTCCTGATTCTGAGTGGTTTTATGGGCCTGCAGATGACTGCACTTCACCCAGGGAAGTGAAAAAAAGTAGGTCATATACCACAAATGTAACCAGACAAGTCACTCAGGGGAAGATCAGCTGTTCCAAACAATTCAGGTCAGAGACTACTGGCTACAAGGAAGTGATTAGGGCTTAGCTACAGTGTAATAGACCTTAATCACTATCACAATCAGCTGAATGCATCTTAATATTGATCTCCAGGTATTATACTATATTGGAAACTTAGGCCCCAATTCTGCCTTCCTAACTCACACTGGGCTCTATGCCTTATTCCGAAAATAGTTCTATTTAGCTGTATTTGCATGTTGCATTTGGACAGGGCAGCAGAATTTGGCCCCAATTAAATAAAGAGCCATGAAATCCTTGATTAGTACTGTTGGATAAGCTTTGCTTAAGCATCTGACAAAAAACCTGAATGTTTATCCAACCTGAGACAAAATTTTGAGACTTCTGAGTTTCTTGAGGATGGTGCTTAAAATCTTGCAAGCTGCCTTTGGTAACTAATAAGCATTCACAGTTAGATATCCCCTGTATTTGCTATATTCAAGATATTTCCTCTAGCACATAAGGGGAAGGAGAAATCTGTAGTGATATTGAGGTATCAATTTATCTTTGCTAAAACTGAAAGGCTTTTAAGGGCCACCAGTGCATATTCTCCATTCATACCGCCTCTGTCTGATCTCACTCTTGATAGTAATAAGGCCTTCCCAATCTACCCTCTTCAGTGGTGTTATATTTTTCTTTTTGGAGCCCTGCATTTCCTTAAGAGCATTGAGAAGTGTTTTGTATCATTCTGGTCTGAAGAGAACTGAATTTCATCAGCTTCTCTGCCCCCACAACTGATCTCGTGCCTGCTGTAAGCTTTAACACTAATGTTTTTATAATGTGTTTTCTTTGCACTGGAGTGGGGAATCTGAGAACAGGCTGACTGTCTCTTTCTTGAAGTAAGGTTTTGATTAAGTCATCAAACCGGCCCTGATGCTGACATTTGACAAAGTCAATTCTGTCAGCAGTGAACAGGTATACAGCAGAACCATGCAGCGCCTTCTGCTTGCCATCCTTTGCAGTTGTGTGTTTTGAGGGCAGACAAGGTTCGTACTAGTGAGGTTACACAGCTCTTATTATTGTTTAGCTTTTCAAAGTGTTTTGTGTTTAAGCGCCTCGTAGGCGCTGGGCCAGTTTTCCAACAATGTAGTTGAATCCGTAACTTGGAGCCTATTCCCTGATAATGGGTCCTGCTGTCTGCTCTGAGTACGGATCTTGTGATTCCTGCAGACTGCAGCCCTCTATGCCAGACAATGATATAATCAGGACGCTGCCAGCTCTTGGATCAAGGATGTATCCAGGCTATTTTAGGCTTATCCAGTTACTGATAATTGTGTTTGCAACAACCAGCTCATGTTCAGCACATTTGGTTATGAGAAAAAAGACCATCCTGTTGACACTCCCAATGCCATTATGGCCAGCAACATCCCACTATACTGCAATGCTGCCGCTGCAGTTGCATTGAACTTATCCATGATTATCAATGTCTCTATTAATGGTGCTGCTAGAATGCCATCAGCCAACTAATGATATTGGCAGAACTTCTCCCCCTGACACCCTGCCCGACAGTTGCCAGGCAGTTATCAAGCACTCACTAATAGCCCAGAGCTTATTGCCCACCTTTGAAGCAACCCTGCAATGCTATCATTCAGGACTGGCAGAATCTCTGGGCACTCTTCATCTATGGTGCTGCCATGGAGTTTGCTGCACTGCTGGAAAACCGCATCCCTGGAAGTGCTGGAGCTTTCCACCTGCAGGGATTATCTTTATGAGAGGAACTCAGTGTTTTTCAGTCCAATGTACTCTGAGGCGCAGGAAACATCCTGCAAGGAAAGTGAAATTTGAAGGGCCTAAAAACTGTCCCCTGGATCTACAAAGAGACTTAGATTTGCAGTGCCAATTCCTCCTCTTCCTCCTCCTTTCCTCTTTCCCCACCCTGGGGCCATTTTATGTGGAGTTCAGCACCAGATCAGGACCTGCAGGCAAGATAAGCAGAGGAACACCTATCTTCCCCGGGGTTTAAGGATCACATTTAGGTGTGAGATAGGCATCGGGATGTCTGCCTCTTAGGCAGCAGTGCACATGTCCAGAGGTAGAAACGTATGCACTTTAGAGGTCTTTTGGAGTAGAAATTTAGGGCCAAGTGAATTTAGGCATCTACAGGGTTGGGGGCAGCTGAGTGGGAACTTTGTGGATCTCAGTGATACTTAAATCTAGTCTTTAGGCACCTAAGTCCCTGTGTGGTTTTGGCCCTGTAGCTCTGTGTTTGAACTCTCCTGCTACAGGTATTTCTTCTGGTATGAGCAAAATCACTGTTCAAACCTTATATCCATTTTAATATTTGACACACTTATTCTATAATAAATGTTGCATGTAATAGCTTTGTAATTGCAGCTTCTGTATAGAGATTGGGCCCCACATGTGCTGGCATTGTCAAAGGAGTCTAAGCTATGTAAACCCCCAAATGCAATAGGATTTGGGTGCTAACTCCTTCAGGCTCCTGCCAGCCTAAGTCTGCTTCAAGGAGTTTTGTTTAAAACTGTTTTAAATAGTTTGCATTCCACTTGTGCTTTTCTGTAAGTAACCATAATTTATTGGGCAGAGAGCTGCCTGCTACAATCCATTTCTTAATGTTTTCAGGATCTTTGCTTCATAGAAAGGATTTTAATCTTACTACCTGAGGTAAAATATGAAGTGCTGAAGAAAAGCAAGTGGACTATAGAGCACTTGAATTTGAATACTGCAGAGTAGTACTTGTTCTAGATGTAAGGGTGATGCGTGCATAGGCAAAAATCCCTGGATCATCAACAAACATTCTTCACTTTATTTTCAGAGTTATGTTAATAAGAAAAGTTTTTTTATTATTATTATAGCACAGACCCAAGATACCAGGTTGCCGGGGGTGAGCATTAAACATAGAATAGCCGTGATGCATTCCAATTACACTGGTTGTGGTTCAAAGAAGACCTATGTGCCTGGCAGTGGATTGCCAAAAGGAACTGTCTACCCCACTTTCCTGGAAGGAGATAAGGTGCTATGATGGTAGCAGTTTAGAGCAAAAACAAATCAAGTGAGGGATAAAAACAGTCCAAAACAATTGGTAACATTTTTTTTTTTACTGACAGCTTTAAAAATCACTTAGAATCCACATAAAAGTACAGTATGTGGGATTCAAATAAACAGAAATAGCCAACTAATGCACTAGCATGTGTGTCATTATTTTAAAATCTGGTTGCACAACAATGAACTCTGCTTTTCATCTTAATCTCAAGGAGGAGAAGAGATTTCTGTGGTCTTGGTAAAATGCAATCCACGCCAGGCTTGGACTAGTCTGGCCACCCAGGTTTCCCTTTTCATATATCTGATAGATGTGTTTTGACAAGTTATATTAAGTACAAAGCAGGCCACCAGAGCAGCATATGGAGTTGATATAGACAGAGACAGAAAGGCAAATAACAGTATGAGGCACACTTATGTAGGCAATATTTGCCATAACTAAATGAGCCCCGTCTCTCCCCGCCCCACATCATATTACCAATTTCAGCAAAGCATACAATAAAATGAGTCCTGTCAGCTTTTGAAAGGGTATATTTTATCCAGGATTTACAGCTTCTGTATCCTAGTCTCCCCAAAATCAAGGTGATTTAGAGCTGTAATTGCTTATCTTGCTGTACCTTTCTTTTTAAAAGTCTCTGGTTAAAGTGAAGTTTGGAGTCCCACCCCCATTAATATCAACTCACCTTTTGCTCACCCACTCTTCTGAAAGCGAAAACTGAAACTTCATAGGAGGGGGAAAAAATCTGGCACGTACACCTGAGCTGATTGCCCTTTTCTTTCACGACCATCTTGAGTACATCATTGTCATCCTCCAGAGCACTCCTAAACAAGATTTGGCAAAGGCAAAAACAAACAGCGTTTTACAACATCTTTGGATGCACTTCCAAAATGCAAAACCAATTAATCAGTAGTCTCCAAGAGACTCAGCTAAATGTGGCTGCCTCTCTGACACTGATCTCTGCTTTGATGTGAAAAGAGAAAGCATGTGCGCAAGCCCCCTAAAAGAGGTAATGAGTTTCAATTATTTATTTGTATGGAAGATGGGGGAGTAGAAGGTTAGCAGTAAGTACATAGCTAATCCTTCTTGGGCCCTCCCAACAACGAGGGTGTTTAACTCCCTGCTTTCCTATGCTGTTTCTGTAAAGGAGCCAATAGGCTGCTTTTTTAAGCTGTCATTGGGCCAAGTTGTTTACAAAATAGAATATACATAAAGGACATATATACTGTCAAACCTCAAATAAAGACTGTTATTTTTAATTATTCATCCTCAACACCGAAGAGCGACTAGCTCAACATATAGGGTTTCTTCCGTGCTGCATTTAACTGTCATTGGTTTTCAAGTCAAGAGTGTATATTCTGAGTGTTAGCTAGTCATTAGCATCATATTCTCCAGACACAATATAATCATCCTAATAATTGATTGTAGTGAAGGTAGTCACTTGTAGCCCACACAATTCTCAGCCATGAACTTTGTCCTTTGTAGTTTATTATGCACAGGAAACATCTTGATGGAATAATCTATCTTCCTTGCAAATTTACATCAAAGGGCAACAAGCTTCATATTGCTACTTCAGAATATACCACTTCTCTGGTGCTTTGTCTGAAAAGCATATTATTAAATGTGAAATTAGAATGTCTCTCTTCTGTAAATATATATATATTTATATATAAAATCAACCTAGGATATTTTTAAAATAACACTGGGAAGCCCTTTGTGTCATGAACAAAATAAATGTACTCTTAGCAGGCTGAACTAGTGGGTCTTTGTGTTGGAAGTAAGAGAAATCTCCTATAGTTGTAAAATAGGTGCCTTGGGTAAAATTCCAACTTTCTTTGTTGACTGGACAAATTTAAAGGCATGTATCACTCTTAAATCATTTATTAGCTGAACTGTTTCTCTCCCTCTATCTCCCCCACCTTTGGTATGAGCATCTAGAGCAACAGATATATACTGTGTCTTTAAAGTTTTCAAGATGTGTAGCTCTAAATGTTTTAAAGCCTGTTTGTACCATCACAATTTTCACGAGTCTTAAATGTAGACATCCAAAATTGCAAATACAAAGTACAAAAAACCCCAATAAAATATTTATAAATCAAAGAGAAGTTGTCAATGGCAACTGGCAGATAATTATAACGCTCTCCCTTCTCTCCAGCTCTAGGCCAGTCTAACATCTTACCTTTGGAGAATTTAGATGTGGACATCTTCTGTGCCAGTCAAGTTTTATTTAATAGTTTATTTAATTTATTCACCTACTCATTTATTTATATATAGATCTATCACCACAGCAACTATTCCCTTATTTATATACATATATGTGTGCATGTGTAATAAACATATATATTACACAAACTCCACTCTACTCTCAATCAGGAGCATTTACAGGGTTCATCCTTATTCACAATAAGATCCATTTACACTGTTAAGACACCTTTTGCATCCAGGCATAAAGGGGGCTTAGTGTAACTGACAGTTCCATTGCTTTTTTGTCCAGAAATAAGAACCAAGAAGCAGAAAAGTCAACCATCATTCAAAAGCTAAGGTAAATAAGAATATATTACCTCAAAGTCTGATACTACCTGGACTCAGGATTTGGGAGAGCATCAAGAAGCAGAGGACTCAATAGATTCATAGATTTTCAGGCCAGAATGGACCATTATGATAATCTACTATGACCTGCTACATAACACAGGCCATAGGACTTCCCTGAATTAATTCCTGCTTTAAGTCTAACTAACAGCTGTGGTTGAATAAGCATATATTATAGAAAAAAACATCTAATCTTGCTTAAAATAATTTCGAGGATGGGGAATTCACTACAACCCTTGGTAGATTGCCTCAATGATTAATTATTCTCACTGTTATAATTTTGAATCTTATTTCCAGTCTGAATTTATCTAAGCTTCAGCTTCCAAATTGGATCTTGTTATATCTTTGTCTGTTGGATTAAAGAGCCCTCGATAATCAAATTTTTGTTCCTTGTATATGTATTTATAGACTGTGATCAAATCACCCTTAACTTTCTTTCTTATAAGTTAAATAGATTGATCTCCATAAGTCTATCACTGTGAGGCATGTTTTCCACTCCTATAATCCTTCTCATGGCTCTTTTCTGAACCCTGTCCAAGTTTTCAATATCCTTTTTGAACTGTGAACACAGTATTCCAACAGCCAACCAGTGCCAAATACAGAAGTAATATAACCTCACTACTCGCCTTCCCCACTTTATGTATTCAAAGATCACATTAGTCCTTTTGACCACAGTGTCACACTGGAAGCTTATGCTTAGCTGATTATCCTCCATGGCTCCCCTTCTTTCTTAGGGTCAATTCTTCCCAAGATAATGTCCCCCATCCTATAAGTATGGCCTACATTCTTTATTCCTAGATGTATATTTTTACATTTGGTTGCATTTAAATAGATATTGTTTCCTGCACCCAGTTTCTCAAGCGATTTTGATTGCTCTATAGCAGTAACCATTCCTCTTTAATATTTAACACTCCCCCAATCTTTGTGGCTGTTGCAACTTTTATCAGTAATGAGTAATTCTATGTTTATTTCCATGTCATTAATGAAAATATTAAACAGGGGGTCAAGAACTGATCCCTGTGGGACCCCACTAGAAAAAGTAGTCTCTCCACAATGATTCCCTACTTATTGTTACATTTTAAGACCTATCACTGAACAAATTTTTAATCCACTTATTGTGTATTATCTTGATTTTGTATTGTTTTAATTTATTAATCAAGATGTTGCAGGGTACCAAGTTAAATGTCTGACAGAGGACTAAGTGTATTACATCAGCAGCATTACTTTTACTGACTAAACTTGTAATCTCATCAAAAAATGATAACATGTTAGCTTGACAAGACCTATTTTCCCTAAACCCATTTGATTGGCATTAATTATCCTCCTTTAATTCTTTATAAATTGAATCTCATATCAGCCATTCCATTATTTTTCCCAGGATCAGTGTCAGGTTGATGGGCTCATAGTTACCTGAACCAACCCATTTGCCCTTTTAAAATATTGACACAACATTAACTTTTTTCAAGTCCTATGCAACTTCCCCAAAATTCCAAAACTTTTTGAAAATCACCATTAATGGTCCAGAGAGCATTCTGGAAAATGGCAGAATTTCAAAAAGGCAAATATAGTGCCCATCTTTTAAGAAGGGAAGAAGGGAGTCCAGAGAACTATAGACTGGTCAACCTCACCTCTGTCCCTGGAAAAATCGTGGAGCAGGTCCTCAAGGAATCCATTTTGAAGCACTTGGAGAAGAGGAAGGTGATCAGGAACAGTCAACATGGATTCACCAAGAGCAAGTCATGCCTGTCCAATCTGATTGTCTTTATGATGAGATAACTGTATTTCTAGGCGAGGGGAAAGTGGTGGATGTGATAAACCTTGACTTTAGCAAAGCTTTTGATACAGTATTCTACAGTATTTTTTGCCAGCAAGTTAAAGAAGTATGGATTGTATGAATAGAATATAAAGTGAATAGAAAGCTGGCTAGATCGTCGGGCTCAATAGGTAGTGATGTCTAGTTGGCAGCTATTATCAAGCACAGTGTCCCAGGGGTCAATCCTGGGGATGGGTTTGTTTAACATCTTCATTAATGATATGAATGATGAGATGGATTGCACTCTCAGGAAGTTCATGGATGACACTAAGAGTGGGGGTGAGGGGGAGGATTATATATGCTGGAGGTTAGGGATAGGGTCCAGAGTGACCTAGACAAATTGAAGGATTGGGCCAAAAGAAATCTGATGAGGTTCAACAAGGACAAGTACAGAGTCCTGCATTTAGGAATGAAGAATCCCATTCATTGGGGACCGACTGACTAATCAGCAGTTCTGCAGAAAAGGACCTAGGAATTACAGTGGACAAGAAGCTGGATATGAGACAACAGTGTGCTCTTGTTGCCAAGAAGCTAATGGCATATTGGGCTGCATCAGTAGGAGCACTGTCAGCAGATCGAGGGAAGTGATTATTCCCTTCTATTCAGCACTGGAGAGGCCACACCTGGAGTACTATGTCCAGTTTTGGGCTTCGCACTACAAGAAGGATGTGGAAAATTTGGAAAGAGTCCAGCGAAAGGCAACAAAAATGATTGGGAGGTGGAGCACATGACTTATGAGGAGAGGCTGAGGGAACTAGGATTGTTTAGACTAGAGAATAGAAGACTGAGGGGGGATTTGATAATTGCTTTCAACTACCTGAAAGGGGGTTCCAAAGAGGATGGATCTAGACTATTGTTAGTTGTACCAGATGACAGAACAAGGAGTAATGGTCTCAAGTTGTAGTGAGGGAGGTTTAGGTTGGATATTAGGAAAATCTTTTTCACTAGGAAGGCAGTGAAACACTGGAATGGGTTACCTAGGGAGGTGGTGGAATCTCCTTCCTTAGAGGTTTTTAAGGTCAGACTTGACAAAGCCCTGACTGGGATAATTTAGTTGAGGTTGGTCCTGTTTGAGTAGGGGGTTGGACTAGATGACCTCCTGAGGTCCCTTCCAACTCTAACATTCTATGATTCTATGATTTTATCTGTCTAGATATATGATAAAAAGGGATGTTGATAGTAATGAATATAAATCAGAAGCTAAGAAAGATAGATAGACAGACAAACAGATAGATAATCGGCTTTCAGTTCCATTCCAAGTCAGGCTAATTTTTTTAACCTGTGTAGCCTTCTTTCTTGACTGTAGGATTGTAAGTTTTAAGGCATTTAGTAAAATGTTCTTATGTAATTTCTAATTATCATTCACATTTTTCTGCTTAAATTATTTCTCCCAGCTGATTCTGTTCATTGTTGTTTTCAGCTTTGTCTAAATAACTTTTTAAAATTACCATGTATCGATTTCACTGAGAAATATTATAAAGAATATTATTATTGGTCTTCCTAGAGTGTTTCCATCAGACACCAAAAGCAAATTTCTCCTAATGTGTTTTAACTGCCATGGTGTCACATTGCTTTGTCAAGTGACTGCATCATAGAGCAGTCACAGCTTTAAAGACTATCACTAAGGCCTTGGATTGTACCAGGAATGATAATAAACCACTGAAGGTGTTGTGTGCTCACAGCAGCTTTTCTTTACACAGGAGATGAGCAACTACCTTCTGCACTCATTAGAGATTCTGGAAGGATGTCAAGGCAAAGCTGTGAGAAGAGCACTTTGCAATAACCAAGCCAGAAGATGACTAAGACCTCTATGGCCATTACAAGTTTCTTAATGGAGAGGTTGCAGACTTCTGTCATAGAAGATTAAAGGCCACTAGTTCGACTCCCTGACAATCCAAGACCAAAACTTGATCCATTAGGAATCTTAGGCTGCAAAACTGTTGGGGTAAGGTGGGCATGCATCTACCACTGGTCTGCAGACAATGCCTTCATCCTTCCCTCTAAATAATTACTCTGCCAGTTAGCACACTTTTATGGTATCTAGGTGAAATCACAGCCACTTCACTTTTATCCAAATATTCATCTTGGTCAAGCAAATGGAGAACAATGAGACTAGAATTTAGGTTTAATGAAAAAGTGAATGAAATTGGCTGCATGCCAGTGATAGTCCCTTATCCAAAATGCCTCCCAGTTCCTTTAGTGGCTTTACATACACATTCAAAAAGAGAGATCGCTAAATAGGTAATACTTTCTGCATGGAAAGGCCTTGGAGAGTATGGTGGCGCATCTGCCCACGCTGGCCCATAAAGGGTTAAAAGAAGCCCTAGGGAAGCTGCACTGGAGACAGCCAATTGGAAGGAGCTGAGAGGAGCAGCCAGTCATGGCCCAGCAGGCTCATATAAGAAGGCTGACTGGAACTTGAGGCGAGACGACCAGGCTCCTAGCAGGAGGAAGGAGAGCCAATACCTGGGACAGAGCAGTGCTGCAAGCAGGGATCAGGAGAGCTAGAGAGAGCTCCAGGATGGCTGATAGGGCCTGCAGGCTGACACCTGGAGGTAAGGGCAGAGAAGGGTGCTAGAGCTGCATGGGAAGCTGCCCTGGGACAATGAACTGAAATATCCATTGAAATCTCCACAAAGCGTGGCACAGCTGGAGGGCAGTGTCACTGAAGAGGATGCCACAGTCCTGAGAGTGGTGTGGATCCTGAACAAAGGTGACAATGGTGAGGCACCATCAGAGGAGGGCACCCTGTGAGGAGAACTAATTCTCATGACGGCTGGCAGGAAGCGGCGCAGTGGTGAGTCCCACCTCACCACAAAGGGGAAGAAGAGCTGCCTAGAAATAATGCCAATTTTAATCAAAAACAAGGAACAAATGAGTTGAAAATCTACTTCATCTTCCTTAGCAGGATTTCACCATGTATCCTGTCAGCAACAGCTTGTATTCTGAGTTATCAAACACTAATGACAGACGGAAGAGTGTCATTATGCACTCTTGGTTCAATCCTAGAAGAAGGAGATAATCAACCACTGATGCCAGTGGAGTCTAGGTTGCTATACTCAGGTCTGAACAAAGAACAAAGAAAACTGTGGAAGCCATCATAGCTGGGCTGCACACTTTTTATAAAAACCTCCCTTTCTATGAAGTGACTGTGGCAACTATCACACATTGCACTTACACATTAGGCACTTAACACACAGACATATGGCGATCGCGTGTTCAGAATTATTAGCTTCCTATTAATAAATCTCATGTGATATCTGTAAACCATGCAAGTCAAACATGCCTGTATCTTCTGAGTATGTACAGTTTTGCTAAACTGATGGATTTATTACTTCACTCCAAAAGTAAGTATGAAAGATTCTGAAACTTGTTCTCTTTCTTGAAGATACACTGCCACATCAGTTATTTTTGCATAGTATAATTCTTACAAGATGGTGAGAGGACCAAGCACAGCTGGTTTAAATCTATTTTCCAGTAGCAGCTTCTGGGTTTCTTACTATTTCTTACTTAATTATTATACCATTATTATTAACTTTCTTATTCCAAGAGGAGAAACTCTGGTGAATCTTGGGCATTACACTGAATGGTGAGGTTTAAAAAAAGAGAGTAGGAAGCTTGGAGGGCTAGAGGAGTTGCACTGTTCACCTTGCACTCAGAAAAAGATATGTCTGGAAATGACAGAAATCTGCATAGGGGAATTTTACAGATAGGTTAATAGTTTATGAATTCTATAACACTATTCCTGTGGGGCCAAAGATTTGGTGTTATACAGCTCTTACATCATTACGGCTTAAAATTCTGTCCAAGGCACTCTAAAGCATGTTGTATTTTGCCACTAGTGGTAAAACTGGTTTGAGAAATATGGTCACGTAATGGTGTACAAGATCCCTGTACCCATCTTTCTTGTATTAGCTCTTAACATTCTAGCTGGAATCTTTGACAGCTCTTTAGTCCTTGGTCATTAAAGACACTTGGAAGAGAGAGGCAATTCTCTAGGACTGGCAGTGGAACCACTGTTCCCTCTAAGCTGTGTGCATGTGAGCATGCACACACAGATCCTAAACTCTGTGCACACGGAAAAACACCACGCGCACAAAAATTTGCACAGAAGCACAAAAATTTGCACACAAGAATCTTTTTGCACACACAGCCTGTCAAAAATTCACACAGAAGACAATTTTTGCACATCAGGCCTGTCAAAAATGAGAGGAAACATTGACTGGAACTAATATCTAAATGTTATTCTAGACCCTTAGATTCTTTTTTCTCCTTTGGGAGTCTTATATAAAAAAAGTAAATTTTCAGATTCCATTTCATGGAGCTGTTTTACTCTTTTTTTCAGTGGATTCCTTGTCAGTTTCATCAGCTCACTCCTCCACCTTTCTCAAGCAAACGGATAGAATGTGTGTCATACATTAGATATTTCCCTGATATGATACCACTAGTGTTTTGTTAATTGATAAACTGGTTATAAATTCAATCTTATCAACAATTAAGAACTTTAAAATGGCAGAAATCTGATCCATATACATTATCGGCTAGCTGAATTCTTTTGCGTTCACATTCATGAATGATACAGTTCAATATTTTATAGTTTTAAACACAGAATTTACAAATATTCAGGAAGTATAAATATTCTTATACTTTACACAAGGAAAAGGTCAGGTAGAACTAAATTTGTCAGTATCATCCTTTTCTTCATTAAAAATTTATTAAAAACTCCCTTTTTTAAAAAAAAAAGTAGTATTCATTTTTCCCCAGTAAATATATATAATAAGTGACTGTCTAGCACAATAATCCTCTAGCTTTTTACTTTTGTCACAGTGTATAGTGTTTCACAGTGTGAACAGTAATAATGATCATGTGTTCGTATGAGTAGATTCATTTTGGCAAGCCTTGTTAGTTGACAGGTATGTAATACACTTGCCTTGCGGCTTTGGGACCAGGTTTCAAATACAGCCTTCATTGAAGTGACTGAAAATCATTCAGATCTCATAACTGTATCAAGTGACAAGTAATGTGAATTCAGTCAGTATGTGTGTGGGACCTGATGTGCACTAGCCAGTCAAAAATACTTCCCTTATTCAGTCGTACTGATATCTCTGACCATCAGAAAGAAGACACTTAGGGCAAGGAATTAAGGCCAGCAACACAAATCTATCTTTCTAAATATAGTCATATCTTTCCAACAAGACATGTATGTGCCCAGCAGCTTTTTCCTTGGCTTTTCTAGTCTGTGTCCACTAAAGGAACTCAAGTTTCTCCAATGTGCATTAAAGGCCCTGTACTAATTATCAACATAATTGCCAAAAGCAGCATTTCTATCAAGTTGATGTTGACTCAGACATGAACTTGTCCTGATCCAGTTACTCTTTAGTGCTCCTGGACACCTCTAACTGATAATGTTATTGTCATTGCTCTGTAAAGAGTGCCAAATGTTGGCATCTCATTCCTGCTTGTCATTATCATGATATCACACATTACACTCAGAAAAGAAACAAGGAGATTTCACTATAATCCTTATTGTATCACACACAAAGACCATGTCAGTCACTCGTGTTCTAGTGACTAGTGCCGGGGAATGGAAGTTAAGATTTCAGGCTGGGGGGTAAGGGGAATTATCTCCAAGTCTGTCAGTGACTCCCTGAATAACCCTGGGCAAGTTATTTAACAAATCTTTGTGCACCAGTTAATCCACAGGTAAAATAATGATAATAATCTTTCTTTACCTACCTCTTGGGAACATTGTGAAGCATATCTGATTACAATTTGTGACAAAAGGTACAAGTTCAAAATATTTATTACTAAATAATAAGAAAATAATTCTAAGAAATTTAAGAGTGGTTGTCCTTTTCTCAAAGTATTGGCCTGTAGATAAGAGAAGTTTTTTAATGGAAGGAATATCTTCCAGCTTTGCTATATGTAAAAAGAAAGAAAAATCACAGTTTATTCGCTAACACAATCAGGAAAAAAAACCAAACAACAAAAAACCAGGCCAGATTGCTGCTAGCTCTAATATGTCCACACGGAAGCAATGACTAACAAAGACTGAAACACACATAGAGGGGGAGCCCTAATCACACCAGCCAATGAGGAGAGGAGCTTTGGGCAAGGCTGTTTATCCAATCCAAAGGGAGGTGGTGGACATCCAATTCTGGCTTAATCAGGGAGTGAGCTGTGCTCCAGCCAACCACTGAGCCCTTACTTTTACAATTACACATAGGGGGAGTAAAGACTCCCCTTAACCACAGCTGTGACCCTTTAAGCTGCACTTGCCTCTCTGAGCCCTACTGCTTGCCCTTTCTCCCCCCTCACCACATACACGTGTTTCAAATTATTTTTCGCAGACACATTTTTCTCCATTTGCATTTTCACAAGTTAAATCCTACATTGTTTGTGGGTTTGAATCCTACACTGTTTGTGGGTTTTTAATTAATTATTATTATTAGCAGCACTACTCGCAAAGCTGCTGAACTAATTCTAGATAATACAGACTTGTTCAGAGACATATTTCTGATCAAATTACAATTGGGAAAATAAAAGAGCACCATGCCATATGAAAAACCATTTCAGGTGTCTGTAGGATAGTCAACAGCTATTTGCATGACTGTGTACTCCAGGTCATGACTTTCGGAGACATTAGGCAACACAGGCCTTCTTTGGATAGGATGGAAGCTAGAAAACTAGGAAGAGCAACAGAGATCCATGTGCGTTCACCAGCCTTAGTATATAATCCCTTTTAAATTAATTACAATAGTCCTGACTCTTCTCCACTAAGAAATCACTACAGAATGTTCTTGTGCTTCCATGAGAACCAGTAGTGTTACTGAACCCCTGCTTAAACATAACACTTCAGTTGAAACCCTCAGCTGATATAAATCAGTGGAACTCTCTTAAACTGAGTGGAATAATGCTAATTAACACCAGCTGAAGATTTGGATCCTCATCCCAGTACAACTATTCTGTTCCTGCCAGCCAGTAATCCTGTATTTCATATTGGGACTGAATAAATGTTAGGACCCTGAGAGTTTAGTAGCCCCGCACTACAGTAGGCTAATGTGAAATATTAAATAGTCATAGGTCTCAACTGCGCCACCCCTCTGAGATCTGGATCCAGAGTGTGTGGTTTGGGTCAATCCCCAAGTTTAAAAATGGTTTAGAACTACAGCTCTATATGTATTCCACTGGAACTGTGGTTTTCATCAAATGCTCTTTACAAGATGCACCAAATACAACAGCTCTTTGTTTGGATTCATATATATATTTCATGTCCATCAGCAGATCGCTTTCTAGCAGAGTAGAGAGGGAAATCGAAGTGAGAGACAGTATGGACAGAGAGCCAAATTTATCCTTAGTGTAACTCCACTGAAGGAAATACAAATATACAAGAGATATATCTGGCTCTGAATAAACACCTCTGTGTCTGAGTCCTCCAGACTATATAGGATGGATCGGCAACCTTTGGCCTGTGGCTTACCAGGTATGCCCCTTGGCAGCCCAGGCCAGTTTGTTTACCTGCCAGGTCCGCAGGTTCGGCCGATCGCAGGTCCCACTGGCTGCGTTCGCCGCTATGATTCTCTGTCAGAAGACTATGTCCTCCATTTTTCTCTGGGCTAGCTGTATATTTATGGATTACACTTGTGGAAAGTATATTTAACAGTGCAAGTGCTGATTTCGGGAGGTGAGGTGAAAACAATGTCCACTCAAGTTTTTGAGACAACGGGTAGACAAGAGATAAGCAACTGTCAGAATTCATCTAAGCTTACAGTAGCAATTGCACATTAATATCAATGAAGGAAACTCTGCTGTTTTTCAAAGTTTCCTTAAATATTTACTGACCCATAGTGTCTTTTTTCATTCTGTTGTTGTGATGCACTAGGATACAAGCCAAAATAACTAAGTTTTCCTGTCTTTTCATTATCTCACTATTAATATGTAATCACAAAGTCAGTAAGAAGGTTCATAACAGTAAGTCTTTGCAGATTGGGGCCTTAATTTTTACTCAAAGTCCTAAAATTTCCCACTCAATACTCCCTGCCACTTATCCTTATATCCTGGACCTATAGAGATGGCAAAAAGGGAAACATTGCTTCACAGGTATGCTCTCCTCTTTGTTGACAGTGTGCACACCAGCATTGTAGGCTGCATGAGGCTGATATCTTCATCTGCTTTCGATTCCCTACTGCTCTGAGCCTTATCTCTACTTCCTAATTCCGGACTCTTTTGTGCATCTCAATATAATTTCACTAAAACATTTTTAATCTCTTTTTCTTGTTTTAAAGACCATTTTAGGTAAAGGCCTGACAACACATAAGGTCAGTTCAGCTCATCATAATGCCCAGGCCAATAAACAAGGCAATGGACTTGTGACAAGGTCTGGTGGAGTGAGGAGTCTAGGCCAGAGTGCAGACAATATGTAGTGAAAGGCATTTTCTTTGTTCTTTATATTTTGCAGGGTTTTGTTAAACAGTACTGACCTGATGAAATCAATACTTTGGATAATTTTGCAGAACCAATGCAGATTTATACAGGAAAGTATCCCAAAGATTTAATATAGGCTCTTTATTACCAGAAGTCCATTTCAGAAACAGGACATTTAAAAAAATAGCTATCACTTAAATCAAGAATCAATTAGAAACGTCAGTAAAAAGAACCCTGTCAACTTCCATTAGACCTAAAATGAGCAGTTTAATCTCCATTAAGCATTTAATTGTTAATCCCTGTTTTTATCAAGATCATAAAAAACAAGGTCTTTAATTTCCTTCAAATAAATTAAAAACTCTCATTGTTAACAAACTACAAGAAGCACTGCCCTTACCAAATGAAGAAAGGGAAAGGAATTAATTGCTCAGTCACCTCCAGTTCACAAGCTGAGGAGAATCACTGGTGGAGACTGGAATAAGCTAATTGGTAATTATTGTAAGTTTGTCTTGGGTAACAGGAGTATGGCCCCACTCACTGAATCTTGCATTGATCTAAATTCAGGATTGGGGCCTAAGGAATGTGTAATACTGTCAGGAACATTCTGAAATCATTCTTCATAATAGAGATATATAAAGTAAAACTGGCACCAAACCAATTACTGCTGAAGAATTAATAGGGACAGCACAAACTGCCCACTCCCCCAAAAAGATCCTTATTGAAATATTGGAGTGACCAGCCAACCAACTAACCTAGCTAAGAATAGGTAGTAGAGGTGCTGAAACAATTTTTAGGGGAGGCGGGGGTGCTCAAATCCTAGATATAATGGAGACCATAGGAGGGGAGGAATCCCATAGTATTTTCAGTTTCCTGCACAATATTTTGTGTGTGTGTGTGTGTGTGTGTGTTTTCTCCTTGTTCTCAGCCTTTAGCACACACTGTGTCTTATATTTTGCATTAATAAGCTGAGAAGAGTTTAGGGCAGGGGTTCTCAAACTAGGGATCAGGATCCCTCAGGGGCTCGTGAGGTTATTACCTGGGGGGGTCACCAGTTGTCAGCCTCTACCCCAAACCCTGCTTTGCCCCCAGCATTTATAATGGAGAAGTGAGGTGAAAGCACCTTATCTTACCTCCCCAATATAATATAAATTTTATATTTATAAATATATAAAAATGTGTTTTTAATTTATAAGGGGAGGTCACACTCAGAGGCTTGCTATGTGAAAGGGATCACCAGTACAAAAGTTTAAGAACCACTGGTGTATGGGGAGTCCAAGCTTTTGGGGAGAAATGTGGCTGTGTGCAGAAGGAAGGACACAGGGCCCATTTGAGTTAGGATGCTACATGTTGGGGCCTCTCACACTGTTCAGATATTTTAGATTAATGGCTAGACTTTTCATCCAGACCTAAACTTTTACAATTCACCCACCCCTAATTACTGCCTAGAGCAGATTCACAAAAACAACCAAAAAAAATGCCAAAACAACAGCCCAACAAACCACTGTTTTGCCCAGCATGAAAGTTTCTATTATGAAATGCAGAGATGTAAAATGTGAACTTCTTCCTGGATCAAACTTGCAAATGCTCATATGCTCATGAAAATATTAGCGATGGTGGATTTTTTTCCTCCTCATAGCATAGAAACACTCATAAAGCAAAGAAATGTTGATTGTGCTCAATTCTACATTGTAAGGAGTGTGAGGGCAGCAGACTATGTTCAAAAATTACCTTTGGGTTTCAAGGTAGGCTATTGGAAGCTGAGTTGACACAATGAATCTTGAAAAAGGAGAATAGCAATGGTTAAAATGATTCTTACACATCCTCTGTATTTTATCATACCCACAAATTGACATTGACATGAGTTCTAGAGACAGAGGACTGGGGTGCAAGATGGTGTTCATAATGAAAGGGGAATAAGTGAAATGGGAACAATACAGTATTTAATAGGGTTACAATGTTTTAGATGCCAAATTATTTGTAGGACTGTACTTTAAAGACTACTTCTTCATTGGTTGATCTGTTCTGGTAATGACTTAATGAAATTTCCAGACAGTGCAGTCTAAGATGACCTGGCAGCAGAATAAGTTATAGTTTGCACTGAGGGGAAGGGCTGATAAAGGGAGCAGGTGCTATGCAAGCTTCTGTTAATTGAACCCATTTCTGATCTGTAGCAGCCCTCCTCCACTAGTCCCAGACCTTTCTTGAGTAAAGACTTGCATTTGTTCCCAATTCTAGGGTGATTTGGGGTGTGCCTTCCTGGGGACTGTGGGATCAAGCTACCCAGTCAATTAACACTTTTACCTTTAGCTAGAATTCGAACCTAAGCCTCCAGAAGTGGAAATTTATAGCAGAAACCCACTGACACCTTGACTCCTGAGACTAGAACATACTCATTTTTTTTATGCCCACTGTAAACCATTCAGTGGAACCCAGAGCTTAAACTTTTCTCTACAGTGAAGGCTTTGCACACTGCAGAATAAGTTTGGTTTCACTGGCCATAAGGAAGGCAGGAAATATGGAATACATGTGCAGGCATTCCATGTCTTCTGCATGCTACAGAGCATAGATAGCTTTTAGAGGAGGAGAAAGTTTGTGGATCTGTCACTACACAAATCCACTTACTCAACCCTTCAATACAACAAGGGAAGCATTAGCTGCAAGACCACTACAGCACTGAGGCAATGGGGTGACTTCCTCATACTCTCCAAAGCACTACATATTTACTTAGGCTGTATACTGCAGGAAGGATTTGCTTCTTGTTATGGGAGCTCTCCCATTACATTGGCTTATTTAGAATAAGTTTATTTTTATCTCAAAGACTTCCCTAACTCCTACCTAGTCTTTCAGTAGCACAGATCTTACTAACACAAATTATCTCCAAACTGATCAGGCTGGAGCTCTCCTACTCAGCCTACCCCTGTTATAAGCTTTCACTAAGAGTAAATTGCCTCAGGTGTGTTCTGGGTGAAACAATACAAGCTTTCCCTTGGTCATTTCTTGTGCAAATGGATTTTAAGTAGCTGCTGCTCCTCAAGGTAAGGAGAAAGATACTACCTAGCTCCCCTCCCCTTTGCAAACATTGCCCTATCTTCCACTAGATCCAGGTAGATCAATTAGCTTCCTTCTCTAAGGAAAATTAATTGAGTTTTGTACTTGAGTAGCTTGTACTAGCTAGTGTTGCTTGTTAATTCACTCCTTGGTCATGCATTTATATATGATTCAGATGGTCCAAGATCTGGGGCAACAACTAACAAGGGACAGCCCCCAGAATTCCAGAAGGTGGGGTGGGGAAAGGGATACCCAGCTTCTTTCTAATAACATGTTTCCATTTTGGTGTGATTTGACATGCTCCCTTGATCTTTGCGCTACACACAAAATGGGCCAAGGAAGAAGTGGTAGTGGTAGCTTATAATTTTTAGCTCAGTTGTTAGTTTGCATTTCTGGGATGTGAGAGACTCAACTTCAATTCGCCCTCTCTGCAAAAGGGTGAAGAAAGAGGGTGGGTATTAAAACCACTGAGCTGTGGGCTACTCTGATCTTGGGAATCCCTCAAACTCTCCTGTTGAAGCTGTTCCACTGTGGCTCATTGATGGACACATGGTTGGAACCGGGGGACTGGACTCTGGGTCTCTCACAGGATGCCCTAACCACTGGGCTACAGAGCCCCACCAGAGTCATGGGGTTCTCATGCTCTCCAGCCCAATAAATACTTTTTCAATCAAAATTTTAAAAATTTCAATTTTTTCCTACTTTGTGTCCCTTTTTCTCCACAAGCTATTTTCAGGGGCAAAATGGAAAAAGAAAAATGCGGTGGGGAGAGAAAAGGAGAGAAGGAAGCATTTAAAAATGGAATAAATCAGTTTTGAAATGGAAAATTTTTCAGTTTGGGGAGGGTTTTATTTCTTTTTTGTCATCAAATCAGGAAATTTCAAATTTTTTTAGTGGAAAATAGTGAGAAAACAATTTTTATTTGCCTTTTTCATGAAACATACTTATCATTTTTCAACCAGCTTTTGCACCAAGCCAAGATTGGATCAGAACAGTACAATAAAGCTCTCAATAAAATAATAGCCTCTGCAATTCAACATAGCTTTTTTTTGTGCTGAGGGATATTTTTTACCTCATTCATAAATGGTTTCCTATTTTTCTGTAGGCAAAAATAAAATCTAATGCATTAAAAAAAAATAGAACCACCCACCCACCCAATATTCTTGCTTAAGTTGATCCTAGCCAAGCAATAGGTTTGTTCTGGGTTTTTGTTATGGCATATTAAAGAGAAGTAAACTTATGTATATATCTGGTGAAGACAAATAGCAGCACAATAGCACACTTTCATGTGCTGGGCCTCTTCTGTTCTGCAATATAAAAAGACATACAATGAAAATCAGACTTAATCAATCTTAATATACAAGAATCTTTCCATGCTTGAGATTTAATGGCATGATAAGAAAAACACCTCAAGCACTTTCCCTACCTGCCCTTTCAAAACAGCATCAGCTGAACCAATGGATTCTGTATATCTTATGGTGCAATCTGACTGGCAGAAGTACGTCTCACAAAATTATAATCTGACTGGATCTCACTAATCTGGGTTATAGCTCAACTGTGAAGGCTCTTTTGAGTAAAATCATTTCTTTATTAATGAGAATCAATCCAATCTCACTGATAAAAATTACTTTAAAGGATGCCCCTTTGCTGCTATTCAAATGAATGGGAGAAAGCAGTGTGTACTTTAAGAGCTGTCTTCCTGTCATATTACGATGGATCTCATTAGTGAAGGGAATGATTTTACCAGGAAAAAGCTTCTACGATAAGAAAACATAACGTACGGTAGATGAGCAAAATCCAAATCAATTAGGCTAAAAAAAATCTTAAAAATACCACCTCTTTACTCCTGTTCATCTTAATAACAAAAAGGACTTTTCTTCTTTATTTAATAAAAATCATTCCCTTTTTAAGTTCAATTGGACTGGATCTCCACTGTAGTAGTAACAGTTTTGCTTTAAAGAGCTTCTAATGTTAATCTACTGTTCAACCTAGATTAACCAAATCAAGCATGATTTAAGTGAAAAAAACAATAAAAAGCCTAAAAGTGTTGTATCTATTTCTAAAGCATTAAAAAAGTACACATGAGGGTTTTATAATCCACTGCTTCTTTTAAAGTAGCTGGGATACATTTGCCTAGGTAAACCGATAAACCGGTGTTGGAAATTCAATGAGATGTGGTCAACCACAAGTGACTGAAGTGAAGTCAATTCAAACAATTTATGTGCATGCATTTAAAGAAAACCAACAACATGCAGAGCCAAATCCTACAATGAGCTCAGTCTGAGTGCACCCCTCTGCTGTTGGTAAGTTCAGTGGAGGTACAGGATCGGAGACTGTAAAGAAATATTTGTTTCAGACTATGTATCAAAGGAAGGATAGTTTAGCAACTAGGGCTCCAGTTCTGTTCTTGGCTCTGTCCTCTGACCTGTGTATCTTTGGGCAAGTCACTTCACTTTTCTGTGCTTACGTTTAGCTTTTTACCCTTGTCCTGTCCGTTTACTACATTAGATGGCATCTAGCTGTATTACAATATAAAGAAAAGTAATTGTAATGGCAAAATCCAGACTATGGACTCTACAGCCATTCTGGTGTCTTTCTTATCATGCCACTAAATCTCAAGCATGGAAAGATTCTTGTATATTAAGATTGATTAAGTCTGATTTTCATTGTATGTATTTTTATATTGCAGAACAGAAGAGGCCCAGCACATGGAAGTGTGCTATTGTGCTGCTATTTGTCTTCACCAGATATATACATAAGCTTACTTCTCTGGTTTTATTTTCTCATTTTGAGACATCTTTGATCTTTTTTTTTAAGAGAACACCCATTAAGCACTATAGCCAGCTGCAGCTACTTATCCACATTGCAAACGCAAATCTGGACTGGAAACAGATTTTTATTTAAATGGCCCTAAATTAATTTATATTTCAGTAAGACTACACACACCTGTGCCTGCAGATTCTTCATGCTAAGCTCTAGCCCTGTAACTTTTGCAGTGATTTGTCTGCTACTTCAGAACAGCAGCAGCTGCAAATGGTGATCTACTGAGCTTGGCGTAAATGTGTGTTCATGGCAGTCTGTTTTGTGGAGATTTAAAGTTCATTAAGCACATTTTCACCTAATAGCAACTATTTAATGTAAACACTTGGATCATTTTCAATATGCTTAAAATAACTGCTGATCAGCAAATTATTAAATGTAATTTAAATTTAGTGGGAGCTCGTTGCATGGGAAGTAGAAAAAATTACCTTGTGGATTTTTTTTTCACTATCATAAAAGCATGTTAGATTCTCTGGCAAAGTCACAACCTGACATTCCAGCTCTGTTTGTTAGTATTCACATACTCTGATAATGGACTTACAATTGCAAATTATCTCTGTTACATGCCTTGCAATATTTAAAATTCTATTTATTACCTCTACCTCAGACACAAACATATACACACACGATAATTTTATTTCTTACAGCGGTTAGAGATAGTCCAGTTTCCTATTATTCACATTGGGGTTACATGCTTGACGTGTAGGAAGAAATCTGCCCATGTCAAACTTGCAGTTCACACCAGTGGGGCTGTGCCTTTCTAGCAGGTAAAGCTGCTCTAGGGACTGGTTGTAGCTTTCTCAGATGCAAAACTGTAGGTGTGTCCCACTTCAAATATTCAGCTTGCAGCTAGCAGTTAAGCATGTCACATTAGTCTATGTATAACGATATGATGAGCTGAAATGACAAATGCCAGTTTACCACCAAAATTCAAAGCAACAGACACTATTTTCATCTGGGGAGAGTAGCTATCAGTTCATATAGTGTCTTTTCCAAATGAAATAATGTGGCAGACTAGCAAAATGGCACACAGCTAAAATGCCTGGAATGTCTACTAGTTAGCTAATGGCAGAGGTTTTCTATTATGCTGAATTGCTACCAAAGCAAATGGTCCATCTTGAATTGGAAGTCATAATTAAGGAAAAGATTCTGCTACCCTTTTACCTGGGGAATAAGGTATTACTCAATGCAAGGATGGTAGGACTGAGGATATGAACATATAGGGCTATCTCTTTTCATTGAAATTCTTGGAATGACACCCATTATGAATTTGGTTCTTCATCTTTACTGAAAGACCACTAGAGATGTTTGATGCTGAAGAGAATAACATTTTTTGGAATCTCAGCTTCCATCCTTCTTCAAAGGAGAACTATTTTGGGTCTTTTTTTTGCACTTACGTGTAAGACCTCGCAAGGTTCATCAAGGCAGAAAAGATACTCTTTAATTAGGCTAATATTTTATTTATGTTACAATCTCCCCCTGGTCATGTCTAACAGAGGTTCTATTTACAATCTTGCCAAATACCAAAGAACCAATCAACAGAACATAAATTTACTTTTCAGAAAGATGTTACTTGGTGAAATTTACACTTGAAAGTCTAAATTTGCATTTCATTCTATCCCCCCAAAATCTCTGCTTATTAAAAAAAAAAATCATTTCCAGGAGATTTTTAGAAGCAAAGCAAAACTTTTTTTTTTCCTTTTCAGAATGCTTTCAATAATTTTCTTGTTCTACACCCTTTCTATAGTCCAACTGCAGTATGTCCTAGCAGTTTTCATGGTGCTGCAAAAGATTAGGTTTTCTTCCTTTGAGATATCAAGGAGTCATTTGCTTAAATAAGAAATCCTTTCAATTGTCCCTCAACAAAAGCACATGTATTAAAAGCTGAAACCATCCAGATTTTATACTGAAGATGAATAAGACAAGTGGGCTTTTACCTGTCGTATAGAAATGATGAGAGGAAGGGGTGGACAGAGAATTTCAGCTCTTTTGGGGTGCACCTCTTCACAACAACAGCACAGAATGTTATGATTTGGTCTGACCCAAGCATCAGTGTGACTGTCAGAAATAGTGTGTTCCATCATGTTGACCATTGTACCTTACCTTCTGGATGCTGGTGGTGATGTTTCCAGAAAAATAGCTGCTTCCCAGGGCAAGAAACAGAGCTGCTTCCCAGGGTCTTTTTTTAGATTCACAAGAGGGAGGAGAGGAAGATATTCCAATATGTCTGTAAAACTACTTGTGACCAAACTCATAGGACTAGGCTATACATAGTTATTCCAGAATAGCTCCTTAACAAACAAACAGAGTTCACATGTGGAATTATTCCAGAATAGGTATTTCATTTTAAATTCACACTATAACTTAATCCAAATTATCTTTCAAGTGTAGACAAGCCCATAAAGGCTTCTCCCCATTGTCTGAGTGTGTT
This sequence comes from Dermatemys mawii, assembly GCA_007922305.1. Lineage (NCBI taxonomy): Eukaryota > Metazoa > Chordata > Testudines > Dermatemydidae > Dermatemys > Dermatemys mawii. The sequence goes on from ML677332.1 coordinate 73,828,318, forward strand.
CATCACTAATTCTAGGGTAAGCAGTTAGGTGTCTATTTATACAAAATTACTCAGATTATGGGGTGTGTTGGTTTTTGGAAGAGTGAAAATAGCAGGAAACAGACATGAGAGTCCCTGTATTTATTTTATTAGCACTTTATTTTAGCTATAGTCAATTCAGAAAAATAAGCAACCATCTAAAACAATCTGGGTGCATTTGCAATAATTTAAATACACAATAATACAGAATTCAGTTTTAAAAAATAAGGTCAAGTAGACTACCCACACACCACAAGCATGCTATAACCTTCAGCAAGCTCCCCATAACTATGCTAAACTCCCACTCTCTCCTGAGACTGTCATCTTACCCACTCCTCAGACATCTGTGGAAAAAGATGGGATTTGCAGCATGTCTTCAAGGTTGACAAATTTGGGGTTGAGTCAGACCAAAGAGAGGAGCAAGTTTCAATGTCAAGTGTCCTCTTGGAGAGTGGGCTTTGCTAGTAGCTCTTCTCTTTGACATTGAGACAGCTACAATGCCAGAACTCTTGTTGATTTCAGCTGTGGCAACACAACACATGCAGAGAGGTGTTCTCTTATACAGCAAGGTCCCAAACTATTCAGGATTTTACAAATTAGAATGAATGCCTTAAACTCCACCCAGAAGTCAAAAAGCTGCCAGTGCTGATTACGGAACAGGGATGTTTCATAGTCTGTTTGAAACTTTGTTTTACAACTGGGCAGCCACATTTTGCTCCATCTTTAAGCTTTCAGGTTTCAAGAGGTAGCCTCACACCGAGCACATGAGGTAGCCTAAACCCAACATGATTAGACAAAGGATAACTGACTAGGCCCACATTAACAGAAATGGTCATACCTGTTCTAGACAAACAGAAATGAAAAAGTATGCACTTCCCTATGAATGCTATCAAACCCTCCAGGAGCAGCCCACACTCAGGCAAGACTCCTAAATTGAGAACGCTTTCTATGCCTTTATCCCAGCTGTATCTCAAGACTTGAAATAGTCTGTATCTAGATGATTTAGGCTAAGTTTAAGATGTCTGCCAGTGCTGTTCCAGCCCTCTTCCCTCCTACTTCATCGGATGCAGGTGTTCATTAAACCATAGTTACCTGGGAGAATAAAGCCAGGGAAGACACATGGTAACCCCTTCTTTCTGTGTGACTTGCTGTAAATGAGCAAGGACCTATCTTTTCTTCCTCCTGTTCATGAGGCTGATGCCTGGGACCTCCATTAAAGATCACATCACTTGCATGTGGATAGTGTTGAATGGGCAGACTTGAATGTGGTACCATAAAAGTGAGCTAAAAATTCTGTCTAAAATGAAAGCAAATTTCTGAGAAAAGCAGAGCTCAGGGGCTATTAAATGTGGAGATCTCTGATGTCAAATATACTGATAAAAGGTATCTTCATTTCTTTTTCACCCTGAATACGAAAACACTGTTTCCATCTAAGGACATGGCTCAAAAGGCAAACCTATGTATCAGGGCCCCTAACAGGGGGTCTGATTTAGCAGTCAGTGCCAGGATCAGAGTTGGGAGCCATTCCAAGGGTAAATGCCCATGTCAATCACTGGAATTAGGGCAAGGAAGCAGGGATAAGGAGCAGTAATAGGAACAAGAAATGGAAACCAGGCAAGGAGGCATAAACTAGGGGTAAGGTATGGTAGCAGGAGCAAGGAGTAGGAACCAGGCAATAACTTGGACTCAGGAGGTCTGGTCACCAATAGGCCAGCAATGAATTGCTCAGAGAAGGGGTGGGACAAGAACAGGAAGCATTATGCCCAGTGGTGTTCAGTCAGCAATCCGTTGCTAGTCACCTGACCCAGCTGAGTCAGTGGATATGGCCTCTAGGATGGGGGTGTTAGCTGCAGTTGCCTTGTCTGATCTTGTAACTTGGTGGTGCATGGGTTAAGGCTCTTGCTCAGCAGCACTGCCAGGTCTTGGATTTGAGACCTGTAGCACTTGATGCTGTGTGACAAATCAAATGCTGAAGATAATCAGGCAAATATTGTCTCTGGGGTAAATCTGGGGCAACTTTTAAAAAATTCAAAAGACAGGAATTACTATGGATTTATACTGGGGAAGCTGAGAATGAAACTCAGACCAGTGTCATACGATACAACAGGGAAGAGTATGGCATGGTACAAAAATTAAAAGTTCATTTATGGTCTTAATTGTGATGTACAACACCCTCGCTCAGCTGGAAGGTCGCTGTCATTGCTGGTCTTGAAGACACATGTCACTCATTTCCAGCCTCTTCTGATGTTTGGTAATATGGACCTGCCTGGAGCTGAGGAAGACTAACGAATGACACAACTTACTGAGCAAATTTTTATTAACAGTTTTCCTCCTACTCTAGTAAGAGGTCACCCCTGGCCCTGAAATGAAGGTTCAGCTACAGAAGAGACACTTGTAGGGACTCAAGTTAATGTAATCACAAGACTCTTCACAGTCAGTTTTCTGATTTGGAAGAATGCTTGAATTGCTGACAATCTTTGATACGACACTGTATAATCCATAATAGGAAAGTGGACAGGGTATCTGAAAGTTTATAGATTGTAAGATTTAGCAGAAGAGGTCATGTTATTCATGCTGTAGTCTGACTAGAATTTATCACACAAAGTGGAGCTAAAACATTAATATTTGGTGAAAACTTCTTACCTATTGTTTTGATCAGCTATTATTTTGTTCATATTTATGCTGTAATTAATAGCTGACTTAAATTTTTTAAATTGGATTCTATCACTTTTTCTTTCCATGCAATATGAAATCCCATGAACAGTTTAATTACTAGGATGCTCTGGAGGTTCTGTGCTGCAGTGAAACATCAATGGTGTACCTTTGAATGCAACATTACCACTTCAAAGTAACATACTTGGTACCTGATGTGAATTTTGCCCTCCCCTCACCCCCAGGAATGTTTTTCTGGTCAAGTGGATAATGGATTCCCCAAAATATCTTCTGTTTTAAGAATAATTTCAAAGCACTGTATATATAGCCTTATGCAGTGTGACTTAGCATAATATATGAGCTTATAATTGTATTCTTATTAAAGGCAGAATATGAGCTTGTGTGCTAGCTTTGTAAGCTTTACGCTGGTGACCTAAAACCAGAATGATAAACTGGTGTCTATTTGCACCTCACCATCTAGACACATTTCAGATTGTTTAGATCTTGTATTCTAAGTTAGCATTTTAAGCATGACAAGCCAATGTAAAACAGGATGCAGCAATACAGTGTGAACTATAGGATTTGCACTAAATAAATAAGGTATCATAATGTTTTGAGCTCTATAGAGACTGATTAACAATGAAAAGGAATGCACAATTTATACTGTTAAAACCAGGACTTGGAAGGATTAAAACATTGCTACCCATGGAGTACCTCAGTAGCAGGAGCTACTGAGCTGCGAAGATAGAGAAGACACTTTCTAATGGTATTTTTCATTATCTAAATTAAGGGCCAAATCTTGGAGCTGTTATTTAGACAAAACTTTCAATGACCTCTAAGAGATGCATAATAAGGCTCTGTGAGTACTCACTTGCCCGGTTGGTGGTTTCTTTTCTTCTTGTCTGGTTATTGTTAGTAATCAAGGTTTCAGAAAATGTCTCCATTTTCTAAAGAAGAGGCTGATCCATTCATTGTATTAAAGAGCTTGCAAAAGATTTAATCAGAATTAGGCCCAGTGTGCTCGGCATTTCATGAGACTGATATTGATGCTTGAAGTGATGCAAAAAAACCCTACCCCAGACATTGCTGCTAGTCTAGAGGCAATTGATTTGTCACACCCCATGGGCTTTAAAAAAAACACCACAAAGGTTGTACCTTGAAACAAAGGAAGTAGAAAATAATAGATCAAGGACCCTAGATAGAGATTAACTGACATATCAAAGGCAAGGGTATTGTCTTGATTTTGGATCAGAACATTATCTCAATCCAGTGGATGGCTATTCATCAGACAGGTGATTAAGAAAACACATTTTATGACCATGAGTTTGGATCCAGATCAATCCTATAAGTTGGGCTTCTCTACATCTACCGGAGGATTGATGCTGTGGTAATCGATGCATCAGTGTTCGATTTAGAGGTTGTAGTGAAGATCACCAACGCTCTCCCATTGACATTGAATGGTGTGGCCCCCACAGTAAATATATCTTAGCTACATCAATTTGAGATACGCTAGTCATGCAAGTCAAATTGTGTTGCTTAGATTGACTATTCCCTTTGGTATAGACAAGGCCTTACTTAATATTGATTCTATCAAATGTTGATATAGAGGACTCATGGGACAGGAAGGGACTTTCAAGAAGTCTTCTAGTCCAGTCCTCTGCACTCAATGCAGGACTAAGTATTTAGACCATCCCTGACAGGTGTTTGTCTTGCCTGCTTTTAATAATCTTCAGTGACAGCTTCCACAACCTCCCTAGACAATTTCTTCCAATGCTTAACTGCCCAGACAGTTAGGAATTTTTTTTCTGTTTTCCAACCTAAATCTCCCTTGCTGTAATTTCATTTTTAAAAATTCTCTGTCATATGATGGGCTCCTTGGCAACCTTACCCATTACTCTGGGAGGAGCTTGCCAGCCAGGCTCAAGCCATGTTTGCAGCAAAATCCAAATTACCAATAATGAGCATCACCCCAAAGGAAAGGGCACCAAGTAAAGTATTGTCCATAGAGCATCATTCACTGAATATTTGGAGAGTGCCCAGTCTGGCTGGCTATATGTATTCCTTCTTTTCCACTGTCATTTATGTCACTCTTGAATTGGATTACACACTGAGCTTATGGATATGAAAATGGGTTGCTTGCTTTGCTCTCTGTGATCATGCTCCAGTGGTATTAACACTAAGGGTCAATCTGGATTATCCCATATTTAAAAAATGGTGATTAAACACTTCTATTCTTGGTCTGAAGAATTTTCGCTTTGTTACAAGAGAAGCTGAAGCATTTACTGACATAGAATTCCATTGCTGACATCACTTTGCAGATGGTCTGGGTGGCTGACAAAATAAAAACAACTGCAGAGCAAACACTGTTCTTTAATGAGGACACTGATACAAACAGGATGCAGGGAACTAGTAGGGGAAATTGTAGACTTTAATGCTCACAGTTTTCTCTTTTTTATTTTAAATAATTTTGCTAAAACCTAGTAAGCAAGGCAAGTTAAGACCAACTCACAGGTTAAAGCCTGAGTTCTGTGTTTTTCCGAGGGTGTGTCCACAGTAGAATTGGGATTCGCATAAGGGTCAGCTATGACAGAAAGGAGGCTGTATTTTGGGATATCAAGGAAAGCCATTTGGGAAAGCCATTGACATAGCAAAAAATTGAGAAAAAACACATAGGAAGCTGAAACAGGAAGTTATTACATGTCAAGGAGCTTTTGGGAAAAGGGCTATAATCACCTGAAGATAAAAATGATGCTCCTTTCTTTTTACTTTTTTCTTTTTTTTTTTAAGCATAATTTCTGTGATCTTAAAGAAGCATCTGTAAAAAAATGCTTGTGTGCACACAGCTCATGCTTCTAGCTCTGGAGGTTCTTGGTTCAATCCCCAGTATGTAGGCCAGAGGTCAGCAGCTTTTCAGAAGTGGTGTGCCAAGTCTTCATTTATTCACTCTAATTTAAGGTTTTGCATGCCAGTAATACATTTTAACATTTTTAGAAGGTCTGTTTCTATAAGTCTATAATATAGAACTAAACTATTGTTGTATGTAAAATAAATAAGGTTTTTAAAATGTTTAAGAAGTTTCATTTAAAATTAAATTAAAATGCAGAGCCCCCCGGACTGGTGGCCAGGACCGGGTAGTGTGAGTGCCACTGAAAATCAGCTTGTGTGCCACCTTCGGCACTCGTGCCATAGGTTGCCTACCCCTGATGTAGGCCAAGAAGGTGGCTGTCACTTGTTAATGAAGTGAAAACATTCTGAGAAAGAAGTAAATTTCTAGTTTGTTTATGGATTGCCATGAGAAATAAATTGTTTAAAATACCTTAATAATGTCTTGTCCTCACAAATAGGCTTCAGCTCAGCTGATAGAGCCAGCCAGGACTGGATTGGAACTGGAGTTGCAAGTACACTGGTAGAACTCTCCAAGGAAGTTTTCACATCACTTACTGTACCGGTACTAGGTATAGCTTAAGCCAGGGTTATTAGTTTATCATATTCAGGAGCATTGCATTCACTTACAGCAATTCTGTGTCTGATGGTTTTGGTTTGTGCTATGGATCACACATTTGGCCCCCAATTACCCTTCTACCTATGTAATGGTGAACAACACTAACCATTCCTTGAGCTTTTAGGAAGGTTTTAAGATTATGCCTGCAGTACGGGTGGGTGGATCATAATCCCCCCCTCACACACACACACACACATTTATATTTGCATAAATCACTGACTGGTATGTTTTAAAATTGCATTATGGTTGCAAATGGGGGTGAAAACTTGTGATCACATGACTAGAGAGCAACTAGACTTTAGTATCAATGATAGATTTTCGTTGTGCAAAAAATCACTGTGTTATTTTCCTATGATATGTAGGAAACATACAGCTACTGAGGTTTAAAATAACCTCCCTAAGCATAAGATTCCAATAGCCCAGGGTTGTTGCACCTTCCTTAGCAGTGAAGGTGTTAATCAGTGTATACTGACTCATCTGCATCTAAGAAGCCCTGCAATTAAAATTAGCACTTTTACGCCTGGTCCCCAGCTTGCTGCTATTCAAAGCCCCAGTGTATGCAGATAGGAGATGTAAAAGGCCTTTTGAAAGTAAATAATTGAAAAAATTAGAGAGATTTTTGAAGATTGCAGCTCTTCCCTTTAGGACCTGTGCAGGAGCTGTCTCCTTCTGTCCAAGTACAAATTACCCCCATATGGTGGTGTCCGTTGTCTCAATGTAATTTATTCATTATTCAGGGCACCGAATCCCAAATGGTGAAAGCACAACTGCAGAACAATGAAACAGAATTCAGAAGCTAGTGAGTGTCCAATCCAGGAGAATCTAATGAACTATAACATGTATTACTTTATCAGGCAGTTGAATTAAAAGAAAAAAAACCCTCTGATATCAATGTACTTATTCTAATTCTAATCAAATAAAAGCAGGCATCAGCCTCCTAAAATATAGGGGGGAGAAAATGGTCATGCCAAAATTCCTTTAAGAGAATATTTGCACACTGACCACCTGTCCATATTTAAGACAGGCTTTCCTGCCTGTAGGCTCTTTGCTGAGATATCAAAGGCTTCTTCCAGAAGCAGTGATATGGGAAGGGGCAGAATCATCTTTAGAATATAAGTGCATTGAGTTCTTTACAAGCAATTGGCTGATTAATTTAGCCAAATTCAACACGCTGCCCTTTCAAGAGCAAGCCAAACCCCTACCTACTATCCACTCTCCCCATCCCATTCCCCATGGGTTTTATTTTATTCTGACTCCCTCCCATCTGCTTGTCAGAACCTCCTGGATCCAATTCTGCTACAATAAAGAAAACTCCACACAGGATAATCTTGGGAAGTCCCTGCCCTTCCCCAGTAGCCAATATACAGATCATCTTCTGGATGGAGCTGATTTTAATGAAGAGTTGGCAAGAATCTCATTACCCCCTCCTCAAAGATGAGGGCAGTGATCCAGGAATTTTGAAAACTGAGAGTCCTGTTTGACAAAACACTGTGTTAGTTTTCTTGTGTATTGGGATACAGAGTAAGGCACATTTCTTCTCCCCCTCCCTCACAGAGACATCCTTACTTTAAATGACATAAATTTCACTCAATGCTTCTCTGAATTATTGTTAAAAAAATAAAAAACAGCTTGTTTTACTATTTTTGTACTTTAAATCCTCTTAATCCACTTTATATTGGCTTGTATTGCCTTTCCTGACAGAAAAGATGCCAACAAGATGGCTCATTCTTGTCTCAGCCAGCCATACATATTAGCAATTCTCACAGCAGTTGCCAAGTCTAGCTCCATGTCCTCTTCTTCCTAGAGTGGTTATAGTTTTCTTTTTTCTACAGTAGTTGACAAAAGTGTCTTCTGCATTTTCTATTGCTCCTGTTCTCTGATGATAATAGTTACTGTCAACTTTGCAATCTCCTCATTTATTCTTCTATACTTGGCTCTGTCCCTTCAGAGCTTTCTGCATTAAAAAGTAGGACAATTTCCCCCCCTATTTTTGTTTGCAATTCTGTGCTGTTTTCTTCCTTTTCACCAATGGTTAGACCAGGATAATGGGAGTCTGGACTCCTGGATTCTGTGACCAACTCTGCAAGGAACCTTGTGCAAGGTTCTTGATGTCTTTGGTGTCACAGGTCACCAATCTGTGAAATGGGGATAGTAATATTTAACTTACTCTGGGTTGAGTTATCTCAGAGTTCTGGCAAGTACGAATGAATGCTTGAAAAATACGTTGAGATTCATGCATGAAAGGCTGACATATGTGCAAAGAATTATGGTGAACAATGTATTTATCATCACTTCATTCTTCTGCTCTCCTACAGAACAGATTCTCTGTTCTCTGGTGGCTTCTCTGTAACTTCAAGTCTTTAAACCATTATATGAGGACTTCAATAACTGAGCCAGAGGTTAGGGGTCTATTACAGGAGTGGGTGGGTGAGGTTCTGTCATCTACAATGTGCAGGAGGTCAGACTAGGTGATCATGATTGTCCCTTTTGGCCTTAATGTCAAAGAGACTACAAGTCTAAATGATCAAAGCAGAGAAACTGTACACTGCAGTATGTCATTGTGCTCTCTTGCAGTTTATTCAATGTGCAGACACAAAAGCAAGGATGGCTTTGTGCTTAAGATGTAGAACTTGGAGTCAAGAGACCTGAATTCTATTACTCCCTCTGCCACAAACACTCTCCTTTGTGGCTTTGGGCATATCTTGCTTTTCCCACCTGTAAAATGGAGCTAATGCTTCCTTAGCTCACAGAAGAGCTGTGTGTATTCATTAGTATTAGTATAAAGTGTTTTCCAGACCTCGGATAGGCACTCAACATTTTCTGGGTGCTCAACATTTTCTAAAAACAGGCCCCTTTAATAGGGCCCCGAAAACCTTGGGTTAAGAACTTGGGCAAAATTCCTCTTTAAGTCAAGGAGACTTCTGACAGAGCAAGGACTGAGTGTAGGATGACCAGACATCCTGATATTATTGGGCCCATCTGAATTAGAGGCTTCGTCTTATATAGGCAACTATTAGTCCCCGATCCTATTGTGCCCTCCCCCTCCCCCCCCCCACCCGGATTTTTCACACTTGCTCTCTGGTGACCATGAGTGAAAACTTCCAAATGTGTTCCATATTTACATTATGAAAAAGGCAAAACTACATTGAATCATATTTCTAGGTCTGAACCTAAGGAGTGATAATTATAGATCCCTTTCCCATTCGGTGTTATCCATTTCCTCATAGAGAGTCTTTCTTATTTTGCATACCTATATTTTGCCATTATAACCTGAAAGCAGCCACAATCACAGCCACATTAATAAAAGTTAAAAATAATAATAATAAAAAATTTAAAAAGTGCCCAGAAACATGTTTTGCTTCCCAAATCACCATCACACTATTCAGATTTCTAAAGAATCACGGAAGATGTACAAGACTGTGGATAATTTAGAAAAGCTGTTTTCAGAAGTTGATAGAAACAAAATCGTATATTCATTAGATGAGCTGTCAATGGGAATTTATGCTAGTTATATCATTTTCCAGACTCCACACTTCACTGGTGGACCTGCCTGGACACTTTTGGAGGTGGAGTTCTTTGCAAAAGGCCAGAAAAATCCAGTTCATACAGCTTAGAGAACCTACTCTTGTACCAAATTGTTATTTTTAACTTAACTTCAGGCTATGGTACAATTCTGCTCCCACTAAAATCAATGGGAATTTTGCCACTGATGTTAAAGAGAGCAGGATCATGCCTTTACTTTGTATTGCTTTCTACAACACGTTATTTTAATACAAACCACAACACATAGGGTTGAAAATTTTAAATCTTACCTTGGTGCACTGATACAGATTGTGAAAAACTGTGCCCTCATTACTTTAGGGAGTAGCAATATTGGGATTTCCAGACACACACAATAAATAACTCGTGGATCTACATTCTGGTCCTAGTCTACATAGCAAGAAATATAGACCACATGTGGAGCCAGACACAAATCAGTTATGTGGACTTGAGGATTTGCACTGAACCAAGAAACATCATTTTCGGCCCCATAAGATCACCAAACTCATAAGGTCCATAGAAATGTCCTTTTCTTAGTAGCCACCAGGTTATCTTTAAAAACATTTAATTCTTGGGGAAAACATTCCTTGCAAAGAATATTCATGATTAAATCTATCTGGGGAAAAATAAAAAGCCCAATTCTGTAAGCATAACTCACAGTAAGTAGTATCTACTTATGCCAAGTACCGCTTACGACAAAATGTAACAAATGAGTGTAACAAACAATTAAAAGGAACAAGAGAAGAAGGGTGAAAAGATATATTTATATAGGCAAAAAAATAAGAAATATTACGGGTGAAATCCTATTGCTATTAAAATGAGGGGCCAGTTGATTTCACTGGGGTCAGGATTTCACCCCCAGAAGACTGTACTGGACAGATACTAACATGGTATCAGCTGATATTTTCCCAAAGGCATCCTGGCAGAGTGGGTCTTGAGGAGGGACTTGGAGAAAAATAGAATAGTGTCTTTCTGGACCAGTTCATGGAGGATAGCCCATGTACATGGGCTAGCACTGAAGGAAGTGTGAAGACATTTGCAGAAGAAACAGGCAATTGGATAAAATAAACTGGCGTGTTTGGTGAAGTAAGGTGAAGAGCACATAAGTATGTAAGGTCCTGATATTGCAAGTATTTATAGATGCAAGTAACCCCATTGACTTGAAACATGATTTCTTCTGTGTATAAAGTTCAGCACATGCTCAGTTCTTCATAGGATCAGGGACTAAGGTGCAACAGTTCATGAAGTTAAGGACAAGTACCTTGTATTTGATTCAATGGGGGAAAAAAGTCATTGGAGGGATTCAAAGCAGGAGGTGACCCAGTTTTCACAGAAAAAGCCTTTTGAATGGACCATGTAGAGAAGTCTTATAGAATTTAATAATAATAAAAGCAATAAGATTTACTATAAAATATAATAAGGTTAGACAGCAGTTATTCTGTGTAAACCTACTGACTATAACAGAGGATGATCTCCTTTCTGATTTTTGAACCATCTTATGAAATGTTATAACAGGGATATTATTTATTAAATAAAAATATGCTTAAAGCTCCATAGGAAGATTAGAATCTTGTATTAAGTTCTACAGGACTTTTCCATAAAGGTTCTGTTTGGAGAGATATACTGAGGTTTTTAAAGTGCTCTAGTGTTTAAGGCCTGATTCAGCAAGGCCTGAATACATGTGTTACATCTCTAGAGGAGCACTTCCTGGTGGACACTCACAAGGCTTCTGTACAGGACGAATCACTCTTGGCTTGTTGGGACTAGGCAGTGTTTAGGCACTGTCTCTTTGGCTGTGGATCTCTAGGTATGCACTCCAGGGGCAGACCCCATGTCTGATACCCATCTTGGCAGCGGAGACCCTATCATCCAATTGTTTACGCCCTGAAATGACTACCAGCTCTCCTAAGACTCCCCAGGAGCTGTGTCAAACTCTCAGAGTTTCACTCTATGGACCCTCTGCTTTACTGTTTCCCTCTTTGAGGACTACATGACAGCTGTTATAAGTGTAAAGTAGCCTAAAATTATTGTTTACCTGTAAGGGATTAAGCTAAAGGTAACCTAAAAGGTAAACAACTAACCAATAAAAAATTTAAAAAAAAACAAAAAATTTTAAGTTTTAGGGGTTTTTTTGGCTTTTTTTTTTGTTTACCTTGGCTATGAAATAAACACAGCTATGTTTTTTACTGTAACTATAAAATTTTATTAAGTACTGTAGTTAGTAAGTTTACCTTTTTTAGCTTAACCCCTTACAGGTAAACAATAATTTTAGGCTACTTTACACCTATAACAACAGCGTAAGCAAGTAACACAGAGACTTTGCAGATACATTTCTAAACCAAACACACTTTACTTTTAGACAGCGCAAGAGATACACAGATCATGGGAAAAACAAAACCCACACACACATCCCTGCCTCAGTTTTCTAACCAATCCAAGAGCCCTTTGGCATTTTTCAGTGTCTTTTCAGGATGTCTAGGATCCATTTCTCATTCTACTGCACTGCCCTCCCTGCTTCTGGACCTAGACTGCTTCTCTCTCTTTCTGAAATGGCCACTGAGAAAACTCCCCTTTTATAAAGTTGTAGTCCCTTTTGTCAGTTGGCCATCCTCAGTAACTTCAAATCCCTCATCTACTGCTTGTTTACCAGCTCCCCTAGAAGAACTGGTTCCTCTGGAGATTAGCCTTCTAACCAGGACAAGATTATTCAAATGTGATGGTCTTTAATGACTGTCCCATTCAGGGTAGAAAGGCAGGTACCAGTGTCTGTCCCTTTAAAACAAAAGGTATGATGCAAGGATACAGTGAATGACAGCCATAAAGGTATAAACATATTGAGGCTACAAGATGGTCTACACTACAGAGTTAAATCGATATAAGGCAGTTTACGTCGATCTAACTCTCTAAGCATTTACACTAAAATGTAGGTCCCACCAATGTCACTTACCCACTACACCAAGTTAATAACTCCACCTCTATGAGAGGTGCAGTGCTTAGGTCAATATAGTTAGGTTCACACAGTGTCAGTTTAGACACTGCATTGCTTATATTGACTGTTGCTGCCTTTCAGAAACTGTCCCACAAAGCCCCAAACTGACAGTTAAATCGGTGCAAGCGCTCCTGGTGAGGATGTGCACTGCTGACACAAGGAGTGTAGTGTGGACATGCAAAAGCAATTTAATTACTGCGGTGCTTGTACATTGACTGATATAACTCAGGTCAACTTAATTTTGTAGTGTAGACTTGCCTTGAGTTCAGAAAATTAAACTGTAATTCGTAAGTTCACATAGACAAATTTCCCATTGTTTAACTCGAAGCATGTAATTAGTCAAATGGAAGTTAATGACTTAAAGTTACACATGTACCAAAGGACCTTGCTGAATCAAGACCTAATTGAGGTCTTCAAAATGTTTCTTTTTTTCCTATTAAAAAATCAAGTTAAGGAGCGAAAGCTAAAATCAACCAATTAAAAAAAAAACAACAGACCTTTAAAACACTCAGAAATAGCCTTCTAAATAGTCTTTGTAATCAGTTTGTAGATTCAGATACCAGTAAAATATTTGCTTTGGAATAAACATCTCTTACTAATGTCCTGCTCAATATCATGCTGTTTCTGTGGACTAAGAACAGAAAGCCTAAGGGCTCTTATTCAGGGACACTGCAATAGCTGTGTTTGTAATTTATAACTCTAGACAGGGCAACAAATTCTATTATATAAATATTTGAAGCTAACACAAGGAGAGGAATACTTTAAAACAATCCTTTACTCAGAAGCTGCATTTCCAACACTTTTCAGTTACTTTTCATTATTTCACCATAAGGGAACAGTTTCAAGGAATTATGATGTTAAATAATATATTGAAAAATGAGTCTTGGAATCTTCCCCCACCCCAATAAATAACGTTTAACATTTGTCTTTGTGGTGGCAATATGTAGCAGACAACTTGAGGGTGTCTTTTCTTTTCTTTCAAGGAAGTATGAAAATATTAGCAAATGTTCAGCTCTCCAACTCTCAAAATATTATAGGTCAGGTCCTAGCACAGTAGATAGGTCATTGCTCCATTATGACTGTTTTATATTATTGTGGGCTTTAGGACATCATAGCCTGTGAGCAATCAGGGAAACCTGGTAAAAAGACAGGAGAGAAACCTGAAAAAGTGTAATTATGGAACACGTAACCTTTGACACTTTTCTTTCAGTCTGATTCAACTTGGTTTTCAATGGTGCCGTGTCGCCAACACAATGATCCCACTCCCTTCTGTTGTATGTCCTGTCACGTTGATGACCTCAGTGATCTTCACCCACTAGAACAGAACCCAACCGGCTTGCACTCTGATTTCCAAAAGGTGCACCTGTTTCACTGTGGATCTGATGCTGGGAACTCACTGCCTGTAGCCTTATTGCCCAAAAACTTGTTTTGACAGTTGGTTATGTTCTTTAGGGAGTCTGGGGACTTAATCTTTCTTGTGAGGAAAAAAAAAAAAAGAAAACTTAAGCCTATGACTAATTGGCTGAAAGTATGTCAGTAATTCAACTCAATTTAACTGAATATGGGCTCAAACTAAAGATTGAATAATCATCCTAGAACCTTTGTACTGAAATTCACTGGCCTCATCTATATATTAAAGGAAAGTCCTGGAACACATAGGTCATGAGTCGTGCTGACATAAACCCAACTACTTTGTAACAGAAATTACATCTCCATGCAGAGAACATTGGCATTGAAGAGGCTAACTTACTATTATTATTTTATTTACAGATGGTCACAGAACAGGATATATTGTCTGCAAAAACATGAAAAACTTGTCCGATTTTTGGGTGGAAGTTTCAAAATTAGAATAATTTCCCAACCTGCCCTATTGTTTATTTATTTACAGAACTGTCCTCAAAGTGCTATGTGCTTTCCAAACATTCCTTGCTCAAAGAAGCTTAAAAACTAAACTCACTTTTTGTTCTTTTATCTATTCACAATAAATAATTTTCCATTAGGAGCCAATTCCAGAGTTCTTACTTAGACTTGCCACTGATTTCAATAGGAGTGATACCTGAGTAAAACATGAGTAACAAATGATTAGGGATTACAGGAACTGACCCAACAAAGCACTAATCAAGAACAATAATGGTTAATAAAATGACTAATTGAAATGTTTTTTATCTTTATGTTGACATTATTATTTGTATTGCAGTAGCATCTGTGCTCCCAGCACCATTGTGCTAGGCACTGTCCAAACTCCTAATAAACAGACATTCCCTGTCCCAAGGTATGTAGGCCCTATTTGTCATTTTTCTATGCCAGCTGTATGGATATCATCCTCAAACAGGGTTTCTGAGAATCAACCACTGCTATCCACTTCAGTTCACACACACATACTCTTTTCATATTCATATGTTATAGGAAAGGGAATCCCAGAGAAAACGCTGGAGCAGAAAAAAGTATTGCATTACATTAATAACTAATGAGGCACACAGGACATTGCACTCACAAAGGTTACACATTTATGGTGTCGGAAGCCAAGGACACTTCTAAAATCTAAAGATTCTTCAAATAAACATATTGGTTTAAATACAAGGAAATAGTCCTAGCTCAGTAAATAAATCACACTCAGACTTCACATAAATACACATGTCAAAGCATTTATCTGGTAATAAAAAAAAATGACTCTTCAGGAATGCAGTTCAGATAGAGAAGTGTCAGTAATTTTGCACATCTCCCATTTTCAGACCATTAATTGCAGCTTTTAACAGGAGTGGAGCTCGGGAGCGGGAGCAGAAACCCAGTGTAAGTTTTCTTCTTCTCCCAATTTCACGTGAATAAACAAAGGAAGGGAGTCCCTGCCTGTCTGACAGACATGTAGATGCTAGATAACTAGGGATATTAGATACTAAATGCCTGTTGGTATTTGATGCATTGCCAAGTACTGGGAAATCCAGGAGTGAAGTGCTGGAGACCCTGGCCCACTCCAAAATTGACTTTGGGCTTAGGGCTATGGTTGGAAAAGCTTCACAACTGCTTATATAAAGTTTGCAGAATGATCTTCCTCTTACGCCCCTGCCAGCGCTTCATTTTTTCTCAGTCCATCCATCCATCCTCTTTCATTCTCCTCTTAACCAGGAGACCCACAACCACTTCCTCCTCTTTCTCTGCATCCTTAGGTTTCTCTAACTTCCAGTGCCTAAGGTGCTCCTTTGTAAAGTGGGTAGTTGATTTAGCCTCGTCTTTCCTTTGTTCTGATTAAATCTTCCCTGTGTCAGAAGCATTAAATGAAATGCCATTGGGAAGCCTCAGAACTCATGAGATGTAAAGATAGAAGTTGATCCTGCAGAGATAACCAGACCTATTGATCCTTCAAGTCAGAAGGCACTGTGCGGGAGGTTATTGGAAGACAGAAGATTCTATTGTATTATATTCTATCTATTCCTTATACCACCCTCATCACCATAGTGTCCGAGTACCCTACTACAGTAGTTCATTAAAGGGCTTGGCTACACTTGCAGATATAGAGCACTTTGGGTTAAACCAGCCTTCGGAGAGCGCACCAAGGAAAGCACTCTGGTCTGTCCACACTGACAGCTACAAGTGCACTGGTGTGACCACATTTGAAGCACTTGAAGCGGCATTGGGAGTGGTGCATTATGGGCACATTATCCCACAGAGCACTACTTCCCACTCTGGTGCTGTGGCTTGTGGGAAGGGGGCGTGAGGTGCAGGGAATTCTGGATCCTGTCCCAACGCCCTGTGATGCATCACTTTGCATCCCAGAAATCCCTGTGTTTCCATCCACATTTGGCACCATCTTTCAACAGTTTCTGTGTCTGTCTTCCCTTTCAGTCTGTGGGAATGGAGCCCGAACTGCTGAGGAGCATGCTGATGAGTCTCACCAGCACGTCTCGTTTGGCAGTCAAGTTACTCCTTAAGATCCAAACTGACACTGAGGATGATTCCAATGATGATACTGAGTCGCATAATGCATATGAAACAAAATTTCTTGTCTCATTCACAGCCTAGCTCTCCACCATGGAATGCCACTTTTGGGCTCAGGAAACAAGCACTGAATGGTGGGATCACATCGTCATGCAAGTCTGGGATGGCGAGCAGTGGCTGAACTTTGGGATGAGAAAAGCCACTTTCATGGGATTGTGTGCTGAACTCACCCCTACCCTGCAATGCAAGGACACGAGATTGAGAGCTGCCCTGCCAGTGGAGAAGTGGATGACTATTGCAATCTGGAAACTGGCAGCTCCAGTCAGCTACCGATCAATTGCTAGCCAGTTTGGAGTGGGAAAGTTGACTATTGGGAATTGTGTTGATGCAAGTCTGCAGGGCCATTAATCGCATCCTGCTCAGAAGAACTGCGACTCCAGCTATCACTCACACCCCCCTGCAATCACTGTCCTCTGTTCCAGTTTCTTTCAGGTATCCTTAGGGGTGGAGAGGCTATCCCTTGAGCCAACTGAAGACAAAATGGAGGGATCTCCCAGGGGTTTTTATAGACTTTCTGTTCTCGGTGGACACCCCTCCTTCTCCCTGTGTAGAATCCAGTTACAAAATGGATATTTGGGGTTGCATGGGCAAATCACATGTCCATGCATGACTCAGAACTTACAGGTAGCAGCCATTGCTCACATGCTACCTTGAACGTCCTCAGGTAGACTTCTTATGTGGATTGGAGCCTCCCAAGCTCTTTTGTCTTTTAAGTACTTCTTGATTGGGCACTTAACTTGCACATTCATTTCCCAAGAAGCTGACCAAATGTTTTTCCTAAGACTAGTTAGAAATCAAGCAAGTATACAGCCAATATTCATAACTTCAAACACAAAAATGATACATGCATACAAATAGGAGGAATAGATTCAGTAGGTCATTACCTTTACCGAGATATGTTACATAGCATATGTAGCATAAAACATATTCCAGTTATATATACATTTATAAGCTTCTCCCCATAAAGTCTTATAAACCTCAGTTAGGTACAAAGCCTGTTCCTGCTTAATCCACTGCAGCTTGAAGGTACTGTGAGGAAGGCAAACAAACTCTCTGGTCCTCTGACAATTAGCCCATGGGAGAAAAAAATCCTTCCTGACCCCCTAAACAGGCAATGAGATAGGTCCACAGCACCTGTGAGGCCAGGTTCCCATTCCTACTTTGAGTGAGTTGGGTGGGCTGCTGGAACAGAGCCAAAAGAGACTCCACATAGCCCCTGTGCTGGGCTAAATCCTAGGAGCTGGGGAATGCTGGCCAATCAGATTCCTGTTCCCTGGCTAGCCAATGAGTGCCAGAGACACCTACAGGTAGTAGCTACCTTCTGTCCCTTGCTACTGGGACTTTCTCCCTTTCACCACTGGCTCCATCAAGTCCCCACCCCACACACTCATTGATGTGGGTGGGTGGCATTTGTGTTTGAATTAAAGAAGTCAAGGGCAAAGAAGTGCACCTTGCAATTGGAGTGAAAGGTAGTGAAGTTTGTGATGGTCCTTAGTGCCTGTGGTCGTTCCTTCTGAAGCTTGGGATCAACCCTGAAGACAGCTCTGTCCCCTCACAGATAAAGTACTCGTTGTCAAATAGGAATCACATTGAAAAGAAATATAATTGGCTTTGGTGTTCAAGCTGATGATCAGTTTAGTTCTTATAGTTTCAGAACTGACTCACATGGCCCTGATTATAAACTCCACTGTTTGATCTTCAGCAGTATTATGAAATAGGAGTATTAAAATAAAAACAATTGACTAATGACCTTTATTTATAATCAGAGTGACACAATTTAGGGCAATGTGTAAATTAAGTTGTAAAATAGATGTAATCACAAAAGTCATAACTTGTATAATTTTTATTTTGGACTCAGATCCCACGCTTGGTATCTGATATATGATCCTGGAGAAATCATTATGGTGATAATCTTTCAGGAGTCTGAAGTAAATAGTCAGTACAACTTCTGCAGAAGTTAACTCTGTCTTTTTAATGACATCATCAGCATATCTACCATCTATGCCACAGGACCTTATTAATATTCAGGTCCATTATGTTGCCTGATTCTTCTGTCCACTTACCTGGGTGTAAATCAAGAATCAATACACTGTGTTCAATGGAGTTATATTTGTGTAGCTGAGAGAAGAATCAGACCCAAGGACAGATTAAACCCTAGGAAGTAAAGACTTTAACAGAGTAAGTTTATTTTCCTCTGAAAGTAAATAATAGATACAGCCAGTTATTAGATGCATAAGCTCAGCACCAGAAGAAGTGGGTAAAAATAAATCCCTGATAGATTAAGAAATAAATAATAATCCAAAATCATATACAAAAGAGATATGATACTTCCTTGGTCTGAGCATATTCTTTATCATTTTGTGCTCATATTATGAAACCAATAGTAGATATTAAGAGGGTAAGTGATCCAACCATACATAATATCTAGTATAGAGCACATCAGATGTCAGAGGGGCATATGACAGAGATGTTATAGAGACAGAGTTCAGCATTCAGTGCAGAAGATGCTGACCCAACACAGAGAGAACTATAGATCCCATTGCTGTTGATCATTTTTCACAAATCCCCAGTTGTTCAATTTGATGTGCTGCTCTAAAATGTTCGTGAATTTTGTTTGTTTGTCTGTTTGTTTTTCCAATCTTTTTCTTTGCTACCAACCAATAAAACTATAATATCACAGTGTTGTTTGAAAACATATTTATATTTGTTTACCCTATAAAAAGAGATAATAATGTTATGTTCCAATAATATTAAGTTGCAATGTTATTTGCAAGATTGCAGAGCTTTTAATTTTCTGATTATTTCCACAGTGGGAGTTTCAGCTCAATTTCTACCAAGACACTTCTATCTGTTTCGGTTATTTTTTTATTACAGCTCGAAGCAACAATAATTGCCTTTAGTGTATGAAAACATGACTGAAGAGACAATTGTCATCCCTAAAGAGTAAGATCATCAGCATGCATTTTTGATGTAAAATTTTTGTAAATTAATTGCAGAGTCCTATAAATATTATATTTACTAAAATAATGTTGTCTGCTGCCTCCAAAGAAACAATCTTTAAAAGAAAAAAGAAAAAAAAAACAGGCTTCAGACACAGTATATTTCCGGAGGCTCATGGTGAAAACAGGAAACAAAATATTAGCATTCTACTTCTCTAATTTTGCATTCAACAACTTTTTTCTTCCAAACTTTTCACTTTTATATAAACAATGCAAAAAAGTCAATAAAAAGCTCAACAATCAGGATCCTTTTATTAAAGTGCTTTTCAAGTTCTTCACTAGTTACGAAGGACCAGGGCTGAACAAAAAATTGATTTTTAATCCTACACAAGAGTTCAATATGTTTACATTTGTTTACATTCCAAATCAAGATAAAAAAAATCAAACTATCAATATATTTTTGTTTGGAAGTGTCAAAATTACGTGTTTTGTTGTTCCCAAATTGAAATGCCTTGCTTTTTTTATCTGAAATACTCCTGTTGTGCACCAAAGTGGCTCAGTCACAGGGAGAGACTAGAACAGAAGATGTACTCCAGATGGGAAGCAGGGCCCCATAAAGAGTGTGAGGGACAAGGGACCTGGAACTACAACTCCCATGAGGCACTGCAGTTGCTCAAGCGGATGCAGATTTCTCAACTCAGTGCAAAATGGAATGATTTGTTTCAGTTTCCCTGATGGAAAATTCTTACTAAAGCAATCTGTTTCTGCAGAAAAATTTGATTGTGACAAAACTCCATTTTCTGACCGGACAGTGTTTCATTCAAAAAAGATGTAGACCAGCCCTAATTAGGATCTGATCTTGTAAAAACTGGGTATTCTCAACTCACATTGACTTGTACAGGATTTGAGAGCACTCAGCAGTGCTGAGGAGAGGCATGAAACATGCCTTTAATCCCCAAAGTTGGACTTGCCAATGCTATTAAAACACTTTGGATAAACAAATTAACCATTCAGAGGCATATTTAGTGGAGATGGGTGCTGCCAGAGTTAGGCACTGAGATTGGTAATTATTTCCAGAATGTTTCTTTCCCTTTTAAGCTCCTTTGCTGTATCACATCAGGTTGTTTCAACTGCATTTGAAGGTGCTGCAGTAAAAGAGCTACTCGGCAGGTCTCTGAGATAAGTTGGATACGTTTGATAGTCTCCGAGTGGAGTTTGTCTTGGCATCTAAGTCACTCAAATAGAAGGAAAACTGAAAGTACTCCACACTTCAGCTCCTCCTCCTCATGCATGTATTCTGTCTTTGACATTCAGCCAGCTCTGCTTAGGGATCATGTCAGCCTCTCCCAACCTAGTGCTAACAACTTTCATTGGCTACTCCCCACCACTGTGGACATGAACATGAAAGGAAGAAACAAGGACATGAAAGAAACAGGAATGAGAGGAGGACAGGAGAATTAACAGGGGAAAGCAGAGGAAGCAGGAAGGGGCAGTGACAGCTCTGGGAAGGGGGAATATTCAGCTCTGAAATGAAATGCTAACTGATCAAAGAAGGAAGAGGGGGGAAAAATGTACATTCCCTATCCTTTGTTACCGATTGGGGGGTGGGGGGGAATCTAGCTGTACATTTCCTGCATTAAGGACAAGTGGCAGTGTCCTATTTTCAATTATCAGCATATGATGGAAAACCATGGCCAAATCAACATTTAAATAAATAAAAACTGCTGAGAATTTTGCCCCAGCACAAAGTGTTTATTCCCTCACAGCAGCTTCTTGCCGCCTCTTCAAGGTACCGAAGCCATATGACCAGGGTGCCACCTGTCAGCTCACATCTTGCACGTTCCCAGTATTGCTCTTCTCAAAGGTTCACAAATTATTAGACAAGTTCCCCAAACTCATGAGACTGACTTAAAAAGTCATGAGATTTTGTAGGAAAATCATAAATATAAGATTCATTTTAGTTGCCTGCTGGTTTTCAAGCCTTTAAGGTGCACTCGGGTCACATTTGCAAGCTTTTACTGTCTGGCCAGAAGGGCTAGAAAATTACTCTTTATTTTACATGAGAGCTGAGATTCTTCTCTAGTCCCAAGTATCAGAGGGGTAGCTTTGTTAGTCTGTTTCCACAAAAACAACAAGGAGTCCAGTGGCATCTTAAACTAACAGATATATTTGGGCATAAGGTTTCTTGGGGAAAAAACCCACTTCTTCGGATGCAACAGAACCAGAAGTGGGTTTTTTTACCCATGAAAACTCATCCCAAATAAATCTGTTAGTCTTTAAGATGCCACCGGACTCCTCGTTGTTGTTTTTTTCTCTAGTCCCCTGACTCCAGGTTCTAGGGATTCAAAGTAAAGCAGCAATCACAAGGTTCATAATACATTTGTGAGTTAGCAACCCTGCATTCCCTAGGACTGGCTCTAGACCTTTTGTAGATCCCATGCCCTCACAGATGCTGCAGGAAAAGCATCAGTACAAACACTGTTTTATCTCCAGATTGTGTGACCACCACCTGGGGTCCTGTTGGCCTTCTAGAACAGCAGGAATAAATTGAGCTCTTGAGGCTAGATCTTCAGGTAGGGTAAATAGGCACAGTTCCACTGAAATCAATGGACCTATACCAATTTATTCCTGCTGAGGTTCTGGCCCTTAGTTTTATGAGGCAGCAAAGTGAATTGATACCAATTGGCTTCCAGAGCAGATTTGTTGTCAGAAACAGATGTTTTGCCAAGAAAATCTGACTCCTTGTTTGAAAGGATTAAGGGGCTGATCCTGCAGTCATCCATGCTTAGAACTGGAACTATCTGAAAACCCTATTCAACGAATTATTGCATCGAGTGCTTAACTTTTGCTATCAGCAAAATTTTAAGCACGTTTAAATCCTATTGACTTCAGTGGGACTTAAGCAGGTATTTCACTGCATTGATGAATAGAGATGGATTTAAGCAGGTGAATTCAGGATAATGTGCTAGCTTCTAAATTGTCGTTGTTTATATCCATGTTTCAGACTTTAAATAAAAGTTTTGGTATTTGGTTTTGTTTAGTTTTGAAATAATCTGGAAATTAATGAAGAAATAATCCCTTGCACTCCTACATACTTGCTAGATGAAGATCTGAAAGTGGCTTATAAATAATAATGGTTTAACCTTCACAACAATCCTTGGTGTTCTGAAGCATTATTTTGTAACAGGGGGACCAGATGACGCAGCTCTAAAAAGCATCAGTCTTTGGAGTTGAATAAAGCAGCTGTGTACCAGCGCACAGAAACACAGCACAGCAATATAGGAAAAGTGGTAAAAATTAATAATAAACAGGAACATGATGAATAATTGAACTAAAGATTATTATGAATTTCTTTTCTGCACTTGTGTTTCAGTATTTAAAATACCTGGAAATGAAGAAACAAGTAATGATGGAAAAATATCCTTTCATAAAGTAAATAAGAGAAAATATTTGTGTTTTATTTAGAACAACAGGATCTACTGTACAATTGTAATCTTTGTTGGTTGATCTTCACAAGATATAGGAGAAACAGCCTTTGCCATAATTCTGCCTAATTATTCTAATGCCTTTCATTTTATTTTAGAGTTTTCAGCTTACAGAAACAGTTAGCATCAGTTTGTTCCCAGTTTTAATGGAGATAAACTCCTTATTTTCCCCTGAAAAACTTCACAATATGGCTGGAAATGTCAGCAATATTTAGACAAAATGCTTGTGAAAACATAAAATGGAAACAATACATCTTTCTATAATGGAATCAGTTTGTCTGATTATCTCAAACAATGTGCGGTTCCAACTGCCCAGGAGGATCATTAGAGCTTATGAAAATCAAACTCTGTTTTTTCTGCTTCACACAATATTGGACAACAATATTGTCTCTAGATTCATTGTATATTGTCTGACTTTATAAATATATGTTAGACTTTATTTTGCTACACTGAACTTGGAGTATGGCATATATTTAAAAATAAAAACAACAAAAGAAAACACTGCCTTGTTAAGCAAGAAACTATTATGCACAATCATAGTTGGAAGGATAGACCCCCTAGCGGATAGAGCACTGGATTGGGACTCTAGAGAACTAGATTTAATTCCTCCTTTGGTCACCGATTTCCTGTGTCATCTTAGGAAAGTCACTTCTACCGTGTGCATTACTAGGTCTATTTCATTCCTTAAAGAGATGATGGTCACATCACAATAGTCCAGGTATGAGCTGTAATTCAAAAATTCTTTCTGCTCCTTCATGAAGCATCACGCCTACTTTCTTCCCCATCTATAAAATGGGTATATTACTCCTATAACTTCACATAACTGTTGTAAGGATAAAATCCATTGATGATTTTGAAGTGCTCAGATACTGATGATGGGCTATACAGTGGAGAGTTTTCTAGACAGAATAGTAGGACATTAAATTACTAATACCATTTTACAGCAGTTAAAACAAAGTTTGTTGCAGAAAAGCAAACACAAAGGAAGATTAATAAGTATTGTGTGCTTGAATGTTATAGTGTTACTGTTCTGCTCATCATGAAGCCATTTCAGCTTTTTTTTTTTTTAGTTTATTTGCATATAAGCACTACAAGAATGTTCACACTACACAATGGCTTAAACAGTTGGCTTTCATTCACTACTCACAGCTCGTTCAGCCTTTTCTCCCGTGTCTTTCAGATTCAGTGTTAGCGTCTTTTAGAAGGATGTGAAGTTAGGGGAACCACTTCTGCTTTATGGACAGAGTTCTGTCATGTTGACCATCAGCTGCTGAAGCAGTTAGTGCATGTGTCAGCTGGAGAACCCTAAGCTTCTAATTAAAGGATGATAACATGCAATGATTTCAGTTTATTTAAATTAATGTCTAAAGATTTTATGAATATAAAAAAACTACTGAAGATACTAAATCATGAATTGAATATGGACTTAAACAAACAATTGCATATGTTAAAAGATTTGTTTTAAACTGCTGCTATCAATTTGCAACCTGTGTCTCCTTGGTCTAGGATTTTCTGTTAGTACATGTCCCTCATTAATAAAAAGCAAATGCTCTTCAGTAAAGAATATTAACAATTGGGAAAGAGCTAAAAATAAAAATAATGACATATAGTGCTCCAGATCAATGTAGGCCTAAAAACTCTAAAAACAGGGTTTTAAAAAGTTTGAAGAAATACATAAAAGAAATGAATAAACAAGATCCATGCTGTGTTACTCCAATTTCACGGTAATGCAACTGTACTGATTTCAGAGGAGTCACGCCAGCATAAAACTGGAGAAATGAAGTGGTGAATTAGGCAGTATATTTTAGAGTGCACCAGGTCTTGTGCCCTAATTGACACAAATGGGGGAAGGTATCAAGAAGTCCAGTAGCTGTCAACCTGTGATGGTGGAAATCTGGTGGATCTTCTCAGTTGAGGATTCCTCTGATTTGAATGTATTCCCAGGGTTCACAGACCTGGTGTAGCTGGCACTACATCACCCCTCCTTCCACTCCCATAGTAGAGAGAATTCCTAGGAAAGAGGAGGGTATGGTTAATACTCCTTTTTATTCTGGAGATTCCTCATCTGCTGAAATAGTCCCTTGGGGCACAGGGCAAAACTTTATTCTCTCTACATACTTAAACTGTTGTCATCACCAGAGTATTCAAGTACTTCACAATCACAAATAGCTTCTATCTTCACAACATCCCTATGAGGTGTGGAAGTACCCCATTTTTACAGATAGGAAACTAACATATAGGGCTGATGAAGTGAACTAACCAAGGTCAGATAGGAAATCCATGGCTGAACTAGGAGTTGAATCCTCATCTCCTGAGTCTCTGTTTAGGGCCCTATCTGCTAAGCTACTGCTCCCACAGCAGTTTACTGTAAGCTATAAAAATCTCTGCTGTGTCTATATGCATGTGCTTTTTCTCCTTTAATGCTCTGTTTCTCAGACATCCAAGTTTAGAATTTTTCTGTTGGCCCCATTGTTTTCTGTCATGTACTTGGTAGTGATGTTTTCCTACTTGTGTTATTTGCTTTCTGAAGCTGCTCCACTCATGGAGTTCAATAAACGGTGTGTTTGCCATTAGAACAAATTTGAGTCTAGTTCTAATTATAGCAACAAGCTACTTTCTTCAAGCATATTATGGGTGTTTCATTATTTTAAATTATCTTCTATATTAATTACAGAAACAGTTGATCTTTTTGGTGAAGCTGGCAGCTGCAAATCCCCCCATATTTTAAATTTCTCTTTTTAATAGGTAAAACATCAGGGTAAAAATTAAAACTGTGATATAATTCAGCAGAAAAAATAACAATATGTACATTACCAAAGCATTGCATCCAGATTTTATAGGGTTACAGTGCTTAAATTTACTCAGCCATATCCCACAGTATATGATCACAGCCAGCTGCACACTGCATAGCTCAATCACGAACAAAAAAAGTCCTACATAAATCACGCAACAATGGCAATGTTACTAATGGGACCTTCAAAATAAAAGGATGCTGGAAAGTGTATTTGAACAGGCCCTACATAATTGCCTTGTAGGATCTGTGCATAGTATGTTGGTGAAACATTCATTTTCCTGCAAATCCTCTAGATTTAAAGTGAGGGGCAGAATCACACTGCACGCATTATGCATAAATTAACAATATATTCAGAGTCATAATAATGAGAATAGGGGATTTAGTATTTATTGCATGATATTTTAACACTCAGGCCAGCAGACATATAAACAATCACCTTTTCTCCTTGTCAAAGTCAACACCTGAGATTAATGCATATTTAGACTGTTGAATATTAGTAGCCACTACTTTCAGAAGCATAGGTGAACAGCTAACCACAAATTCCATTCTTCTCATACATTTACCAAATTCCTATCCTTTTTCATCCAATGAGCTGTACCTTTAAGTGGCAATAGGAAGTCACTCCTGCTTATGAAATATAAGGTAGTGAAACTTCTCAACTAGAATATGGACTTTACCTTCAGGTTGTGATTAGGACCCTGTGACTGATGTTAAGATGTTAAGAACCAGACAGGACAAACTTAAACTAAATATTGCTGAGTGTTAAGAAAAACGTTCTAAGAGTGAAGTCAACTCCAAAGGGCAGTGACATTGAATGACACATTTAATGCTTGACTGGAGAAAATATAGACATTTTACTCTAAGGAATAATCCAGTATTGGTTGAAGATAAGTTGTATAGGTCTCTTCTGTCTGAATCATCTACAACATTGTGCTTGGTACTGTTTTCAGTCTTGGTCATATTACAGTCTATGGACGTTTTGCCAGTAGATCACAGTTACAGTGGAAATCAGAATCTAGCCTACAATGACAGTGCTCTAAGAACAGAGGTTCTCAACGTTTAGTATTGGCTGATGATGAAATACATTTTTCTCTTTACACGACAAGAATAAAGATTGTGAAATGTTACAAAATTTCAACTAAAGGACTTTCAAATGTTTCTTCATTGATCTAGCTCATTCACATCAGGCATACAAATAAAGAGAAAAAAAAGGAAAAAAGAAATAAAAAACAAAAACCTGGAGCTCAACCAATCAATGAAGCATTTTCCCAGAGGAGCCAATGAACCTAGGCTAGTATAAATCAAGAGTTTATAATAAAAGATCAATGATCCTTTTCCCTAAAAGGATCAATAAACACTCCCAAACATGTTTTATCCAATCAAGAAAGACTTTTGCAATGACTAACACTCCAAAATTAACGCTCAGAGCAGCTAGTTAGATACTACTGCTAGTTCTCTCCATTTATTTCTTTCTTATCCACGTGTCCCTCTCAGTTTGCATCAGACCAATTAATATCTTTCCTTCACTAACAGGTCTCTAGATAATACACAGCAGCATTTGTCTGTGTGGCCTAGCATTAAACAGGGACCATTAAACAGTCAACTCCTATCTCTTCTATAGAATTAATGTCATTTTAACTCCTGACATGCCTTTCTGCCCTATACTATGTAAGCAAGATATTTTTAAGAAGTCACCAGAGAGTCCTCTTTCTTTCCTGGCCTATTCTTCCCATTTGAACCAGGGTATGGTAAATGTAATTTAGGTCCTATATCTGGGAACTATGCCTTTAATAGCTAATTTTATTTTTCCATATACAGACAAAAACACACAAAGAGGATTGACACCCCCTTTGTAAAAACAAATGCAACAATGAACTTTTGTTGTTACTCACAAGCTGTGCATTTTACTACTTTTATGGTAGTTAAAAATATAAACAAGGCATTTATCAAGATTTTTAAAGTCATTTTACTGATCCTCCTGGTGTTTATAATAACTCTTTGGAAGCTTGAAACTGAAATTATGATTTGCTGGCCAAAAATTGTTTTTGTCACCCTGTGTATTTATATTACACTTGTTGGTTATTATTGTAGGGTTACTAATGATGTTAGTATTGCTGGGAACACTGGATTTTCTGGTTTGAGGATTTTTTCTTTTTTAGAAATTATTATTATCTGTTTATATTTTTTAAATGATGCAATTTCTTTTTTAAAAAGCATAAGAAAATGACATGAATTGTGCAGATAAATAGATAAATTGTGCAGGGGCATCTACTTGGGGGCATTGCATGTACCCATTGTATTCTTCCCTTTCTGCTACCCAGAGCCTGTTGGGGAGGTTAAGGGGAGGTGTTGACAGCACAATGAGTTTTAGAGTTGACACCACACTGACATAGATCATAACCCTGAGCTATTGTTTCAAGCTATTTGCAGACTCAAACAGATACAGTTGCTTTGGTTACATTCAGTTCATGATTTCAAGCTTTTTCTTTCAACCATGAGAGCTAGACATTTTTAGTTTAAGAAAACTGAGATCTGCTGTTACCCATCTGATTCCAGGAGCTGGGGCCTAGATCCTCAAAGATCTTTAAGCACTTCACTCCCATAACGGGAGTGAGGTGTCTAAAGACCTTTGAGGATCTGTGCGTACGACCCTTGGGTGCAGGCTTTTAGTGTCTATGCCTTAATCTAGACCTGTATTCATGGCTTCTATATTTAATCTTTTGAATGCTCCAAGATTTGCTCATATCAGTCTTCTTATTGTACATTAACTTCTTGCTTGCCGCAGGCTCCCTCACTAGCTTGCTGCACCCACAAGAGATGCAGCTCTCTTTATGTGACAGATTTTGGTTGGGCCTGCAAAACCATTTTCCCCACCCACTCTCTCAGATATAGCCAACAGCTTTTCACCTTGATCACAGCTCTGCGGAATCTGAGGATGGTTAATGAGATGACACTTTGAGACTTACTAGGTGTGTGAGACAGGATCTTTGGGTCATTGCCAGCCAGCTGCTGCAGGAGAAGCTGAGTCTGTGATGTTTGTGCTGAGTCTATGAACAGCTGTCTACACCTCAAAGAAATGTTTCAAGGGACAATTGTCTGAATAAGCTGTTGATCCAGGGAACATTGGGCCTCTGGCAAGGGTTTGGTGAATGTTAGCACTGGACAAACACTAAAGGGGTATTCATTACAACCTCCCTTGTGAAGCAGGCAAGCGTTGATGCTCCTGTTGTACAGATGGTGAAACTAAGACATAATGGTAAAACAACTTGACTGAGACCAAAAAAAAGGAAGTTAGTATCAAAGCCAGAACTAGAATGCAGAAACCCCGTGCTTTGTCCTGAGCTCAGCCCACTACTCCTTGCTGATTTGTTCACTGTTATGTAGCCCCTTTTTGTGAGCAGAGATCACATTGGTCACTCAGCTGTAGGCAATCAGCCAGGAGGAAACTTGCAGAAGCAATAGCATGATCTGCAGCATTGCCTTTCACAGCCATGAATCAGGCTGTGATCCTCCCCAAAGTCAAGGTGATGCAAGATCAAATCTTTAGACACCATTAATAACTGCCTTCTGGAGCAGCTAGTCCTGGAACCCATAAGGGGAGAGGCAATTCATGATTTAGTCCTAAGTGGAGATCAAGGATCTAGTGCAAGATGTGTATATAGATTGTTTGTATATGTAAGCAGTGTCAGGAATGAGATATATTCTGACATCTGGTGGCGAACTATGGGAATTGCAGTGAGCCTTGCAAAATAAGTCTGGGGCTAATCAATTTGCATAGACACACCCACTGCGCCTAGCCTGAGCCCACAGCAGCCCACATGGCCACTTCGGCTGATGAGGGAGCCCCAGTTTCTATGTTATTGGGGCAGGAATGATAAAGTGATGTTACTGTGATTATGTGAATGAAGGACTATGGACATGTACTTGGCCCGTGTTATGATGGAGAGACTCGCCATCATCTAGGTAGCACTCACTGGGCAAGGGCCATGCGTTTTCAGAACACTGTGAGATTGAGAGAGGTGATGGACAAGCACTTATACCTTTTGGTGAGGGCTCTGTCTTAGGGCCTCCCAGGCCTATTGCACCCTGCCTCTCTCCACTGTGGAATGTCAGAATTGAATTTTGCTTCCATTAGGAGCCTGGTTCCAGGCTGCTGAGCTGACAATTGCTTTGGGCTCACTGGTGCACCTGCACTAAGGCTCCCCTACTGTATGCTGAAATCACTTAAGAGCTGAAATTACCTAAGAGCTAAAGAAATCACTGAGCACTGTCTTAAGTAGGGGGGACCTGGAAAAAGTGCAGAGTGGCTGGTGCAGCAGAGCAGTCTGTGTGTCAGCTAGCAGGACGGCTAGCGGAGTGACTGGTGCAGCAGAGCTGTCTGTCGACTAGCGGAGGCGTTGGTGCTGCGGGCAGAGTGACCAGCGCGGCAGAGCTGTCTGTCTGTCAGCTAGCAGAGGCGTGGGTGCTGCGGGCAGAGTGACCGGCACGGCAGAGCTGTCTGTCTGTCACCTAGCAGAGCAGCTAGTGGATCAACGGGCAGAGCGGTTCGTAGGACAGCCAGTGGAGCGGAGCAGAGCCGATTGCGGTGAGAGCTGCAGCGGAACCTCATGGAGAGGCGGCGCAGTCGGCCTCGGATCACGTAAGGTGCCCCGTGCCCTACCCTCCATCTCCACCCAGGCTGGAGGTAAGACTCTGCCAATTGACTTTTGAACTCTGCACGGACCAAGGACAGAGACTCTTGGGCTGTTGGACTTTTGGGACTATTGAGTGACTTTTTGGGGTTGTGGAACTCAAGAGCCAAAGGGAAGGCCGCGGCCTATTTGCTGGGAGGGGGGCTTCTGGTTCATGGTCTGGTTTATTAACCTTGTTTGTGGTGTTTCCCCAATATAATGCCACATTGTTTCTCCCTGTTATTAAAAGGCTTTGGTACACTCAGACTCTGTGCTTGCGAGAGGGGAAGTATTGTCTCTTACAGACGCCCAGAGGGGTGGTATATAGTTGTCCCAGGTCACTGGGTGGGGGCTCGAGCCGGTTTTTGTATTGTGCTATTGGAATGGAACCCCTGGATACTGAACCCGGCCCTTGTTGCTGCCAACTCTGATGGGCAGAAGGGTTACATATATAATTGATATTCTCTCTGAAGCATGTGGCATTAGCTGTCTAAAGACTGGATACTGGGCTAAATGACCATTGGTCTGACTCAATATGGCCATTCTTATATTCTTATGTTATCTATAGCTGTAGGTTTCAGTATCCCAAAGGCCAGCCCTGAATAGCAGTAGATGGGGCCATGTATAACATACTGGGTCAAACTCATCCTTGGTGTAAAAAAGTATAACTCTTTTGACACACACCAGGACTACATTTGGCCTGCTTGCATTTGTTAATAAATGAGCAATGAATCTATGTATCTGTTTTAAATGATGGCTATAATAATCATATATATAAAATTTTACTCAGCATATATGTTTATATTAGGAATTAAACAACTATATTGTTTTAATAGAAAAAATTCTAGAAACAATAGCAGGAAAATGACTTTTATTTGCTAAGAACAACAATTCAAGACTGCTAATCCCAACAATTTTTACTACAGAATCAGCTAACAAGAAACACATGACTCTTTAATGACACATATCTTATAAAGTAATAGGATGCATGTTGCTGCTGTTTTGTTTTGTTTGTGAGTCAAGATGGATAAAAGCAATTTGCAATTCACATTTTAACTCATTATTGTATGTTTCCCATATGCTATTCCTGTTTTCTTTCTTTGCTCTTTTATTAGGACAACTACAAAAACTCACACCACTGATAAGTATCTTCATGGTCATAGCCAGATAGGATAGCTACTGGTCACTAGTTCAATGAAATCACAACCGGAGAAGCGGGAAAGGAGTTTTGTTTTGTTTTGGCAGGGAGGGGAAAGGAGGAGAAATAGCCCTGTAACCAGGAACAGAAAGCCTGCCCAAAAAGTTTTGAGACAACACAGCTAGAAGTAATCCAAGAGAGGAGGGCCCAAATAGTATTGTGAACAATCCTATTAAAACTATTTCAAATCGAGATTCTTGGTAGGTGACACAACCAGGCTGCATATTCAAGACTTGCTTCTATAGTTAATGTGATGGTAGGTCCAATCAATGCAAAGATACAGAATCTGGAATTGTGAAACAGAAAAGGAGTAAGAAGAATTGTCATTAATAGATAGTTTAAAATAAACAATGCCTTAGAATCTTCACTGCAGCTGACAGGTTAGGGCAACTCAGTAGATGTGCAGAAACCAATAATAGATTTTGCATATAGATTGTAATTTCTATCATTGGCACTGAAATGTTAAGTATGCAAAAAATTAGCTTTTTATATCCAAAAAATATTCTATTGAGCCTGTCACAATAATTCAGTATTCCTTGTTGTCCTTACCTTTGAACTGCAGGTGACTATGCAGCGATGTTACAGGACAGAGATACACTTGTGAAATATTCACGAGCTGATGTCTTTGCAGCCCCGTGGGACCTGTGAAGAGTGCTTTTTTCCCCCACATCTCTCTCTCAGACTTTAAATAATGAGCAGCAGAAAAGGTATGAGACAACATGTCTGTGTGTCTCCTTTGAAATCTTTTCTTACATTACCTTGTTATCTGTTCTCAAGAGCAGCAGGTATTCCAGGAGTTCAGAATGTATCCATAGCAAAAACACCCAGCAAAACAGAGTGCCAGAAGATACAGTTTCTGGAACCAGATCCTGTTGGTAAAATACAATACTAGTATGCAGGCAGAGGGGTTGGTTGTTGGGGTGCAGTGTGGGGATGAGGAGAGAATTTTTGCCTAGCAAAGTTTGGGGAGAATAAATGTCATTGTCTGATCTCGGAAACCGATTTAGTACCCTCGGTCTTGTCTATTCACATCAAATGTATTTGAATGAAAACTACAAAACTTTATTAATGTTAAAGATGGACTGAGCTGAGAACTTCATATCCAGACTGGAATTTCAAGCTGTCCAGTGTTCAGGAACATTCAGATCAGTGGTTTCAGCTTAGCCATTTGTCACAATCACAAGATGAAGATGGAACCAGTTCTGGATTTGGAGCATATCCCTGTGTTGTTGTCTATGTTTTGGGCTGCTTGAGGCACATTGAAGGCAAAAATTCCAATCTGCTATGAGATCTGACTTCAGTGGAATTGCATCTGCTTGCACCAAGTCTGATTTGGTCTGAGTGTACATAATATCAAAGTTAGACATGGAAAAGATCTAAGGGGACAATTCATCCCCATGCCAGGACAGGATATAGTCCCCTGACAGAGGACACATCAGATATTACATTCCCAGAACTCTAAACCTGCTAACTGTTTTTTTATTCCCCATACATTTAGAAGTTGCTTATGTAACAGGTACTTTCCCACAGTGGCTTTAAAAGCCTTTATTTCCTTTCTTTTATTATTTCAACAGACTAACAGTCATTGCAACATAGATGGCTGTAAATCATATCAAACTGAAATGTAGGTCTGACTCATCTCTGTACAATATATGATTTGTTTGCATTACATTATCTTGGAAACCTATAACCAGTATGGACTAACTACATGTTCACACATGGCAAAAAAGATAAAAGCTCTCTGACAGTAACATAAAAGCTAAATAAAATTGCAGATAAGTTTCAATATGAGACTTGCTTTGTAACACCCTTGAAGGCCTATTGGTATCAGGTATTATTAATTACGATTATCATTATTACAGTAGTGTTCTGACATTCCAGTCAGGAACATTGTGCTAGGTGCCGTAAAGCTTACTGTGAGACAGTCCCAGCCGCAAAATCTTACAATCTAAATAGATAATATAAACAAAGAGTCAGCGAAATGAAGGATTATATCCCCATTTTACACATGGTGAACAGAGGCCCAGAGAGACCCAGCGACTTGCCCAGGGTTACACAGAAGGTCTGTGGCAGAGTTGGGAATTGAACCTGGATTGCCGAGTCTAGTTGAGTGTTTTACCCACAAGATCATATTTCCTCTCTAAAATGTAACAATTTGCTGTAAAAACCAGCATGGTCTTTAAAGCAATAGTGGACAGTCTTTGTCTCACTGAGGGCAGTGTAAGTTTACCAAAAAAGCAACATGGGCCAATGTACCTTCCATATATATTTACATGAAATTTAGAACAAATGCACAAACAACCATTTTGATTATAGGAGGGAACTAGGTTTGTTGCAGAGTTTGCCAACACTGAAAACAAAAAGCCAAGGTGATAAGTAAAGTCATAAGAGCTCGAGAGCATACATGAGCACTTGTTTGCTACACGAGTTAGTGGCCTATTTTGGCCACACTTCTGTGTCTGAAATATAGCAAATCAAATTGAAGAGCCCCAGGGGCTTGTACTGGGGGTTCTGCAGACCATACTTCAGTCACCCTACTGTGAATAAACAGCAAAGGAGAGATTTTTCAGACACAAGATTTGGCTTTTCATGGTAGTTGGGCACTTACATTTTGTGTCTTTGAAGGTCATCCTGGTAGCCAAAATATTCCATTTAATCTCTTATGATGTTGCTCCCAAAGGGTAATCTCAATTACTCACACGAGTAATCCCGTTTAGGTCAGTGGGACTATTTGCATAACCAAAGGTTTCAGGATTTAAAAATACACCATTCTGGTATTACACCTGATTTCCTTTTGTTCAAATTCCTTTCATTAAAATGCAGATTTTTTTTAGCATGAGGGAACTTTAGTCATTACTTTTCAATATTAATGTTATTGCTTTCCTATAGTTGCTGTTTTTCGGTAGTTCTAGAGGGCCTTGTCTAATCCCATATGTAGCATGTTTATTAGATGTAATATTTTATCTCTTGGACTCAGTGCCTGACACTATCATTTCGTTCTTATTTCAATAAAAATGATCTTCCTCCTCCTGGCCCTGACAGAAGCAAATGGTTTTCTTTATCACAAGAGAAAGTTAGGAAGGTGGCCTTCAAAAAGACAAAATGAACTGTATATATTTGTGCCTTAATTCAATTTGTAGCATAAACTCCAATCCTAATAAAGTAACTTCATAACATTAGTTAGAACTAGGATGGAGCTGGGGGGGTTGGGTTTGTTTTTTCATTGTTTGTTTTTAATATATGGGCAGTCAATCCTCATGCATCCGCACTTCTTGGTTTCATAACCTATATCCTTGTGAAACTAGAACAAAATATCACAAATGCTCACGTGACTTCTGATTTTCATCGGGAATTCTTTATCTGTGTGCTTTAATCAAGTCATTATAGGTAGGAACCATTTAACTTTCAGCTGACAAAAGCAAAACACAAGTTGTTTGATGAGAACTCTACCTTGGATACAAATTCCAGGTGGATTTTCCCAGGCTTTGTAAATCTATTAAAAAATAATATATTCTCTACACAATTAGATTCTGAAAGTTAAGGCAGTGAGTAGAGTAATTTATTTGGAATGCAAAACCACCTAAAAAATAAAGACATAATTTTAGCTATCAGGTTTAAGACTCATAAATGTGTTTCCAAAATCTTTAGCTGCTAAGAGTTTGAAATCATTCCCATAAGAAACACATACCTACTCTGGAAGAGTACACTATTTTACATAGCTACACTAATGTGTAGCTATGTAAAATACACCACATATATGTTTGTCAAAAGCCATTCTTGCATACAAGTTCTCATTTTGTATTAATTTTCAATAACTGGTCAGCATCTGTACATGCTCGGGTGACCAGATGTCCCAATTTTATAGGAACAGTCCCAATTTTGGGGTCTTTTTCTCATTTAGGTGCTTGTTACCCCCCCCAGCTACTGTCCCAATTTTTCACATTTGCTGTCTGGTCACTCAAATATATGCAACCAGTGAAGTTGCACATAATGCAATGGACCCAAAGATTGTTAGCGCCCAGTGATTGCAAAGTGCAAATTCCTGTCCCATGCTTGCAAGTGAGATTACATACATTATTGAGGTGACAGGTATAGTATGCAATGATGAACCTTCTGTCAGTCAGGCAGAGGTCACATTAGAATTAGTTGCTCAAGAAGCCAATCAGCTTCTCTCACAGTCTTTAAAAAAAAATCTGTTTAATATCTTTCTCCCCTGGAAAATGGGGAACAGAGTTGATGTTGTTTGCTGGTGTCAAGTGGTCAGAGATTTAGAGTGCTGGAGCTCAGGAGGTCTCTTTTAACTGTGCTAGCTGCATTCTTTGTGCCAACATAAATTTCCGCCTTAGCTGAGCCCCTCAGCTTTCCCCAAAGGGAATATAGCAAAAAGCAGTAACATGAACAGTACTGGGAAGCAATGAGTTTGATCCCAGTGTTGGTGAAACCAAAATAAAATCACTTTGGTCACCCATTACTAAGAACACCATTGATTTTTCCATGCTTAGTGGCTTATACAAAACATATAAAATAGGGTTAATTTAAAAATGACACCTTAGCAGGCTGACCTCCTGCTTTTAGGAATATAAAGAGATGTCCAAGTATACATAGTAAAGTGTATAAAAGGGGCAGCATAACTGTCTTCTGATTGATAGTCACTAGCAATACAGGGGTGTAACATTATCTGGAATCATTATCAGAATCCTGAGTATTATCTAGGTTTGATACTCTTATCAAACCTAGATAATACTCAGGATTCTGATAATCACATTACTAATTACAATAGGTTAGATTTCTTTGTATCATGTAGGTACAATGTTACTGATAGCTACAGAATGTAAGATATAATTCAGGTGAAAGGGCAATGCTATTTTAAGTTAACACAAGGTATTCTGAACAAATTCTCAGACAGTAAGTGTTGACCAAATGTAAGATCCTGATCCAAAGTCCATGGAAGATAATGAAATCGGGCACAAAATGAGCCTTTATTTTCTTGTACATCCTTTAATCCTTCATTTGCAAAGGCTGAGCACCAGGCTAGTTGGTCTGTGAATGCGAATTCTGGCCTTTAATATGCTATGTGGCTGGCTCACATTTTTGTGTACTTAAAAATTAAAGGGGCCCTTTCAAAGAGTGTCTCTCTGGACAAAAGTCAACCCTGGCATAGAGCAGTTCAATGCACATTGAAGTAACTGTTTTTGCCAAGGCTAAATTTGTTTTATTGGGCCTACTCTTGAAATGGTTAGATAACTTTTGCCCATTTTAGCAACAGTCTAATCATGCCAACACTTACATAAGAGCTTAACTTTATTCATGTGAGTAGT
The DNA here is from genome assembly GCA_007922305.1 of Dermatemys mawii. Taxonomy (NCBI): domain Eukaryota; kingdom Metazoa; phylum Chordata; order Testudines; family Dermatemydidae; genus Dermatemys; species Dermatemys mawii. The sequence continues at coordinate 73,865,416 of ML677332.1, forward strand.
CCGATTGTATAAGCATTTTCAGGATAACGCCTTGAATTTGTTTCTACCAGACTTAGTTTGTACACAGGAAGGGGAAAGTTTAACATAACACCTCTAAGGAATCTTTAAGCGATCATTGCATTTTTCTAACCAGAGGAATCCCTTACGAGTGTAGTGTTGGGGTATATAAAGGAACCTTTTGAAGAGGCCATTCCATGCATCTGTGGTATGAAATGAAGGAACTTTTTTTTGGCTGCAAAGTTTTTTGGGAGCATTGTTTGTAAGATATGTTTATTTTGTCTTGAAAACTGTGCTTTTAGAAATTAGATATGCTTAAAGCTTGTGACAAATACAATAAAAATTCCAGTAAGTGAATAAATCATGGCAAGTGTTCAGCTGCAAAGGATACTTGCTTAGTAGAGGGCCCTGCTTTTTCAGACCACTCTCCTGGACCATACTTAGTACCTCTCCCACCCAATAACCCACTATTGCTCTCCACTCCATGGAAGGCAAACTGTGGGGATCCAGAACTCCTCCTGACTCATGAACCATTTCTATATGCTCTTCCTGCTCATTAAAAATAAGCACCCAGATTGCACACCCTAGTTCCTATATCTCTAATGACACTTGCAGTGGTCACCATCTTGGCCAGCATACCAGGGGTTGAACTGGGAACTTCCAGATCTGACAGCATAAATCTCTGTAACTTGGGTGCTGTAACATGGATTGGGCTCAGAGGGGCACGTGTAACACACACTGAGATATGCATCCCTGATCCATTCAGCTGCCAAGCTTTCCTGTCCCGCTATTTAAGTTATGGAATACTGTGCCCAGTTCTGGTGTCCACAATTCAAGAAGATTTTTGAAATATTGGAGAGAAAAGAAGAACCATGAAAATGATTAAAGGATTAGAAAACTTGCCTTATGGTGACAGATGTAAGGAGGACAATCTATTTAGCTTTAACAAAGAGATGGTTAAGGAGTGACTTGATTATACTTTAAGTACCTACATGGGAAACAAATATTTAAGAACGGACTCTTCACTCTAGAAGAGAAAGTTACAATCCAATGAGTGGAAATTGATGCTAGGCTAATTCAGACAGGAAATAAGGGACACATTTTTAAAAGTGAACATGATTAACCATTGGAACAATTTACAAAGGATTGTGGTGGATTCTCCATCACTGGCAATTTGGAAATCACTCTAGGATATGCTTTACAAATTATTTTGGGAAAATTCTATGGCCTGTATTATACCAGATGTCAGACTAGATGATCACAATGGTCCCTCCAGTCTTGGAATCTATAAAACCTGCCTGAAACTTTACACTTCACTTTTACTTTGTGATGAATCCTGCAAAATCTAGTGGTTGTATTGAATATAAACAAACAAACAGAGAGAGTTGAATCCAGGGCAAAATGCTTGGTTTTAAATTCAAGTGATCCCACCACATGTTGTCTTATCTTACACCAAAAGCCCCTTCCATGGCTTGAAGAGGCCCCCTAGTGTCAGCCTAGGCCAGTGGGTGTTCCTATAGTATGGTTGCATTGGAACTCCACTGCCAGGGAGTGGGGGATTCCAGAAGTGAAATCATAGCCCCCTTGAAAATCAATGGGAGTGTTACCATTGACTTCAGTGAGGCCAAATTTTCACCCCCAGAGTTTCAAAGGAGATGAGGGGCCATCTCTGTGGATAGCCTTCATCTCCCAAGATCCACAGAAACCTCACACTTTTGCCTTTCTTTTAGCTTCTTCCCTTAATTTTGTGGAGAGGAAGGGGTGAAACGTCCTGTGGTTATCAGAGCTAGCACACCAGTCTGATCCTGATCTCAATTACACAAGTGTAAAAAAGGAGTTACAGTAGTGTAAAACCCATGGGAGTCAGGTTGGAATCGGGCCCACAGTAGTCAGAGTGAGTAGCAATAAACCAAACCAGCCAATAGCTTAGTTTCAGGTGGTCCAATTCAACTATCGTGTACTGTGTTCACACACAATCAAAAATATGTTCTTAGAAATTATCCTGAAATATATTGTCTCTCCTATCTCCATTTATGAGATATTTTGGCTATATTAAAATATATGCTTAGAGCTGAGTGTCCAATCCTATTCCATATTACAGATTTATCTCTAATAAAATGTAAAAATGACAGAGTTCATCATAACCCTAGATTCTGGTTTTATTAAACTAACTTCTCCCTGCCCCCCCCACACATCCATTACATCTTTCTATCCCCTCCCCAAACATGTTATTCATTAAAACATAGAAAAGAAAATATCTATATGTGCATTTCTGCTTATTAGCTGTGCTTGCTGCCTCCTCATTTGCCAAATTCTTATTTGTTGAACAAGAAGAGCAGAAGCAATGTGAAATCAATCTTTTTTGCTTGGCCAGATAAACATAAGACACAATGAGAGAAAGAAATCTGGGGAGAGAGAGAGATAGGGAGAAAGAAAATAAAGCAGGAAAACAGAAAACACCATCCCAATGGTGATGGATAACTGAAGTGAACGTGTCAGTACGGTATTATGTAAATTACCAAGGCAGCAGAGCAGTGCACTGGTGATTACAGAGGATGTGAACAATATTGTGGTCCCCAGATGCCACAGTGCCTTGTTATTTTTCTTCCCTCCAACTACCCTTGGGGTGGATTCTTCCTGACCCTGGTCTTTGAAAAAAATCCTCCAAGATTTTTTTTTTTAAAAATAAAAGGTTAGAGGACATCTTGTGACATTTCTCCAAATCAATCCCTCCCTCCTTCTCTCTTGCCAGTCTAACATCCTAAAACCATCTTTTGTGTAGATCACTGAAGGATTTGACTTATCAAGCCCAGTGATTACTGCATGGTCTCAAGGTCAACAGCACTTACAAGAAAAGAGGGAAACAGATAGAAGCTTTGATATTGGTAGGCATTGAACTGTACAGATACTGGTCCTTGAGTACTCTATACTTCATCTTTTTCCTTCCTTTGTTTTTTGTTGTTGTATCCTTAATTGTTTATGATATTTGCAAACTGGTGCTTTTCTTATTTGCCCTTATATGAACTGGACATTGGCGCAAACCCAAATATATATAGTCCATAGAAATGCTTCTAAGTAAACAACATAAATATCCAGCTCCTTCATAGGTCCCCAAGATTGGGGTTCAGAAAATAATGAACCTCCAGTTGGCTGAGGTTATGCAAAACAGAACTCACAAGTCAAAACTCACCCTGAGTTTTGCTAAGACTATGTGAAATAGAGATGGGACAAGATCAGAGCCTTTTTTCTGAATCCCTTCCACCACTATATTTCAGTATTGTATATCATTAGAGCCCAGATCCACATCACCTCTGGTTGTGATTTTGCAGAGGCTTGCCTGTATGGAGCAAATTGTGTGCTTGGAGTTCTAATTTAAATTGACTGCTGTTGGTAAATACTGACACTTCGGGAGCAACCACTGCAGGTAAACACTTCCAAAGAGTGAGAGGAATGAGTGTATATATTAATAGGTGGGGAATAGGGCAGATGAATAAACTGGGCCACGCAAGGAAAACAGGGGAAATCCTGGCCCTTTCAAAGACTTTGCGAATATTGCCACTAACTTCAACAGGACAAGGATGTCAGACACACCACAGACGGTTAGAAGACAGGAGGGGAAATACTACAATATACTTTCAGCTAATGTTCTTATTATTTTTTAAACAAAATCACTTGGGCCACATGTGGCTAGCAAGGATGCTCATAATTTTAAGCCACCTTTGCTCTATACTGATCCTAAGCTGGCTGAACACAGTGTAAATCTCAAGGACTGATATACCAGGCTAAGGTCAGGGAGACATAGAATCATAGAATATCAGGATTGGAAGGGACCTCAGGAGGCCATCTAGTCCAACCCCTGCTCAGGAGACCATCTAGTCCAACCCACCCCCCCCACCTTCCATAGGGAAGCCCTGGTCACATCTCCTATGCTGGCCACAGTACAGTAGGGTCCTCTTAAGCAAGAGTTCAGACTATATAATCAAAAGAGCCCCATCTGGCCTTAAAAATCTATCATCCAGGATTTGAGAAGCAGCTCTTCCTTCACGTGCATACAGCACCTATTCCTATGGGCCCCTGACCCAAGTCCACGGTGTAAGTCATAAATAAGAATCATTAACTGTTATTGCTATTTTTATTTTAATAGGAATTACTTGGAGTAAATTACTGTGTACAGTAATACATTTCCCAGCCATGCTATGGGACTATCCAGGAGAGCTTGATAACTGACACTCATGAAGGTTTAAATTTGAAATTGCATGTCATCATATAATTGAGAACATGGACCTTTAAGGCAAATGTATCAGGAAATGGGCATCTTGTTAAAAGATATTTGCAATGCAATAATTTAATTTAATGGAATTTATATCTCTGGAGACTGTCATGGGGCCCCTCATAAGACGAATTGCTTGTTTTGTTTATGTGTGTGCATGCACTAGTGAAAGATTTTAGATTCATAGCCTCAAAGACTGAAGTCCTCTCCCCATAGAACATGTACAGTTACCCTACCCTGACTGTGCACTTCAACTTTTCAGGTTATTTATCTGTTCGTTTTTAAAGATTATTAAGGGTGCCCAGAGCACTGAATGGGCAGTCTTTTACTGTAACTTATAAAAATCCAAAAAAAAAAAAATTTAAATAAACCCAGAAGTGGAAGGAAAATGTGGGTATATCCTTGACGTCTTAAGTTATGAATCAGGCATAATCTCATTGTTGTCAAACAGCGGGCCTATTACTTAGTTACTTATGTGCTAAAACATGTTTTATTTTTTATTTATTATGCAATATTATTTGTATCATACTAGCAACTAGAGATCTTACACAAAATCAAGGCTCCATTGTATTAGCCTATGTACTTACAAATGGTAAGAGAGAGTCCATGCTCCAAAGAGTTTATAGTCTAAATACAGACAAAGGATTATTCCCATTTTACAGATGGGGAACTGAACACAGAGATTCAGTTTCTGATCCTGTTAACATGAATTTATAAGCTTCAGTTTACACACATTGGAGTTAAGGCTTCCCAGGATCTAGCATTAAGTGACTTTCCAAAGGTCACACAAACAGGCTGTAGCAGAGCTAGTAACTGAACTCACATCTTCTGATTTACAGTTCAACACCTTAACCACAAGAACCTCCATCCTCACATATTAGCATATTAAGCAGATTAGCATATTTAGCACATTTACCATATTAATTAGCATCAAAAGTTACTCATTTTGTTTGGATAATTGTGGGCTCAATCCTGTAGCTCTTGTGTGCGTGTATTTTTCAGTAAGATCACTGTGATTTTGATTGCCTGTCGGGTAAAGGATCAAGCTTTCTGAAATAAACATAATCTGTATTATTTCATTAAAGGTCATGAAAACAGACTAGTCTTGGAAAACATTGTCAGAGACATTGTATTCAGAAAAAATGTGCTATAAAGTAATACACATTCAGGGGAAGGGGAAATTAAGCTTACGTTAATTTTGTTAGTGCGTATTGACATTAGGATAAAATGAATATTAATGTTTAATCAATGCTATTCCAAAGTAGTTGATGCTTATGCATCATTAAAAAGTCTATTTTTCAAGGACTTCACTGGCTATCAACATATCATGATGTGGCATGGTAGCATAAAAACTAAACAACAGAACAAGAATAACAGCTGTCACATTGAGAACTGGATTGCTGAAATTCATTGCTGTTGTTGGCTTCATTCTCAGTGTATAGTGGCTCAGTTTCTCAAGACATCAAAAAATGCCAGTGAGCTGGGAATACATTTTTAATGAAAGAAATTGCTTGTGTTAACTTCTAATCAGTTTGGATTCTGTCAGATTGGCTGGCCTGCTTACTGAATAGGCTTATTCTAAACTAAAGTCAGTGATTAAAAGTAATATGAAATATGACACAGCAATTGACCCTTACTTAGCTTTTCAAATATAATTAATTCTTAATTTTTCATATGACTTTAAATATCTCAAGTATTTGAGGGACAGAAAACTCGGTTCTAAAGCTGAGTGAATGATGGATTTGTCAATTTGTTGACAATTTTGAAAAGTAAAGAAAAACAACAAAAAGTTTGTTTCCAGTCAGACCAAAAAACAAAAATTTTCAGCGAATTGAAAAAATTTATGTAGAGTCAAACAAAATGTTTTGATTTGACAAAATCAAAACTTTCCATTTCAATCTTGCCTCTTTTTTTTCTGGTTTTGATTTAAAAAGTTAAATTAATGTAAATTTTGTAATGAAAAGTCATTTCAAACTGAAAAAATAAAAATATTTCCTTTCATAAATATGAAAAAAAAGTTGGGGAGGTTAATTTTGGGATGTGTGGAGGGTCAAAATATACAGTTTGGCAAAAAAAAAAAAAGGGAAGTTGTGAACAATTTTTGTGTCTCTAAATCAGAAGTTTTCACCAAAAAAAAGTTTCAGCTGACAAATTTCTACTTATTAGTTCTTATTGTGGCTTTGTCATTCCTTCATTAGAAAATTTGGCTTGAAACACCGAAGTGACTTAGAAACACAAGTTCTATTGACTGTCAATTAGATTTTAAATGGGACTTGTGGTCTCACTTCATTTAACTGCTTTGAACATCCAACACTTTGGTCCTTACTCCTCCAGAGAGTAGCAAATATTTGTGAGCTAAGTTTCATCTTGTAGTCTGGGCTCAGTTTGGCAAGACGGTGACGACTCCTTGTAAATTGCAGAAGGCCTCAATTGCTCAGCATCTTACAAAACTGATCTATCACTTTCTGAGCTTTTTTTGTTCCAGTTATGTGATTGGCTTCTCTTTTTAAAATATGAGCTTTATAAGGAACTGTAACATTCTGTTTCCTTTATTTTAAGGTATTTGTTTTAATGACATTTTTCACTGAAGAAAATTAGTACTTATGGCAGTATAATAATTCTTGCCTTTGTAGTGTGACTTTCATTTCAAATGATCCCAAAGCACTTTATTAACTTAACAAACAGAATATTAAACAGTGATCACTTCACCCACCAGTGTAATGCAGCCACTTCTGTGATGAAATGAGGCAGCTGTTTAAGGATTCAAACTTTCAAGATGCTGATCACTATGAGCCTGTTACAACACCCAGTCAATTTAAAGACTCTTAGGCCATGGTTACACTGGCACTTTATAGCGCTATAAAGCCCCCACGAGCGCTATAACCTCCTCCCCGTCCACACTGGCAAGTCACGTAGAGCGCTATAACCGCGGAGTTATAGCGCTCCTGTAATCCACCTCCGCATAGGGAATAAGGGCTGTAGCGCAGCTGCTGTAGCGCTACAGCGAGAATGTGGACACCCACTGCGCTACAAGTGATCTCTTGAGATGCCTAGAGCCATTTAAGGCAATTGACGTCTCTTTCCTTTCTTTTGAACTCGGCTGGAGGAATGCAGAAGTACCTCTTTATAGTTTCTCTCTTAACTTGGCAGATAAGCAATGCAAATGTTTAAGGAGGCAGCCTGTGTGAAAACAAAGCCCTCTGTGAATGGACATGCACTGACAGGCTCTCAAAAAGACGGAAAAACCACTGGCTCTCTCCTTCCGCATACACACAACACGTCCCCCCTCACCCCCCTCATTTAAAAAGCACGTTGCACCCAGCTGAATGCTGGGATACCTGCCCTAATGCGCTGCTCTTAATGCCGCCCGAAGTGCCGCAAATGTGACCATGCTATACTGCTGGCGCGTCTCAGTGTGGACATACAATAGCGCTATGCATATTGCTGTACAAGGGGACTGCTATAACCAATAGCGCTATAATCCTGTAAGTGTAACCATACCCTTAGTGTTTTCACTGGTCTCTGGAACTGGCTACATGAGTCTGATACAGCAAAGTGCTTAAGAATGTGCTTAATTTTGCATGCTTGAATAACCCCATTGACATCAATGGAACTACTGGATCTTAAAGTTAAGCATGTGCTTATATGTTTTTTCTGAACCAGATTTTTTTAGCACCTGGCAGAAGTGAGCTCTACAAATGCCCTGCAACAAAACACAATACTGTAGGATAAGAAATGAAGAAGAGTGCTGTATCCAGCTGGAGCTGCTGGAGGAATTTAGGTAGTCAAAATGTAAATACCTTCACTTGGCATCTGACTAAAATAACAACAGAAAAAACAATACTAGTCCAGTACTTGAAATGTTTATGTATTCATTGCATGCCAGTAAGTTTATGTTACTACCTGTGTGCTTTCTTGCTGTTGCTTTATTATTTGCATAATATAAAATTATTTATCTTCTTGAGTTGGCAAATCTTAGGCCCTCTTATTGTAATCCAGCAATTGCTTTAATTTCTTCCTGCATTGGTAGTTGGTTTAATAGGCAGCATTCAGATTAATTTATTAGGTTTTTTGTTTGTTTATAAAGAAAATAAGTGATAGGAAAGAAACTACCAGCCAACTAAAGGAAGGCAACTGAAAAAAGTTGCTGCTTGTCTGTTTAACATTAGTCAGCTATCAGGATACTACTTCTCAGTCCCCCAGACAGTAAGGTTTTGTGATACTAGAAAAGATAGTAAGTCCAGGTCAGAGCTGGGACAGTAATAACCCTTCTTCATAACCCAACTGCACCCTTCCATGTTAACATACTGTGAACCGAGCACAAGTGACAAAACCAATCCATCACTGCACCGCCAACACAAAAAAGAATAGAGAGGTTAACAGAAATTGATGACATCCCTGCTCGAATTTTACACTGATTCGGCCAGCTCTTCGATTGAAACAGACAAAGATTTATAGTCCGAGCTAGGACGCTGGCTCTCCTTGATTGCCTTGATTTTTTTTTATGCGCTTCTGCATATTTATTTCCAAGCTCATCATGGGCTTGTAGCATTAGAATGCTGATTTGATTTTACATTCCAAGAGGAGTAGACATTATGCAGCCATTTGCATGATGTGAGAGAAATCACCATAACGGTTTGTGATATCGGCAACCAAAGTGAGCGTTAATGTTCACCTGCATAAGCAGGATATAGCATAGTGTGCGTGTGTGTGTGTGTGCATTCAGATTTTTTCCTTTTGCATCTCCCTATGAAAAAAATTAAAAAGAGGGAATTATTCCATATCCTGTGGATGAGAAATTGTGTTTTGTCATGCCTCCGAGGGCTACCATTGTATTGAGCTTTTATGAATTCGTTTGATATCAGGGCTGAGCATTACGAGTTCCAACACAAATTTTTTTCCCCTGTGACATTATTACTGAAAGCTTTTATCAGTTCATTGTGACAAAAAAATGATTATTATCCTTGACATTTGATGGATAGCTTTCATAAAAGTACATTTTTTTAGCGTAAGTCTATAAAGTTTTCTTAAGAAGGCTTTACTTTCTTGTGAAAAAAATGTACTGAGTTTAATGGAGCATTCTTGCTGCCTTTTACACTGTATAGCACCTGTAAAAAAGTTTATTGGAAGTGAAATGATGATCCTGTTTCTTTACTGCCTCCTCCACTTCAGCTGTAGTAAGTAGCACATTTACACAGTTCACAGGTAAATTTGGGTTAGCGTTAGCACTAATTCACAGATACCTCAAAAAGGGTCTTTAAAGTAGTTATTATAGAGACATTGATAGCAGCTCTATAGTTAAGGTTAATTCAGGCTTTTTGTTTTTGGCAGGACCTCCAAAACCTCTTTGGAGTTACTTTATGTTAAACACATGTACAGCAGGTGTCTGACAGATGAACAAAGCTGCCTTTAAATAGTTTAACTGTTTATTGTATTCTCACAACAAAAGGCAACAGTTCTTTACTCATTATAAATAATGCCACCATCTGAAGCTAATGGTGATTTAATTATAATCCCTCATAAAGGGGAATACTCACCTCTATATGTGTGTTAGTATTGATGGGAACTATGTGCCTGCCTCAAAAAGGAAAGTGTATTTTAACCATAGGTGAGGGAACAATTTCTTTTTTTAAAGAGTAGGAAGTGATTTGCTTTCCCATGTTACATCTTGACTGATGGGTTCATAGGAGTCTCCGCCTGGGAACATTACTGAAACAAAAGGTAGCAGTGAAACGAAAGGAAGAGTAGTGAATTTTGATAAACTTTGGAACAGGCAGAAAGTCAGCCAGACACCATGCCCCATCCGCCCATGGAGAAGTACATACAGAAGGCCTCATCTGATTGGTCTGAATGCTGGAAGGAGGAAATAAAAATAGTGGACATGAAGAGTTTTCATCTGTTTGCTGTTTGAACTCTCACAGGGCCGGAGACATAAACAAAGGCAGAGATCCACAGGGGTTACTGCTTGGTTTGCCCAGAAAGACATTTTGAATAGACAGATTACCTCCACTCTGTAATCTTTAGAAAACCATCTATGGTAATTCATTTGTGTGTGTATGTTTGCTTGCTTCAACCTGTAAATAGGACTCCTATTTCTTTCTTCTTTCTAGTTAATAAACCCTTAGATCAGTGGCTTTCAAATTTTAGCAATCCGAGGACCCCCAATTTTATTTCAAAAATTTTAAGGACCCCCCCAGGTTTCCCTGCTCAGCCCCAGGTCTCACCCCCATTCCACCCCTTCTCCAAGGCCCCACCCCCACCCCACCTCTTCCTGCTCCCACTCCAGCATTGCCCCTCCTCTTTCCACTCCCTGCCCCGAGCATGCCCATCCATACTTCTCCCCTCCCTCCCAGTTCCTCCCTGCACACTGCTGAACAGCTGTTCCCTGGTGTGCAGGAGGCGCTGGAAGGGACAGGAAGGAGTTGAGGTCGTGAGGAGAAGGAGTTGATCAGTGGGGCCAGCAGACCCCATGGAGTACCCGCAAAAACCCCCAGAGGACCACAGACCCCAATTTCAGAAATGCTGCTTTAGATTGTTTATTAGAGGCATTGTCTTTAGTGTAATATCTAGGGTACCAATTGATCTGGGGTAGAGTGACTGGTTTCTTAGAACTGGAAGCAACCTAAATAATTTGTGATTTTTGGTATCAGTGACTATTTATCAGTAAGTCCAAATTGACTGGGTGGGAAGATAGACTGGAGGCAGGAAGATAGACTGTTTGTTACTTCGTTGTAAAACTGTTATGGTGATCCAGGAATTCACATTTGGTACTGTTGAAGTCTAGTTATAGAACACAGAAACAGTTTGGGGTGTCTACCTTGTTTTTGACAGTCTACCCTGAGGTAGGTACTCATGGCCATGAGCCACTCCAGACAGCATGACACCTGGTAACTATAGGCCGTTTAGCTTGACAGAGATCCCATCTTGTGTCTTGGAATAAGTGATATAGGATAGAGTCGGGAAAGAAATAAAAGATGGCTGGGTAATTAATGCCAATCAACATAGTTTTATAGAAAATAAGTCTTGTCACACAAACTTCATATTGTTTTTTTATGGGATTATGGATTTGATTGACAAATAATGCTGACATTATATACTTAAACTTCTCTAAGACATTTGACTTAGTTCCACATGACATTCTAATTAAAAAAAATAGCATTAAGCAAAAATCAATGCAACACATTGTAAATGGATAAAATTGGCTAACTGATCAGCAAGTAAGCACAAATGGGAAATCATCATCCAATGGAGGAGTTTCTAGTGGAATCCCACAGGGATCTGTTCTTGACCCAACTATATTCATATCTTTAACAATGATGTGGAAGAAAACAAAATCGCTACAATAAAGTTTGCAGATGATTGAAAAACTGGTCAAGTGGCAAAGGAGGAGGATCATGCAGATCAGACTGGATCTCATGGTACACTGGACTAATTTTAACGTGTTTTAACACAGCTAAAGGCAAGATTATACATCTAGGAACCAAGAATGTACATCACATTTATATGAAGAGGGACTGTACTTTGGAAAGCAGTGACTTGGGAAAGAAACTAGGGATCATGGTGGATAAATAAGAGCTTGCAATGTGAGGTAGTGGCTAAGAGAGCAAATGCAATCATTGGTTATAAAGTAGGAAAATATGGACTAGAAGTCAGGCATTGTTATTTATTACCACTGCATATGGCATATTGAGAACATTTCTGGAATATTGTTTCCAGTTCTGATATCCACACTTTAAAAAGGATGTTGACAAATGAGAAACACAGGTATCTTTGGTCAGATGTAAATTATCTGCTAGTGCAAGTGTGACAGGTCTGGATCCTGTGTATGTGGGTATCCTGCCATCCTGGCATGGGGAACACCTTGGGAAGAAAAGAAGTAATTTAGAGGAGTTTAAAGTTTAATTTAAAGTAATTTAGCTTTGTGCTATGCCTGTCCTTCACAACCATAGGATCCACTAAAGTTTCTGTTCCAGTGGCACAGCTTAGAGCAGCATTACTGCTGCTTTAAATTGCACTGGGGCCAACCCTGATGCCTTAACTGGTTTCCTGAGACCCCTTCACACTCCATAGGAACCACAGCCAGTTGGCATAGATTAGAGCAACCCTAGATAGCTCTCAGTGATGCCAAGGGCTAGAACTAGTACAAATTAGCTTGCAGAATCAGGGAGCTGTTTCTGCTTCCGTGATCACTCCTGCCATTCTGGGTGCATGAGAGGAGTGGGAGCATGAGAGGAATGGGCCTACTATGCGATGTATTGAGGACTGTGTTGGAATTACAAGGTATCATTTTTTCAGGAGTGGGAGAGCATTTCCTGCCCTGCTTGCAGGGTAGGAGGCTCTGAGGCAAAGAATGTTTTCAAAGTCATTTCTGAAAGAGCCAATTTAAGGCAAAGTGCACTTAGTTGTGCATTGGTGCCTTAGGAAGCAGCCAGTTTTGCCTCTCTCTGTTTTGTAGTTATTGTGTGTTCTCTTTCCGATTTCTATGAAATAAAGTAGTGTTATGTTGCAACCTCCCAGCAAAAGTATTTATGTTTTTAACTAACTTCTCTATGTGTATGCCATGAGCACAACACTCTATATTGTGTTCTTAGGATCTGGTCCAAAGTTAATGTATTATATGTGCTGCCACATACTGATGTCAGGTAAGCCAGGAAGCCATAGTAATATATTTTTATATAAAACTTTATGTGAAGGTTTTAATCTAAATGAATTAGATAGCTTGAGTTCAGAAGGAAAGGACACAATCCTGTTGCTATTGAAATGAATAACAAATTGACCTCAGTTAAAGAAGGATTGGCCCTAGTGTGGCCAATGCATATGACAGAGCACAGAGCTAAGGAGGGAACCTAAAATGACACAATGGTGGAAACCATTAGCAGCAGTGTCCATTTCCAGTAACACAAATGTAATGAGTGATTGAATAAGAATGAAACCAGGTGAGCAAATACAGAAAATGCAGATGGTACAAAGTCTAAAACTGGCTCAGATTCTTCTTTCAGTTATTCCATGGTAACCAGGATTAAGTCCATTGAAATCAACTGAGATAAACCAGAATGCAAAAGATTCTCAGATTCTTCTTTCAGTTATTCCATGGTAACCAGGATTAAGTCCATTGAAATCAACTGAGATAAACCAGAATGCAAAAGATGTAATTAACCAATTATTCCAGTATTATTCCATATGTATTACAAATAAAGCCACACAAAACTTCAATCAACCTGCAAAAAAGCCAAAACCAAAAAACCCAGATTGGTTTGAATTCAGGTGCCATTTTATCCAAACTTCCAAAGTTCATGAAGGTTCAGATAAATTATCCCATTTTGGTTGCTCTCTTCTTGCCCTCCTAAAACTGATCAGTGCATGTGTTTTGTATCACATATCTGTGGATTTTAAGTGCCAGATTCTTAGCTGGTATAAATCAGCTATGCTGGCCCTAAAACTTGATTAGTGTGTACATGTCACTGATAAGTGGGGAGCCTGCTTTACTGACTTTGCAGACTAAGATCTCCGTTAGAGCTGTGCAGAAGACAGAAGTTCCATTTCACCAGAAGTTTTGAGATTGCACTCCAATTCTGAATGAAGCCAAACTGAAAGTTTCAAAATTCTACACCAAGGAAAGAGAATCATTTAAGATCATTCTAAATACTTCATTTCAATTTTTAATTGTTCAAATTTAGGTTATTATAAACATAATTTACATGCAAGAATTATATTGAAAACAAAAAATGGTTTCAAAATGAAAAAAATCAAAAAATATTTAGACTAAAAATCACTGAAAAGGATGTTTTGACACTGTCAAAACTCTATGCCCATTTTTTGTAACTGAAATTCCAGTGAAATCAACCTGATTTTGTAAAGAACACGGTTCCATCAGAGTTTCTCTGATCACTGCTAGACCTGGTGCTGCAAACTGCTCCACATGTATGGATTTCAGTGCAGTGCTGGACATAGGCATGTAAGCATGGACAGCAGGTTCCAGGAATGGGACCTAAAAACAAAAGCAGCCAAACTAAGACTCCATTCATTATTTCCAGACTAAAGTGGCCTTTGTAGCTTGGATGGCATTAATAATACCCAGATCTTTTCATCAGCAGATCACGAAGAGCTTTACAAAGGATCTCAGGATAAATTAGGTAATTGCATGAATTTAGGGTAGGCTCCCTAGGCAAAAATTTTCATTTCCTTATAGTTATTTTGTCCATATCTGCCTATCTGTATCTATTCTTGATCTATACAAGTATCAAAGTAAGTTATCTTTAGTGCTTTGCAGTTAGAGAAATAATGAATTTATTCTTACAAATAAAAATAAATCAACTTTAAATCATGAAGTATTGGGCCATCTTGAGTGAGAGGATAATAATAAACTAAAAATAAAAAAAAGATTGCTCTCCATTGTTTGGAGTGAAGTTATTTTATTCACTTCACTCTGAACACATTTTGTCGAGATGATTTATCCTTAATCCACGTGTTTTGTGTTTGCATGCCAAAATTTTATGTATCACATGTACAAGGATGGATAAAAGATTATTTCAGGGATATAAATATGCATATGCAAAATCAAATACAGTAAGACTGAATCATCTCTGTATATTCTGGAACAGGCATATAAAAAGATGACACTGAGCATCAAATTAATTTATTTTACTAGCTTCTCTCTCAAACACATTTTAAAATGTGCAAAACAATGTAACTTGTTGTGGCATGCTACTCCCTGTGTTGCTATTAAGCTATCCAGATGACGCTCTGTTGGGAATCCACTCTGAACAGAGGCCTGATTCAAGACTGGATCACAACATCTGCACCAGATAGAATTTGTCATCATCTGTCTTCAAACCCATTGGTTGTTGCTTAGCAACTGGTCAATCTCACAGAGTATTTGCCATGACAAATTAGTAGCGTTGTTACCATGACAACCAGCTTTGTTACTTAATTAAATTGATTTGAATCAGAATTGGCTTTCAGGGAAACAAATGTGCTGAGTGAAGTAGTAAACATGAGCTTGCAACTAGTCATTCATGCTTCGGTGTAGTATTCTCTAAAATCAATGCATCAGGATGAAATCCACAACCAAGTTCACAGACAACATCTTTCCTTGAAAAATGAACTGGTTTATCCAGTGGCTTGACTAATGGTTTGAGGCTGTAGATATGGCCTGCATTACTCTTTAGCAGCTGATTGTGGAGCAGGTTCACTGGAGATGCAGAGTCCGAGTTCCAGAGAACAAGTAAGGAGGTATAGGATTATGTGGGATAAAAATGTAGGGAGAGAAATCCTCGCAATTCTTCCTAGTCTGGTTCAGTCAACACTTTAGCTACTGCCTTGATTCTCAACATTTGGCACATAATACAAGGTTTACCTAAGTTAAGGAAGTCAGGGAAGTCCCATGCTTTGATACTTAAGGCCCATCCATTACTATTACTATAAAGCAATCTAGATTTTACAGTAGTGGTAATTTTCTCTTACAGAAACATCTACACATGTTTTATTTGTTTTCTACAATTCTTGTTCTTTTACTGCATGACAGAGAAAAGAGATTAACATATCTATACTGTACATATTTTTAATGAATCACATCTAAACATTAAATCTGAGTTCAGCTGTTTGGAGACTTTAGTTATGGAATCTCACAGTTTCCCAGTTTATCTCTATTTTTTATCTGCTGGTAATATATGGGCGGCTGCTGTTCTCTTTCCTGATCTTTTTAAAAATGTAGCTGTAAAACTCAAGTCGTATTTCCCTTATAAAATATTAAATTAATTGCTTGGATTAATTTGAAATTTCTCATCATGTGTGATTTATTTAAAGCCCAAATGTGGTGTTGTGCCTGAATGTTTCTGAAACCTAAGTCTTTCTAAACAATAAATAGGAAGCATCAGCCACAGGATGACTAAGATGGGAAACTAGAAACATACTAAATGTTGACAAATTCTAAATTATAAGATGTTGTGTGGTATAGCTTCATTGTTTGCATGCTACTCTGTAATTTACACTGGTATCACTAGAGTTCTCAAACTTCCCAATTAAATTCCATTAAACTATTGTATATCTGAAATAGATTTTGATTTGTATAGACTTTATAAACAGGCTTTCACTTTTTCTTTGGCAAAAGTGTGTCTTTGATTAGAAGCTTCTAGAAAGAAAATCATTTACATGAAAGAAGAGAAGAAAAAATACATTGTAACAAAAAAGCCCAAGATGAGCTTGAACTCAACAGAGTACATTTATAAAAAGCAATTCACCCAGTTGCAAACACTAAGAGGAAACTTGGAGAAAGTGAAACTTGATTTATAATGATGCAGAATGGAATTCTAAAATAGTTTTGATGTGCTTTCTTTTGCATATAGTATATCCTTATAATAATACAAAACCCATATACAGTGATTTCTTCTTCCAAATACTTCACAAACATTAAACTTAGCCCTCACAATGCCCCTGTAGTATTGGTAAGTAAGACTTGTCAGCCCCACTAGCACAGATGGGATAACTGAGACAGAAAAGTTAAAGCTGGGATTGGAACCCAGGTGTTCCTGCCTTCCATTTCTCTACTCAGGTGACTAGACCGCAGCTCAATATTAGGCTTACCATCTGTTCCATTAAAAATTATCTTTGTAAGAAGACATTTATTAGAAGTGGTCAAAAAATGTTATGTCAAAACATCCTTTCACAAAAAAAGAAAATAAATAAAAGTAAATTTTCATTAAAAATTGGGTTTTAATCAAAAAAGATTTTTGAAGGACAAAAATACTTCCTGACTAGCTCTAGTAGTCCTTTCTCATTTTATGTAACTTTTATTGTTATAAGCTTGATTACTTTGCTGAAATAATAGACGATTGGCTATAAATTGGTCTGGAGTATAGAGATCAGACAAGGATTCTTGGATAAAATAAATAACAGACGCTCACAATGAAAACAAAGAAGTGTGGAGCAGAGAGAGATTCAAGGGATACATATTACACACACACACACGCACAGATGTCTGATGCAGTGAGAGGTGTGAGTATATCTGGGGCACATAGAGCTCATAAACATCATAGGCAAGCAGAAGGAGTCTCAGAGGACAGGGACAGGAAGCCTGAAGCTGACTCCCAATTTTTGCCATTCTGGAGAAAAGGAAAGTCAAACCACCTTCTTTCACACACCAGTGCAGTAACGAAGGAGCTTCTGGCTCAGCTGGTGAATGGTTCGCCACTCACATTTCAGTCATAAATAGTCATCAGAACTGTCCAATGGAAAGTATTTTGCATGAAAAGAGAATAGAAACTGTTCTCAAACTGAAAAGACTGGACATTTCAGCAAACTATTAACCACTCAAGGAGAAAAAGATGGAAAAACTTTAATAATCATGAAAGGGAGCTGAAGGGGGGTGATTATTAAACCCAATGACAAGGGTGATGGTGTCCACTTACCACAGTGGCACCTCCTGCCAGACATCTTGGGGATTACCTCTGTCAGCCAATGCACCCTCTCCTACTGGCATCTTTTCCATCACCTCCTCTGCCTGAAGACCTGCCTCAGTCCAGAAACTGCAGCATCCTCTTTATGACTTGGTCCTCCAACCATGTTAACATTTGCATTTCCCCTTTCCGGAAAGGGATGGGGGGAAGTATCTCCCAGTTCTATAGTCAAGCCATTTCTCCAGTACTCTGGTTCCCAGCCCAGGGACCATGTAGATAGCAGCCTCCTGCTGCCTCTCCTTAACTTCTCTGCTATTTTGGCTTCCACTATCTGGGCCCCTTCCCAGTGGCCCCTGCACCTTCTTAACCCTCTTCTCAGGGCCTCCAGCCAGGACGTCCCAGCAGCCAGCCAGGAGTTACTTCTTGTCCACACCCCAGTCACTGCCAGCCACTGCTCTGTGCAAGGTGCTATCTTCCTGCAATCTGCTAGGAACACAGTCCTCTCTCCTTGGGCTCCCCGCAGCAACTGACCCTACTTTGCCCTACAGCTCCCTTTTATGTGATCCTACTGGGCCCTGATTGGCTGCTCCATGCAGCATCCCTCTGATTGGCTGCTCTCTGTGCAGCCCCACCCACCAGCTGCTTTTACCGCCTTTCTTTTTGGTTTGGAATGAACACCCCATTCCACAAGCATATACATAAGTTCACACATAAGTTCACACTTAAGCCTCCTCCCATATCATAGAAGCTGCATACGTACACTGAAGAGGCCACTCAGCTAGAGTAAAGGTTTGGCATCAGGGATGAAAGCAGGTCTAGTGGGTGACTTATTAATACTGCATCTCTTCCTGGTGCATAAGCAGAGTGGTATTAGCATCTGATCCAAAGCCCATTCAAGTCAATGAGGGGTATTTTTTCTGTGGTCTTTAGATCAGGCCCTTTGAGTGTGGAAGCTGCTTCGCTAGAAGGTGGGGGCAGCCAGCTGTGTGACTGAAGCTAAGCCAGAATGTATAAAGGCCAGTTTATAATGAAAATTACTTTTAGCCAGGAGTTAGGTCAATTCAAGGGTGATTCATATAGTCAAACCATCTGACCAGTAGGATTGTTAAATTGTGTTACCTGCCCTTAGGCAACGGGGACCGACATTTAATGGCATTGGCCATTGCTTGTTTAATGGTTTGTTAAATAACTAATAAAATTGCTTTGAAATTCATTTATTGTTGTAAAGTCGAGTTAAAGTTTTACATTCTTCTAGTTCAAATTTTGCAGGGCTGAATTAAAGCAGGTACTTATGACATGCTCTTTGCAGCAGTTTGTCATCACTTGTTAACCTTCCCAATTCC
Organism: Dermatemys mawii; assembly: GCA_007922305.1. NCBI lineage: Eukaryota > Metazoa > Chordata > Testudines > Dermatemydidae > Dermatemys > Dermatemys mawii. The sequence goes on from ML677332.1 coordinate 73,884,420, forward strand.
GCCAAAGGAGTAAATAGATGGAGGCATATTTTCTCTTCAAGGTTAATGAGCAGTATTCCACTGAAGATAAATGCTTTAAGTTCCTTCTATAATGATTAGTTCCATACCCAAGCCAGGAAACTTTTCTTTATTGAAAATACTTTAAACTTTGTATTCTTCTGAAACTGGCGGTTTCCTGTTAGATCTGTATGAATAATAGCTTTTTTGGTTCACTGGTAATTCTGAAAAAAAATCATTTTGGGTCAAATGAAAAAAGTCATTTAACCTCAAAACAAAATATTTCATTTTGATTTTGAGCTATTTTAATTTTTTAAAAATAAATTGGAAGGAAATTTCAAAACAAAATGTAATTCTGAACAAAAATTAAAAATTTGGTTTAAAAAGTGTCAAATATTTCAACTATTTCAGAATTTGTTTTTTCTTTTCTTTTTATTTCTTTTTTTTACATGAACAATTCAGTGAAACTGACATAATTCACAAAGCTTTCAATGTAATTGAATCTGCATTCTTCTCTTAAAAAGGTTTTGACAGAAAAATTTTGTTCAGCTCTCTTTACTATCTTTCTCTTTTCATTTTTGGGTATGATGGGGTGCTGAGATTTTCAGGCTTTTTGCAATCATTACATGCTGTATGGATAATGACACAATTGATCAACCTTTAGTCAAGTTCAGAATAACTGACAAGGTCCACAAGCAGTTACGTGCATTAACATCTATCATAACCTTCTCCAAACCAGAAGAATATGCACACACACACACACATACATGGCCTACTTCTGACGTCTCTTACATCAACATAAATCAGGAATAATTCCACAGAAGTCAATAGACTCACATCCACATAAAATCAGAACATAACAGAAAGGTTATTGCCTGATATGGACCTTTCTAAAAGACCTTCAGTGGCTTTAGGTGTTCCTTCCTATAAAGATGGAGTCTGATAATCTCTTCACACACAAGAAAAGACACACACAATTAACCAGTATGTAAATAGAAGGTGATTTCCATTTCATACACACCTGTGGTCTAAGGCCCATGAGAAGCTTGCAAATAATTTTTTTATATATATACCTCACACTAAGGGAAGTGTGAAATGGTTAATTAAGGGCTCATTAGAACAGTGATATAAAGAAGAGTGGACAGTATAAGAGAGCCCTCTCCCACTCCTGTCAGGCCTAGATGCAAAAAGAAACTGGGATAATGACCATGCTCTTTATGAACAACTTTTGAAATTAAGGATTGTTTTTATTTTTCCACCTGATCGTCACTATTTCCTCTAAAATCTTCAAAAATCTGTCAACGTCCCCTCTGAGCCAATGGCTCATTGGGCTGATGTGGTTCAGGCATATCAGTTTCATAGCCAACAGTAGGACAAGGGAGTGATGTGGCCAGCATCTATCCGATTGCCTTAACTCAATGGATCAAGTACCTATTTTACAGATACATGAACTGTAGGTAACCCTTCAGTGTGAGATCAGACAAGATTCAAATCCATGACTTATAGGATTGTAGTCAAGTGCCTAAACCACTTAGCCAGCACACCTTGTACAAATATGTGCAAAAGTCAAAAATGCCACATTGCTATTCAAGGATTTCATGAGCCACACATTGTAACACTAACATATACTGCAACATTATTCACGCCAAAAAGCTACCTCTGTTATAATGACACCACCACATAGTCAACTTATTTAATAAAACCAAGTGGATCAATTGTTCTATTTGTATTCATAACAAATATACTTCTGCTCTCACCATGAGACCTATTAGAACTCTGCTGTTTTTCTCTGGATTCTGGAACTATATGTCTTTCAAAATCTTTACTAAGCATTTATTAAATATTACACTAAATCAACAGTATACATCCAATGGTATATTCCCTTTACAGAACAAAACAGAGATCAAAGGTTTGGTAGGATGCATGGCACAAACTGAGAGGGAATGGTATGGAGTGATGAAGGGTCATACAGTAGTGAGAACAGGGTGGTTCCCTTATTTGCTTATTTCCAATTTTTTTAGCCTATTGCTTTTTTCTTAAGGAGTAATATTTTTTGTAAAGGAAGTACAAGTGAGAGGGGATTTTTAGTGGGAGATATTGGGGGCAGTTGGGGAGCAGGGTGTTGTTGATCCCCTTACTCATCAAACACACTTTACCTGAACAGTTTTTAATTACTTTTGGGGGTTGGGGAAAAGAGGTCACGACTGGTTTGTAATTTAGTGTAATAACACGGAGGAATTTTCTCTTTGTTCATTAGTAAATAAACTTCCTGTCAGTTGGATGAGCTCAGTTAAAATAGAGGCAATGTGGAATGGAAAGAATGATTTTTTAATATGAAATGTAACATTTCAAGATGTCAAAGATGAGGTTTTTGTTTTATACTATGATCAATATAACCATAATGATGATATCCTAATGACTCAGAAGATCAGCATGCAGAAACAGCCAAAATAATGTATCTTTTTTTTCTGTAGTCTAATAGAAATCAAAGCTATGGGACATGAACAGCTCTTCTCACGGTTGTTGGCAACCTTGAGAAAGGTATAAGAATAGTTTGCCAAGGGGCAAACACAAGTCTCCCACAAGTTACTCTATCAATCTGAGAAGATATAGTCTATACTACAGCTCTTTAATCCACAATAATCTAAAAATAAAAATCCAAAAGGTGAAAATATTTTGGTTTTAGGCAACTGATAAGTAAAAAAATTGGGGTTTCTTGAGTTTTTCAGAAAAAAATAATTTTTTTTTTGACAAAAACGAATATTGGGAAAATCATTTCCCAATCAACTCTAACTAAAATATTATCAGAGAGCTTATTGTTCTTACTACATCCAACCCATTATGAACCAGGAAACACTGGAAAAATCTGTCCGTATGTGACTTGAAAGCCACTTTTCAGTGCCAAAGAATTTTCAGCTAGGTATTGACAAAATGTTTGAATGATTATCAGCACTGACCCTCCAAATCTGAGTTCGGCCATCCCTAAATGGAAATGGTTATACAGTACATTCAAAGTAGATAATGGTTTGGCATCACTTTTCCTTTTAGATTATTCACTTGAGTTTATTTTGTATGCTAAATTCTGCTGGTGTAGATGACAATACGTAAAGTGAGACACTGTGAAAATCCTGTACAATTAATTCAAACCAAGTTACACCCTTTTTTTGATGAGTCAATAGTTACAAAGGGGTCAGATTGTGATAGCTCTGAATAAATGGGAGAGTGGGTGCAAGGAACAACACCTATTTCCATCATGATGCAAGAAGGTATCTGGAAAGTACAGTATTTTGTTTAGTACTTGTTGTATCAGTAATAGCATTCCCAAAAGAAATATGGGTGTGTGTGGATTGAGCTAAGGCAGGGAATAGAGGAAAATTCACCCCAGAAGTTCCAGGAGGAATCTTGCCCCCCGCTCTGCATGCTATGGTTATATCACAATCTAGCCCTTAAATAACTTATAGGGCTCCCACTGTGGTTTCAAGTTTATATTTTAAAAATCATTTAGTGGCCTTTAAAGTAAATAGTGTTTCTACCAACCAGTTTCTGTGTTCTGTTTTGTTTTCTGTATGTCCCATTCTCCCTTTCCCTTTAGTATGCTGACAGCATCACTTTGTTAAGGCTGGTTGGTTCCATTTGCATTGGACACCTCTTCTGCATGTAGATTGATGAGTTTAATCAACGAATCAGGAGAAAGACTTGGACATCAATCAGTGTCAGTTTTCTTTTTTTTTTTTAATTTTTGATTTGCTGCTTCTAGTTACCAGTGCAATAAAATGATGCCCATTTAAGGTAAAGCTTAAGTATAATGCAAAGTTAGTTGGAAATTTACTCTAGCCCAAAAAGTTGTGCCAAACTCTGGTTACCAGTACATTGGGGAAAAAAAAAAAGGTCTTTCTCATGGTGCATAATATTTAATTGGCATGACCAAGAACTCCCTTACTTGGTGATCAATGAAGAAAATTAGCAATGTGTTCATAATATTGTATTTCCTTTTGTCATCTTGATAAAACCAAATACTCAGTCATTTCCTATAAATATCCATAGACACCAAAGAAACAGAGAAGATTAGATTGTACCTCTAGGCCCAGCCTCTTCTGCCTATGTGTCTAAGGCACTTATCTGCCCTCATTGCTGTAGCATCTGAACCACTCATAATCTTTTCTAAGGTATTTATCCTCACAACATCCTGGGATTATGAGAAGTACTGTTATCCCCATTTTACAGGTGAACTAAGGCATGGATACACTAAGGCCCATATCCTCAAATGGAGTCAGATGACTAAATCAGTGGGAGTTAGGAGCCTAAATACCTTTAAGGGTCTGGGTCTAAGTGACTTCCACATGTCACACAAGAAATCTGTGGCAGAACAGAGAACTGAATCTGAATCTTAGGCTAACAACTTAATCACTGCACTATCCTTCCGCCCTTCCCCTCCCCATAAGGTACCCACAAGAGGTAGTAATTTGCTCCTGGCTCTTCCATTAGCAGATTATGTTTCCAGCAGCACTCCACTAAGGTGGAGCTCAGGATCTGACAATTTTTCTCCCTTCCCCTCTCTACCAACCTGCATTGCGAGGATCAGGGAGCACCTGGTGGTGCTTCTACTTCCCTTGGTCTCCTGAACCTGTAGCCTATATATGGGGAGGCTGCACAATAGAGTACAGGGAGTTATCACTCTTCTTTATGTCTTTCCATGACGGTCTAAGACTGGTCCACTGCGTGGACCTAATTAAGGAATTATAGTAGTATCCTTTTATTTTAAAGGGCTATTGATTGAAGAACAATGAAGTTATACCAATTATCCTTATGCCTCAAAGTATGTTAAAAAGCATGAGCTCAAAGGCCAGCCACCCAAGAAGATAAAATGCCTGGTATAATTACACTTCTTGAAGTATATTGCTGCTTGTATAAATGCTATTTCATGCTAATGGCGATTCTTTAGTTTACTTACTAGGCTCCTGTGGGTTTGGAGCAGAAAGTCATAAGTTCCATCTCCAGTGCTGGATAAATGTGATTTAGTTGATGACCATATCATTTTCACTATAAGCAGCAATTGTTAATATAGTTTACAAATTTTATTTTGAATATTGTTTTTGAATCAGAGTTTAATTTTATTTTGTTATTCAGTGGTCAGTCCGAGACACCAGAAACATTTCACCAAATAACCTCAGTTTATTTGCATAAGCAACCCTATGGTCAAATTGGTTTTAAATGGTCCTGGTTATTTTTCTCAGTTTGAAAAGTTATATAACAGTCCCTAGTGAAATGGACTTAAAATACAGCCCACCAGTTTGCATCATACTTTGGAGAATAACTTTTCATGATCAGAATATACAACTGCTATATCAACTAGAGATTATATATCCACATGTAAAGAGGGAGATACGAGAAATACATAATACTGAAGTATATGATGTGATATAAATATTCACACAAAATCAGACTTACCATTACAGACAGATTCATTTGTGTCTGATTCATGAGTTACGTAACCAGCCCCTAGTTTAGGAAACAATGTCTTGATTATATACCCACATGAGACAATTACAGATTAATTAGGGGTGGCTTGTCTCAACTGACAGAAGCCCAGAAGTTTACCCTCAGTTTTATTTGCTCATGATGTACTCCTGCCCATCCAAAACAACAGCAGCTCCATCCTTATGGACTAAAAAGATGTGGCTAAGCTTTGGATCAGAAGAGGTTCCCACTCCATATAGATTCCCTGAAAATAACAGCTGCTTTCCTATATCCCCAATAGTAGTCAGAACATTTCCTATAATATTTACAGAATCAGTGCCATTTTTCCCAATAACAAGATCTATAATAATATTTACAATATTTCATACTGATTTATTTACCTTTCTATATCAAGAAGGAAAAAAAACCATTTGTACAGATGTGATATGATTCTAATTGTAGTTCTAATGTGCATTCAACATGTTGACATGACATCACATCACATTACTCACACTTTAGACATTCCTCCCTTATGTTTCTCAACTCTAGCCATAGTAGAAAGAACTATAGTTCTCTAAATGCTCTAATTTTAACACCTTAGAAACCTGTAGCGGGAACATATTTGGTGGCCTTCAGGCCACTGGGTGATACTTTGCTGTCCTTTATGCACGCAGAGCTCTATTTTGAGAGCTGAAGTTTGCCTGCCCATCATGTTTTTTGTCTTGTACTCATAAGAACCAGGAGCTAGATAATTAATCACAGAAGCATATAGATCCAGCTAGTGCAAAGTCCATCTCCACATAGCTCCCTCTGGCAGCAGAACCATAGCAGTTCCATTTCATAGGGAGAGGGAAGAATTTGGGTGGCAGCTGCATGGGGGACGAACAGATCTGTGTGGTTTGGGGGCCCTCTGCAGCAGTGCATGATGGTTGGGTGGAAACAGGGCAGGAGTTGGGCCAGAGGATATTCCAGTGGCACGCTGAGACCTCAGAGAGCTACTCCAATCACTGGGCTGAATCAGCCTCTTAGGAGTGTCTCTGCAACCACTCCACTGTTTGAGAGAAGGATTCTACCTCCCTGTAGCCCCCGAGAGAGATACTCATCACCCAGGCTATTCAGGGATCCTAATGAATAAGAACAATCAGCTGAATAACAGGGGAGTGCATGTGTAACCATGTATAAGCACGTATTAAAAATGAGATTCACAGTTGCAGCTGTATTTCTCTCTTGCTTTAGCTCAAGTTCATACTGGGCTGAACTGATCTGATCCCTTGGATTCTAAGCTCCTATTTACAATTAGCTATAATAATTCAAAGCAGACAGTTGTCCTGGAATCTGACTATGCAGACACACCTGATCACACTAATGCAGAAGCAGACACAATCTCTAGGGACGTGCATGCTGCTTTCACACCTCCTCGATTAGTGACTGAAGCCAGGCCCTTTTGCTTGTGATAGATTAATCAAACCGTCTCTCAGCCTCTAATTGGATGGCAATCAGTTTCTCAGGGTGTCCTGAAGGGGGAAAAATCTTCTTCCCTTATATTTAATGTGTCTTTCATTTCTGGCCTACCTATCTCTTTAAACCTCTTTCATGTAATAGTTTCTCTTCCTTTAAATGAGCTGCATTTTTTCAGCCAGCATTACTAACTTCCATCAGTTTTCCACCCAAGACACAATCTTTTCTTCTTATTATAGTAGCACAGCTTGCAAATTAATAGAAGAAATTTTCTTTCCTTCCATGCAGCTGAAGAACGAACTATTTGGCCATGTTTAAGCTCCATGAATACACAAAAAACAGTAAAAAACTTGACAGATTTATGAGTCCAGAATTATTTTGATTTTTATCAGGGATAAACATTTCTACCACTTTTCTTGCTGCTATTCATAGGCCCTACCCTATTCCATAGTAAACATACATGTATCCAAAGAAAGTTGCCTGTGATTTCCTGTGAATGACTATATGGTGAACCTCTATAGGTTTGATTCACTCCATATGAGACCTTAAGGTCTGGATGCTTATCCAAATTACCTGAACCCCTTCCCATTTTGCTTTTCCTTCTTCCTCACCAGCATGAGCTGAGGATGAAGTAGTACCTTGTCTTTCCATTTCTTAGGTTTTCTTTTGTTTGTGTATATCTTAAACTTAATGCTGCGTAAACAAAATCATATGGACCTGATTCAAAGCTCACTGAAGACAATGGGAATATCTCCAGTGACTTCCAAAAGTTTTGGATCAAGCCCTATATTCTCACTGTAATACAAAGAAAATGTATAAATATAGGCTCCACCATCTTCAATGTGATTTACCAACATCAGTCTCCATGAATCAAGATGAAACATAATGAAGATATACCCACAACTATTTTTACTATTTGTGAACCATTAGGAACTGCGCTAAAGTCCAACACAATAATGAACTGACTGAATTACCTCTAACTTTACAATCACACAAACCCATCCTAGACACTTTTTACCAGCCTATTACAAGTTCAGCCAGCACCAATCTTTTTTGAAAAGTTGGCTATTTGTTTGTATGCCACCTATTTTGTCCTACTTTTTCTCAATGGGTTTGCTGTTTGTAAATTGTATCATGTACAGATGGTAACACCTACAGTTTATAATGTAAGAAGTCCTGTCACTTGCTGAAGACCTGCAACTCCCTTTTTGCCAAACCTTGACTTCTTCATTCTCGACAAGTACACATTGACTGAAATCAATAGGTGTCATGTATTCCCAGCACTATGGAAAATCAAGCCCTCTGGTGCCTCAATATGGATTGAGATGCTTATCTTCAAAATCATCCTTCCTCAGCTGTCAATCTGACTGTATCACCCCATTTCCTAATCTCTCTGTTGGCTGTGCCAAATTGAATTCAAGTGTCTTGTCCTGGATATCAAGGCCTTGCCTATACATCCTTCACTACTTCTCCACCCTTCTTTTAGTGTCACCTGTCTGTTCCCTTTGCTCCACCAAGAGTACCAGCCTTGTCACCCCATTCATAACTGCTCCTCTTCCTCGCTGCCTCCTATAAATGGAATGCTCTTCCTAAGATGGTCTGCAAAGACACTTACACTCTCTGAATTCAAATCCCTCCTAAACACCCACTTCTACTGTGATGCCCGCAAGAGCCAACTAGCTGATTATGGCTACACTGGAGATATTCCATTGTATTATTGAAGCCTATTCCCTAAAGTGGCCAGTTATCATCGTGACCACTTTACCTGTCTGTTGCACCCATTTATCTTTGTCTCTTTGATTTTTATATTGTGAGATCTTTTGGCCAATGACCATACTTTCTAATATGTTTGGAAAGCACCTAACAAATTGTGGGTGTCACAGTCAAAAATAACCCAAACCATAATTAATTATAAAAACATGGAGATAGACCTGCATTAAAAACTGCAGTTTTCTACAAAACTCTGGAGAAACCTATTTAGGAATTTTGCCTCTCAAGCCCTTCTCTGGTGCCATAGCTAACAGCTGTCTGTGTAGCTTTCCCTCCTAAAACTGACCAGAGAAAGTTACCTTCCATTTTCCATTATTTAAGTTTAGTTTTTAGAAGTGTTAAATGTAATGTGGATTGCTGATCTCACCCTCTTTTCTAAATGCATCATATTATTATTATAATAGCCTATTTTGTTAATTCAAGGATATCTTTGCGGTGTTTATTATTTTGTTTTTAGTGGTCCTGATTTGTATTTATACCTGCAACAAAGCCTTAGTGTAAATGTGGATCAGGCCCTGTGTGTATATGTGGAAGGAATATTTCTCTAGAGCAATATGCAATGGTACCATTTGTGGAATAAGTTGCTACTCAACATGAGTAACAGTATCAGAATCTGGCCATTACTATTTTGATAACAAAGCTGTATCACCCCATCTCCTAATCCCTCCTTAAATTTGCCCCTGGATTTGAGATCTAATAATCTAACTGGCTGGCTAAGTCTCCTCTCTGAATGCTACTCAGCAATAGGCATAACACACAGCTGTATTACTACTAGCTCTCCCTCTTTCAACAAATGCTTCCCACTTGGCTAGTGACCCACTTCACTAATTGGATCACTACAACCAAGGCAGTTTTCAGTGCAGCTTTTCTCTTCTTCTTTCTCACTCTGGAGTTGTAACTGCTCCAAGGACAGGAAAGGGATTCTGTAAAAGTAATTTCTCTGAAGTTTTAAATCTGCAAGGCCTGTACTTTCAAGCCAGATCAACCTCAGATGTTCTCACTCCTTCAATACCTCACCTATACCAGGGCCCAACACGGCAAATTTGAGTGACAGAATGATAAAACACCTCCATTCAAATTCAGGCCCCTAAATACACTAACAATTCCCAGTGAAACCAATGGAGTTGCTTTGACTTTACATCAGTGTAAGTGAAATCAAAAAATAAGGTCCTGGGGCAACTTTGTAAGTTGAATGCAAAGGTAACTTGGCTCGCACAATTCCTTATTAAATTTATGTGATAAGACTTGACAAGATGAGCAATGCTGGTTAGTTATTATGCATTCCTGGTAGAGTTGCAGGGCATGAAACCTAATAATCACAGTGCTGAATTTTCCAAGATTTTCCTTTTAAATGGACATTGGTAACTAGGTGGAACACTGGGCAGCTTTCTGGCAAGGAAGAGCTTACCACGGATGTACATACAGCCGGGGATGTACTCATTAGAATGGTCACACTGATCGTTTTCACATCATATGGTATTAGTGGAGAATAAATCACTGTTTTTAGCAACCTTAGAAGTCAAGGATCACCTTTCTCTGTCTTTATATTTGCAAAACATCTTCTATGATTCATAGGTATCTAAAGGTGTAAGTAGAGTTCAGACCCCTATATTCCCAGATCTAACCCTCAGGGTATTGACACAGGTTACCTTCATGTTATACTGCTCTTTTAGGGCTTCTGATGTTGACCTTTTACTTAATCTTTAGTTTATCTTCCTCAGTGACACTGCACTTCTGTAACACCTTTCCTTCAAAGATCTCAGAGAGCCTTACAACTGTCAGTGAATGAAGGTCAAGATTTTCAAAAGCACAAAGGACAGCTGGGTACCCAGCTTTACTTGACTTTTAAAGAGAGTTGAGCATCTATCTGTCCTTTGAGACTTTAAAAATGTGTCTCCCCACAAGACGCTCAACATTCTTGTGGGGGATGTCAGTATTCTTCATGCCATTTTACATGTGGGGAAACTGAGGCATGAGGGACATTGATGAGCTAGCTCAAGGTTACGTCTAGGAACAGAACTCAAGAGTTCAAACTCCCACTCTGAGGCTTTAACCATTAAAACACTCCATTCGCACAACAATCTTCCAATTCCCTAGCTCCTCTATCACTTCTTACCACGTTTTCTTCCCTAACCAAAGAGAAAAGATGTTTGTTTAATGCAGGGGCTTCTCCATGTTCTTTTAGTCCATTCTAAGTACTTAGACATGTTTTTTAAGTGAATGCTGCAGAATTTACCCCCAGAGCCTGGAGCGTTTTTTTCAGCTGTTCTGGTCTACTGGGTTCATATGTATTCAGGGCTTCAGGCATTTTATGTAGCCAGTTGATTAAATATATATTTAGAAATTGTTAATATGCATATTAATTACCCAATAGACTGAAATGACTCTTTAGGAACAATGTTAGTCTATTGTGTAAAAGCATTATAAAAATTCTTAAGAAAAATAGTTATTGCACATGCTTAAATAGTTTCTTTCCTCCGCTTTCCCTCACCCCACCCCCACCCCCACCCCCAATACTCCAAAAACAAGCTGTATCATATCCTGGATTAAGCACTGATTGACTTTCCATTTTTTGTATTACATGGATACAAAAACTCATCTTCAACTGGATCTATTCCCCCTCAGCTCTGAATCAAGGCCTTACACTGTAGTTAAAATAATAATTATTTAATAACACTGTAATATTGGTATTATAGTTCATTTTTACATGAGATTTTCTTTGGCCTGGGGGGTTTAAAACTGCATTTTAGCCCCCAGCAGATTTTTTGCATTCACATTTATAATATCATAGAAATAGAGGGTAGGAATAGAAACAGTTGCCACCTTAGCTATATCTGCCTGAACATTTAACTGCATTACTATCTCTCCTGGCAGCTTGGAAGGCCTTTTGATAAATATTCTGCTTGCCTCTAGATTTCAGTCACGCTGTTTAGCAATGGGTGAGTGTCACAGGTTTTTCTCTGTCTACAGATGACAGTTAGGAGGTAGAATGTTGTAAGGTCAGATAACCAGAAAACCACAAAATCTTGGAATCAATGATGAGTGCAGGGTGTACAGAGAAAATCAGCGGGGAAGTGCAGAGGGTACTGCAAAGGAAACACACTATTATTCTTGTTTGAAATGACTGAGCATCCAAAGATATAGAAGGTTATCTCATCCAGATCAGAACATGGAGGTTGATCTCTCTCAACCCTAGCAGAAAATAGGAGGAAAGCTGAAAGGTGACCAAGAGGCAGCATGAAGGTACAAGTTGTCCACATCGATGTTTCCAGCCTTAGACAGATCCCCTGAGATCCAGTTTTAGGAAGAGAAGCTCCTGCCTGTTTCACACAAGTATAGACCTACCCCACAATGGAATGATCTGCAGGAAACTCTGCAAAGTGAAACCTTACATTGTTCTGCCACTCTCCTGTGGACTATTCATAGGAGGGGGCAATCCAGTTCCATATAATTATTACAACATTGCACCTAAGCAAGCCTAGCAGTAATGAAGATAACTGCTTTGTTAATCTACTCTTCTTTTTGCTAAGGGAATGCAGTTGAAATCTGCATGGATGCATCATGAAGTCTGAGGAGAGCCACAAGACACTCAAAATGAGAAGTATGTATTAAGCAGATTACATTGCATGTTTGGTTTAGTGCTTCTGAGAAATTATCACACCATAAACTGACTAAGCCCGGCTATTAGATTTTGACCTTTTAAGTAAATTATATCAGTTTTTTATCTTGAAAGATCTTTCATTTACAACTTGGTCACGTATCAGAAAGTTTAACGTCCTTTTAGTGGTGAAAAACAGGTGCAAGCAACCCTCTGGGAATGGGTGAGTGATGAAAGCCTTTTGTAACCTTGTACAGTTGCCTCACTTTAAATGTGGTGTGTATGTGTTAAGTTAAGGTATAAATAATACTGCTCACATATCTGCCTTTAAAACTCAGAGGAGCTAATATGCACTGTTTTTTTCACAGTTATGATAACGTCTGAAGCGCAAACTGAAGCCCTCAGTGAAATGGGTTGGGTGTTTCAGCAGAATCCTCAATAAATCATTGGCAACAAATCAGTCCCAATTTTACATACGAGACAAACTGCAGCTATATTATATATATATAAACAGATGTGAAGTCACCAGGAATTCTCTTTGACTTCCCTATACTCTAGCCACAGTCACCAACTGAAAACAATTTGAAACTCTAATTAATTCTCTTTTTTTTCTAGAAATAAACAGAAGACTTTAAATCATCTACTCCACTATCCTTAAGGGAAAATAAATAAAAATAACTTAAGAATAATTAATTCAAATTTGATCATGCTTCTGCCACTCATTCTCTTCATACACACACACAAACACACACTTCACAAAAGTGGGGAATTAGCTCACCTATATTGTCAAAAAGCAACAAATCTACCAGACCAGCCCAATAATCAATACAGATCAGTTATTCAGTGGTGGGTGGAGGAAAAAGTATGATCTGTTCAATAGAACTCCCCCTGAGGAAACTGAAAGCCCTGCCATCATTATGATGATTGCCTAACATTTCAGAAAGGAGCTTGTCTTCTCTCTTTGTGAACACACAGAAGATGGACAATCAGTAGCCAGTGAATTGGAGAACAGAATGATACCCAGTGCAATGAACAGAAATTACTAACATCAAGATCGGCAGTTGGATCAGTACTCTCTGCTCAGTAGTTCAATACAATATTTCTTGCATGTTCGTCCTCAAATTTTTAGGGCTATGGCTGAGTAAAACAAAAATTCTTAGTGTGTGAAACCACTGCAAGATCACTGATTCAGAGTCCACTGCTCCAGTGGTTACTAAGAGAATCACATAGTTCCCTATGTCAAAAAGCATTTGTTCTACACTCAAAGCTGAGCCCAGAGTTTAGTAAGTATGTCACAGTGTGATGATACAATGCCAGGATTTGACGCACAAGTCCCATGTTCTATGAGTTTTGCCTTCATTTTAGAGACAATTTAATCTCTGTAAAGGTGATAGCTAGTTATCTGGCCGCAAAGACTTTCTGTACACATGTGGGGAAGAGGGGATAAAACTTAAAGCATGCAGGAACTACAACTTCCACTTCTTGTGAAATTCTGTGATCCTGAATTTTGTTTTCACTCTGAATCAGAATGAAATGTTGAGTTTTGAAACTTCCTACTAAGCAAATTTTTAAAAACTAATTTAATGTCTATTTAATTATTTAATTTTGATAAAATCAAAATGTTTTGTTTAAATTGTGTCCTTTTTATATTATAATTTACAATATAAATTAAAATACATTTCAGAACAGGAAGTCATTTTAAAATAAAAAATCAAAACATTGTGTACCAATAAGATCAAAATGGAAGGATCCAACTTTATCAAAAAGCTATTGAAATTGACACATTCCCATGAAACATTTCAATTTCAACAAATCAGTGTTTGCCAGTGGGAAAACATTCAGTTGGAAATTTTTGATGAAAGTTACCAGAAATACTCAGAAGAGTGGGATTTTCACATGTACTTGTTGAAAAATATCCATTTCAGTTTTCAGTGCATGAAGAGGAGGAACTACTCACTTTAGTCTATATGTCTCTTTATCTAGCTAGATGTAATGTGTCCATTACCAGGATACCTGAGTACCACAACTTACAGTATTTATTAGGTTTGTAATAAGGTGCATCTACTTGTCATATTGTATCATTTAGACATGTTTGTTAACATCTAGGGATCCTATTGCATTGCTGAAAACCAATCATTCTGGGGTCCAAAATATCTGAACACCACCAAGAAGGCCTATTTATCACCATCATTATGGTAAATCTGAAAGGGACATGGCCTTCTTGCAAATCAAGCACCACATGGATCGATCTCTGGCAAGGTGCTCTGACTTTATATTCTGTTTATGTCCATCACTGGCAATGCTGTGATGCCTATCCACACAATCTGCCTGTTGCCATGAGCCTACCAGGAGATGCTTCTTAAAGGGAAGAGAAGACTATAAAAAGAAATGGGAAACACCCCAAGGGACCCCCTTTTCCTCTCTCTCCCCCATCCACTGATTCACTGCACCAGAAGGAACAAAAGAAGCAGCCACTGAACTGGAAAAAGGGTCCTGGCCTAAGAAGTTTGACCAGTAAAATGGCTGACAGCATGTGGTGAGAAAAATTGCTTTGAATTTAATATAGTTTGTTAAATTAGGCATTAGTTCTGTTCTATCTTTATGCCTCCTTCGTGTGTTCACTTAAAATCTCTCGTTGTAGTTAATAAACTAATTTTATTGTGTTATCTAATCCAGAGTGTTTAAATTGAAATGTTTGGAGAAACTCAATTTGAGGTAAGAATATATGTGCATATTATTTCCATTGATTAAATAATGGACCATTATAAATTTGTATTGTCCAGGAGAGGGCTGGGCAGTACAGGACATACATTTGGGGGAAAAATCTGGGACTGAGAGTGAGTTGGGGTCACCTTGCAGTATAATCAGTCTGGTAAAAGCCCAAGTGTGGTTGGCTGCTGCACACACACAGACATAGCTGGGAGTGATTTGCAGGCTGGGGGCTGTTTGTGAGCAGAGTAGGCAAAGCAGTGTAGGCACCCAGGTTAAAGGACATGGATACCACAGGTGAAAGTAAGCCAGTACACACTGGTATGGTGCACTGTCAAAAGCCAGTGCGCCATACTGGGGCGGCCCAGATTCCCCAGGCTGCAATTTAAAGGGCCTGGAGCTCCCAGAAGTGGCTGGAGCCCTAGGCCCGTTAAATTGCCACAAGAGCCCTGCTTCTATCACCCAGCCCCTTAAATTGCCATCAGAGCCCCACTTCTATCAGCCCAGCCCAGGGCTCCAGAGGCTATTTAAAGGGGCAGTAGAAGCAGGGGAGTCCTGCACCCTTTAAATAGCCCCCAGAGTCCCGGGGTGGTGGTGGGGCATTGGGGGCTATTTAAAGGGCCCAGGGCTCCTGCTGCCTCTATAGCTCCGGGCCCTTTAAATAGCCCCCAAAGCCCTGCTGCTGGAGCTCTGGGGTGTCAGCGGCAGGGCTGGGAAGGCGATTTAAAGGGCCCAGGGTGGTAGAGGCGGCCGAGCCCTGGGCCCTTTAAATAGCTGCTGGAGCCCCACCACCACTTCCCCAAGGCTCTGAGGATGGGGCTCCGGCCGCTGCTACCACCCCGGGCCCTTTAAACCACTGCTGGAGCCCCCAGCTGCCGCTGATACCCCAGCAGGGGGGAGGAGAAGAAGGGAGGTGGGGCACTTACTGGTAAAGGGCGGACCACGGCTGGCTCTGAGCCCCCTAGCCCCACCCCTTCCACCTGAGAACCCGCCCCTTCCGGGGCCAGAGCCAGCCCCAGCCCAGCTCCTTGCCGGTAAGTTCCTAGACTTACTTTCACCCCTGAGGGGATATGAAGCAGCTGATGCAGACAATAGGAATCAAAAAACTCTATTCAGTGTTCTTAAGCCTTCCTCGAAACCCCCATTTTGCTCCCATACAGCAGAGTTGTTGTAACTGTAAATCCACAGATGCCGCTGAGGGTCCCAAAAATTGGCAGCAGCTGCTGCTATACAAGCATCCGCATCTTTTGAGTAATGTCCAGCACTGGCTATGACATTGCCCAAATATTTGACAGCTGCCATATCTTTAATGTCCCATCCAGACAGGTTAATATTGAGCTGATTGTAATCTGGAGATAGAGGCTGTTTAATGGTAATGGCCAGGAACTTGATTTTATCTGGATTAATAACCAGGCCAATGGGTGCTGCTTTTTACCCAACCAGATCGGCCATCAGCTGCATTGATTCACCCAGCTGAGCCAACAAAACAATGTCACTGGCACATTTGAGACCTCAAAGCATAATGGTGTTCAAATCAACACTACCAACAGCTGCCTGGGCAAGCTTATCCATAAACTACTCAGTGCTGATTGAGACCTTTTAGGGTCAGTTTGTTCATGCTGCAAGGTTCTTTTAGTGCAGCTGACCACTTATGACCACATGGTCTGTTATCCTTGCAGCAGAAAGGACTTAGGCTTTCCCTACTATTGAGGCAAAAGTACCGTTCCAGGATCCTGCATGTCGGTGACAAACGTAAAACTGGTGCCTGGAAGGTTCAAGCACTGTTTGAAACAGCTAAAGCTGTTCTCCCCATCAAGCAGTGGAAAATCCTGAACACTGAGATCTATGATTTATCTGAAGTGCACTGGCCAGGAAGCAGTGAAAAGAAAGTTGAGGACTATATTGTTTTGTTCTTAATGAGCCCAGACAGGATGCTCCAACAACAGGTGGCCATTGCATTTCCACCCAATGTCCACTGGGCATTGTAGAGTTGGCTGGTGATTAATAAATGATTTATCAATGTCCAATTCCATACCCACTGCGGGCATCTCACCATCGTCACGCTGTATCATTCCACAAACCCAAAGGCCAACAATGTGTCTGCGGATAATTGTTACCCACAACTGCTGTCAGTCTTCAATGAAACTTCGAGAAGAAATGTCCTCATGATGCTGAGTGACTTTAATGTGTAGGTAGGAAAGGATAATGACACCTGGGCAAATACGCTCAGGAAGTTTATTATCAGGCAGAACAATAGAAGCAGGCAGTGACTACTGGAGTTTGCAGCTGCCAAAGACATAGTGATCACTGACTCACTCTTCAGTCATCCAAAGATTCACAAGCAGACCTGGTGCAGCCTAGATGATCTCACCAGGACTGTTACTGATCATGTCCTCATTAAGAGCAATTGGCAGACAATGGTCATAGACAGGAGTTTGCAGCAATGACGAACGTGACACTCACCATTGGCTTCTGGGGACAAAAGAAGACTGAAGTCTCACTCACACTGTCATCTGATAAGGAATGGCATTGTATCATATCATCTGTGCTGACAGCTTCCAGCTTGGTGCTGGGGCCTCAGCCCTTCAAACACAATGCATGGATCAGTGAGAATGTTCCCATAGCAGCTAGAGCCAAGAAAAAAGGAGGCTACTATTGGTCTTCAAAGAGAGGTTGGCAAGAGTAAAAACAAAGGCTGAATGGGTTTGACTTTGGGACGTTGTCAACTCATTATGTAAGAAAGATAAGGAATCCTGGTGGTTGACCAGGCAGCTAGTTCAGAACAGGCTGCCACCAAGCACGATCTGTATACCCTCTATTCAACTTTGTAGTATTTGTGGAAGATTAGGGCACCAGTTTGTCCAGTAAAGATCTGGTATGACAGCATCAGCCAGAGTCTGCAGGATCAGTTGCATCCAGGAGGAGATCAATTCAAAACATTCCTTAATTGTCTGTTATCTGTAGTCCCTCCTCCACTTGAAGAAGTGCAGGAAGTTCCAGTAAAGCTTCCTTCTTTCAGCCAAGAAGAGATCTGGATTGTAGACCATTAGGTGAAGTCTGGGAAGTCACCAGAGCTTTGTAACATTACTCCTGAGTTGCTGAAAATAGGTGAGAGTATTTATTGTTGTACCATGGCTGCATGGGCTCTTCCAGACCATCTAGCATACCAATATGTCCCTAAATACTTCTTCCCTCTGATCAAAAAGGGCAATAAGCTGAATGTAGCAACGCTAGAGGTATTACGCTATTGTCCGTCCCAGGGAAAGTCTTCTCCTCTGTGTTAATGTCTCAGATAAATGATGCACTTTGTGACAAAGCTGCATTCAAGTCAATAGCAGGTGCATGGCATGGTTTCCAATCTTCACAGGAATGTGGCAAGGCTGTGCTCTTGCACCAACATTGTTCAACATGAGAGGTTCTGTTTTGCTTTGCGGTAGCTGTGTTGGAGGCTTAGTAAACATATTAGTTAATGAGCTGGTCCCTTGATTTTTCAGATCTGTTTGAATGGGCAGTCTTTGATCATTGCCTCTGTTTCCCATTTTCCCCATTCTCCCTTCCTTTTCTTCAGTGTGAACCCACACACACACCTCCAAGAACCCTAGTTAAAATATCTGTTCCTTTTAGCTAACATAGCAAAGGCCTACGTTTGTGGGCCTTTCCCCCTAGTTTGAATTTACCTGCTTTGGTTTAACATTAAATGCTTTCTCTCCCTCATGTATGATTCATAGTTTCCAACAGTCCTGGGTTTTCCCAGTGCTTGCTGGGTGACTGCCGGCATCCTGGGTCTGTGTGACAGCATGAGGCATCTTCTCTAAACTGAGTTGTTCCTTAAGCAACAGGTCAGCAGCTCCTCCTCATGTCTGCTTCTCTCTCTCAGCAGCAGGAGGCCCACTGTTCACAGCAAGGAGTGGGGCAGAGTAAAGCTGGAGATGGCTGCTGCTAGGAGAGAGGCAGCTGGCAGGGAGTGGAGAAGAGACCAATGAACTGTCAGGTGAAGCACCAGCCAGGGACATAGAGGCAGGGTTAGGAACAGCCATGTGGAGAAAGGAGGAATGTGTGGGGGAAAGGTGGGAGCAGACATGGGATGGGGTGAGTTGGGGTGGGAGAGAACAGTGAGAGCAAGAGTGGGAAGGGAAACAGCCATAAGTGGAAAAGTGGGAGAAGGAGAAGAGGACCAGATGGGGTCATCAGTCCTCAGCCCCTGAGTTATGCCACAGTGATTAGAATAGTATAAATTCAAAGAGACAGGAAGATAGAAACTTTTAAAAAGTGACTGATTTCAGTTGCTTAAATTTTTGGAGTGCTAAATACACATCCTCAGAATCAGGTCTCTTTAAGGTATCCCAACATTACAGCACTCCAAATCACTAGTCATTTTTGAAAATCTTGGCTAGACAGCAATAGCTTTGCCATACGGTGGCTAGCAGCTATGCAAGGGTGCCAGGGAGGGAACAGCTGCTACACTTTCTCCCTGACTTGTGTATGCATGCAAGGTCAGCCATAATGTAGCCCAGAATGCAATGCATGCCATGGTGACCACAGGGGTGCTGGATATTCTTTCTTTGTGAAAAAATGTTGGAAGAAAGTATTTTTTTTTCGCTTTCAGATGGGAACTTTCCTTTTGGCACAGTTGTTTTTAGAGAAAACCAGATTTAGCAACCCAAGATTATTGGTAGAGAGATCACCATTAAAAAAAACCCTAAAATCAATCCCTACAGTTCCTACATTGGTATTGGATATAACTCTGTTCCCCCCATATTTAACATAGCAATATCCATGAGTAATATCTGATGAGGAAATACTGCCTTTTCAACGGTGACTACTGTACTTGGTTTAGGATCATGTAAACTCCTTTGACTTCAGGTGACTGCAAGTTTTGGCCCTATTTTGCTTTTTTGTTTTGTCTTTTTGTGTTTTGAAAAAATAAAAGGACCTTAGGTGCTATAGACATAGATCTGAGAAAATAAAGCTAGTGATGAAGAAACCTTAAAGCCCATCTGTCACATACAGATGTCACATATTGTGTAGAGAAGAGAGGCTTTGCAGGGTGTATGTTGTTCCTTTAAACTAGAGGGAGGAGTTTTGTGTAATTGAGAACAGATGGGAAAATGAAGGGGAAAGCACCCAAATCTTCCTCCTCACTGTCATACTTGGAGAATCATGTTTTGGTGTTTGCATGTTATTTATCTCTAAGGTTCTACACCTGATACTGTGTTGTATGATGCTTTATAACATTAGATTTCTACAACAGCAATAAAACCCCTATTTTAACAGTATTCATACATTAGAAATACTGTGAATAAGATATCTAAATAGGTAGGTATAGGGAAGTGAGCTATAATAAAAACTAGAGATGACTTGATCCATCCTCAGAAGAAAAATATCCCAATTCATTACTTTATTTTCGTAAAATAAGCTACATAAAACTTTTTTCTATCTCTTTCCAGTAGTCTTGGTTTAGTGTGGGGCTCAGTGAGAATGGAATCTTGTGTAAGTAAGGAGTGAAATGAGAATAGTGGTCTCAAGCTAGTTCCCAGTGGACATTTGTCCTCATTGTAAAACCACCAAAGCCACCACATAATCTAGCAGAGCTGTGTGAAGAAGGGTTCATAACACCTGTGCCTGGCTTTCTCACAGAATACTGCAGATGCAGTACAGTTGCTTCCGACCAGGGTTTGGCCACAGACGTCTTTTCCGTTCAAACATTTGGGTCTCAGCAAAGCTACTCCAATCTACTAAATACCACATGAGAGTCAAAAGTGGTCCCACTCAACTTCAGGATTAGCTATTGTATGGATATTCAGTTCATCCAGCTCAAGGCTGAGTTAATAGATTTATAAACTTGTTATCATTCAAGGGGTGTTAGAAGAAATCTACAAACTTCAAAGAATTTTATTTCTTTCTTTACATAATTTCCCGCCCTCTAATTTACATACTAGATGGGGCATAACCAAACCAAAGCGAGCACAAACCCATGTTCTGCAGGCGAAACCTAGATGTGAAAACTGGGCAGTTAGACAGTTTCCCAATTTGCATGCAGAAAACTGGTGCATGCCCACATGAGAGCAGGCAAAAAGGTGCATGAACCAAAGCGAGTGTGCAAAATCGAAGACCAGAGCTTAAAATGTATCCTTAAGTACAACTTTTAAGTATGCCTGGTGAGTGGACACTAGAGTAAATCTAACCAATTGGCAGTCTCCTCCCTCTGAAATCTGGACACACCTGCAGCTGAGACTCAAATTGGGACCTTTGTGGTCCAAGACCACAAGCCTTGTCAGCTGAGCCATAGAAAGGACCCTATCTTAGCCATACCACAAGGAGCCGTGCTAGACTTGCTGCTGGAAGTTTCCCTGCGCATATCTTACATCAGCTGAAAATAATCATATTTAATCCAAACAGGAAATGGTTTGCTCACACCACCACAGCCAGCACACAGGGCGTTGCTGTTATCACTATGCTGAACAACAAGGTTCAAAATACAGATACAGGAAAAGATACAGTGCATCACCTACGGTGCAGATGTATGTGTCAAATGAAGGCAAAGTATCATAATGGTTATGTTCATTTTAATCATCTGCCTTTTAGAAACATGCTGCTCATGCAAGCCTAGCCCAGCTAACTCCAGGTTCTGTTTGCTCAAGTTTTCGAAACTAGCTTTGTGGTTTCCCATCCCAGATTGTCTGCTTCCGCAGCAACAGCCTAACCTATTTCATGGACATGCTGTGGAATGGATTTTGAATTAAATGGAATCAGACTATAAGCCTATGTAATTTCCCATTATTAAATAAATCAGACAAAGGTAACTTGATACTGAGAAGTGAGCCTTAAAAAATGTGGCTGGGTTTGCATGAGCATCAAGTTTCTAAAGTTTATCTATACTGCCCATTCTACAATAGAGATTAATTCCATCCACTCTCCAGGATGCTTTATTCCCAGCTTGCAACCTTCTACTCTCACCTCTCTCTCTCATGACACACACTCCCCTCATGAAACACACTCACAGTTAACATCAATAGGCCAAGCAACTTCTCCTTTGAAGTCTGCACTCCACTGAATTCAAATTTAATGTGACCTATGGCTATCTGTCCTAGGGACTGTTTTCCAAACTATAGTTCATGGAGAACTCTTTGGTGGTCTGCAGAATGCTGGCTGGTCACATGGTGCTGGTTCTTTCTCAGAAGAACATAGGATCTATGTTAGATCTGTTAACTAGATAATCTGCTGGTCTGCACATGAAAATTCTTGTCTCTGGCAGCAGCCTGTGCCAGATGGTAAAAATAAAGGTGCAAAACCAACCCAGGATGAGCAATTATTAAATAACCTACCCCAGAGGATATTTCTCCCCATCAGTTAGTTAAGCATGAGGGTTTACATAACTTATTAAAAATATCCTAGGTAAAATTGAAAGGACACTAAGAGTCTGTTGCAGTGTTGTTGTAGCCATATTCATCCCAAGATGTGAGAGAGATAGGTGAGGTACTATCTTTTATTGGACTATTTTGTGTTACCTCACCTTCCTTGTCTCTCCTAAGTGCCTGTGTCACTTCTGAAAAAGGTAATTGCATGTTCTTGAAATATTTCTCCCTACTAATGTATGTAGGCCTGGAAGGATTAGATTTTTATTGGAAAATGTTGGTAAACCTCAGTTTCACCATACACACACAAACTGACAAAAAAACATACAGATAGGCAAAGTGAGAAAAATGCTGCTGAAAAACGAGCATTTCATTTAAGGATATTTACATTATATTTTGAGATGTTGACCAGTTGTGTTGCATCAATCATAAAGCTTCAACTTTTTAAATCTCAGTAGTTACTGATATTAAATCATTATTGTTGGACACTCCATTGTGTGACCGCCTCACATATTTTCCCACAATAAAATTTTCCCTCAATTTTACATCAACAAAAATCAGAAAAAAAATGCTTAGAAATGAGTATCAATCTTATCCATTGAAATTATTTTCAAAACATTTTATTCTGCCAAGCCTAGATATAATTGTGGCTGCTCTGATTACCCATAGCAGAGGCTACATTCTCTGCTGCACGCAATTTCCACTGGGAACAGCAGAAGAAGGAGCCACAAGGGAGGTGGATGCAACTCCCTGATGCTGGAGCCAATATTACCTTGGCCCCCATTGTAAATAAGAGCAGCCTCAGTGCTTCTCTAAACTATGCCAGCTGGCTATGGACCCTAGAGGGCCAAACTAACAGAAGAATGTGTACACCAACTTTAAACTTAGGAATAGAGTACAAAGTCACAAATAAGGCACCTTTTTATTATTATTATTTGTATTACTATGATGAGTCCTAGTCATGGGCCAGGACCCTTTGTAGCAGATACTGTACAAACACAAACTAAAAAAGATTCACTAATTCATCAGAATATTGAAATCCTATACAAGTTTCTGAAGGCAAAGATCATTATATATCCTTGGGCTTCTTGCTTCCATATACTGAAATAATTTCAGTACCACTGTCTCGTATTTTTTAATTTCATATCTACTGACTCTGTAAAAGCTGTTTACATATTTCCTGATTCCTAAGAAAATTCCAGCATCCATATTTTTATCAGATTTTAAACCTTTGAATCAAATTCTTATTGTAATCTTTGAGTCTTCTTTAGATCAGGAAAGACTGATGACAAAGGTCTGGAATTAAATTGTAATAGTAAATAAATTGTATCTTCCCAGCTGTACCTAAATGTTTATATCCCCCCAGAAAGGTTAGAAGGAAACATTTCTTTCCTGGCACATTTTTTCTTTGCTGAGGTTTACTGATTCATTTCTTTTTCTTGCTACATTTTGCCTTGTCAGAGATGTTTTAAAGTATTTGTTTCAAGAATGGAATAGCATTATGAAATTTTTGAACTGAGGATAAAGTGGGTAAAAATGAGTTTAGTGAAGAAAAGTCCAATTATGCAAATTAGTTTCCCTTGATTGATTCAGTTTAATCAGAATTTGAATGAAATAGTTTTTACTTCAGTTTTACATTCTGTTTTCAAATTCTGTGATCTGGAAAGCAACATGTGTATGTTTTTTAATTTCTTCCCAATACTCCAAGGGACGTTGATAGCTTGATTCTGGAAAGAGTTACTCCCATATGACTCTAATAACTATATCTCCAATCCATCTTTCCATGCACAATGCTATTTAAGTCAAAGGGTCTCTGAACAGCCACAAGATTCCACCTGCACAGACCCAGCTGCAGGATTGGGATTTATATTTATGATTGTAACTCTTTCCAGGCTTAGGTCTTTAATTGGGTAGGCTCTTACTAGGTTGAATAATCTGATCTAATTTAACTGAGATAAAAAGCAGTTTTGCTTTAGCTTTCTACTGAAATTGTGTAATCTGGAAAGTAATACATTTGCGTTTACTTATTACAGTTTTGACTGGGGCCTAATTGTTGGCTTTTCAACTGAATAATCTGAATAATATAAAAAATAATTCTGATTTAGCTCCTGATTAATATTTTTATTATGAAAACTCTGGGATCTGAAGAGCAATGTTTTCTTATTCACTGACTATTTTATAAATGGGGCTCAACAATAATTGGTACAGGATTTTTGAACTGCTATATAGATCTAATTTAAAAAGGAGTTTGAGTTTAAAAATGCAGTTACAAATTAGTTAGAGGTGGTCAAAAAATAAGGATACTTGCAAAAATTTCTACAAAATATCCATCCCTTTTTTGGCTGAAATTGAGATTTCAATGAAAATTTTGGATCAAAATTTCAAAATTTGGAACATTATAACCAGCTCTATTTATTAGTTATAAAATTACAAGTTACAAATTAGCAGTACTAATTACATGTTATCATAGTATACATATGATATAGCTCAACATTTTCAAAAATTACTAATGATTATGGTTTCAAAATCTGAGATGCCTGAGATCTGAGATAATAGGGCTTGATTTTCTGTGTAGCTGCTCAGTGTTTTCTGAAAACCAGGCCCTTTAAAAATGTATGTTATGTCCAAAAGCTTGGCCAGTCAAAATCAGTAGTTGATTTTGCAAATCTAAACCATACCAGTTAGTTCTGTATTATGTGTTAAAATCTTATAATCCAAAATAAAATCCTTTAGCTATATTAGTGATACTCAGACTGAGACTCCCAAACCACAAGTGGCTCTATAATGTACATCCTGCAGCTCTTTGCAGCACATAATATCAAAACACTGTGTGATTAAATATATAGTACTATAGTAAATGAAACAATGAATTCACACGACCTTTTGGGATCAGCTCTTTTGGGTAATGCTGATCACTAATTTGGCTCCTAAGCCACTGAGATCTGAGTATCACGGAGTTATACCATTCCT
Source organism: Dermatemys mawii (assembly GCA_007922305.1). Lineage (NCBI taxonomy): Eukaryota > Metazoa > Chordata > Testudines > Dermatemydidae > Dermatemys > Dermatemys mawii. The sequence continues at coordinate 73,909,734 of ML677332.1, forward strand.
TAAGTGGGCTTAGGTGATTAACTTTGTTTTATTGTCTATTATTGTCTCAGCAATGTATAGAACATCCTTATGAATTATTTAAAATTTGCTAGTAAAGAAATGACAACAGATGCAACAAAGTCCAAGAAGGCCAATGGGTAGAACATGCCTGAGCCTTGCATTGCTGCACTCAGGAAGATGCCAGTATAATCCCTCCTTCACAACCTGTTCTCTCATAGTGTCCCCAAAGGTACAAACCCTATACCCCAGGGCAGGGAAGAATTAAGGAGGAGGAGACAGTGATAGCTAAATCAGGAGAGGGGAGGTAGCTGCATCCCTCCGTGGATTTATGCTACATGCACGTTCATCCTTTGCTCTCTGGAGCTCTGGGAGGGATTGTACTTCATTTGAGGCACACTCTCACCTAACTTCCTTGGGGAGGAGCAGTAACCCAAGAGGGGCACTACCCAGTGGAGGCACTTACTGGGGCATCAATACACTATGTCACCTAACCCTATGGATGTATTGTGTATGAACTGCACATATCCCTCCTTGGTTTAAGGAAATGATAGTTTGTTAACCAAAAAGGGAGTACAGTACAGACCCATTTATGCGCGAATCTGCTTAATGCGCGGTAGCGCCATGCCTCCCAGTGCTACCTATTTAACACATGAGACTCATTAATGCATGGTACAGGAACTTGCTATATAGTGCTGCAGATTTACTCACTATTCTCACTGACATAGAAATCGACAGGACGTGCAGAGCAGAAACATGTTGTAGATCTACTAGCATTTCCTCTTCCTTTTGATCGCCGATACTGGTAAAGACATATCACACATCCTTAGTCATTGTCATGCTAGAGAGAGATATAATATATAATATATAGTAGTTATATAGTAATTTTGAAATTGTTTGATTCTCATTGATTTGATTCTAATGGGAAACCTTGCTTTTGCAACATGTGTTTTACATATACATTAGGCTTAAACTGGTACTTTTTCAAAGTTTTAGTGGTGTACCGCATATTTAAATGTTTTTATTAGATTACACATTTGAATTTATATTCTTCAAAGTGCCTTTAACAGATAGGCCTGCAGTATTTGGGACACTGTGAATATGTATGTAATCCTAGATAATTATACATGTATATATAGACATCTTAAGATATTTCAGCATGGCCCTCTTAACCCGCGGTCCGTTAACATGCAGTCATGATGGCTTGACTCCTGACATCCACATGTGATTGAGTCTGTACTGAAGTTCTAATTTGACAACAACCTCAGTAATGGTCTTGGAGACCCATCATATAACATTGTGCTCCTTTAAGAATGAGATAGTGAAGAATTAAATGGGAAAGTCACTCAATTAGAGGGGTCCAGATAGGGTTCAGAATATGGCACTAGGATAATGGAAGGACAGTAATTTGAGATTCCTGTTTCCCATCTGCTCATACCAGAAGGATAAAAAAGTGAGGTAGGGATTATGTGAACTAAAAGGCCAAGAAAAGGCTCAATTTACTTATATTAAAGCATCTGTGATTTTTGTAAAATGGTGATGTAGTAGTTTGCTGCATGGTAATTATATTAAATTCAGTACAGGTTTCTTTCTTTGTGTCTATAACTCCTTCTCCCTTTTCTCCCAACTGCCACCAAAAAAATGGACTGCACATTCAGGAAATAAATGTACAAACACAACTTTGACATGTCTTTTAACTGGTTTTTGCAAATGCATATACAGTAACAATTAAAACAATGAGGAAGAATTTTTTAAATGTGCACATATTTAGTAATTTTAGCCTAACTCAAATATTTTGCACTTATACAGAACCTTGCAAGCATTAACTAAACGAACACACTCAGTTAACAATCAAATATTTCTTTAGATTACTAAAATGGAACTAATGCAAAAAATCAAGTGTAACACTAATCATGAACGGAGTTTTATTTGAATTTTGCATCATATTCAGCTGGAACAAGGAAACTGAAAGAAGCAGTTTCATTTCTGGATCTCATTCACTAGCACAATTATTGATGATGATGATGATGATCATTACTACGCACCTTTTTCATTCTGTTAAAAATTACACACAGTCCAGACATACAAATAGGATTCTCTAGCAAACAAACAATCCAGGAGCTCAGCCTAGAGCCAGCTGGCATAATCATTGAGTTACCATCAGTTGGATTCAGAGATTCAAAGTGAGACAGGAAAACGTGATCGGAAGTGATTTCCCCAACTCCTCCCCTCAACAATAGCTTAATGCAAAGTATAAACCTTTGTCAACTGGGCATAATTTACTATTCTTCAATAAAATATGGACAAGGGAAACACATGAACTTTTTATGTTAGCATGGTGCACTTTGATATAGACCCCAAATATTGAACACGTCTTTTTGTATTGATTTACCCTTCACTGTGATGGACCAGCCATGAAATGGATAAAATCCAACATTCCTTTTTCACTACATCTACTATTATTAATTCAACTATAAATTCTCAAAAGAACAGTGAGAAATGAGCAAACCTGAATAATACAAAAGTTTTCAGTGTTTTGAGTTCAACTTTCCTTGCTGAGTTTAGCAAAGGGTGGTGTGGGAGAAGGGCACAGGAAGATGAGCAAGGCAAGTCTATAAAAAATGAAAAAAGTGGCTTGACTTCACACTCTCTCGTAAACAGTTGTGACCAGAAATCTGCCCATCTCTGCAGTAATTATAAGAGTTACCAAAGAGTAGATCAACATCCTAATAATCGATATTTCATTTCACCTTCAACTGGGAGTTTCTGGAACACATATTGTTAACTCTTTTCTCATCCTCTTTTCCCTCATCTGTCTCCTTACATCATTTGCATCCTATACATATGTTTGTAGGAAAGTCTTAGCTTCATCCGGATACCGGACGATAGAGTCAATGTTTCGGTTTTTTTAATTGACCTTAATCCAGACAGATTTCAAAACTACTATCTGACATCAACTGCTGGTACTGTATCTTAGAGCACAGACCACTTACTGGAGACTTGTGTTCCCTACGGCTTGTGCAAATCAGGAACATATAACAATTCTTCTTGTGAAAATAAATGCATTTTTTTAGTTCTCTTTATATCAGTGAGTACTTTGTTGCTTCCAAGAATACTGCAAAATGTGACCATAAATGTAGGGCTGAAAGAAACCCCATCAGTTTCTCCTCAGCCTCATATGGGTGGAAGCAATTTAGACTTTTTATGAATACACTATCAACAACTATAGGAACATCTGCATTCTTAACGACATCACTAGTACAAGTTGGAAGGCACTGAGAATGGGTCATCTCTCCCTCTACTCAAGAATCTCAGGACATCTACTTTTTTTTAAAAAAATGGTCTGGATTCTCCATATAGTCCAGCAAGGTCATACTGAAGAGTACTTATGAATTTAAGCCCAAAGACTTTGCTCCGGGCTAACAAGGTATTTTTCTCAAGAATTACCATAGTTTCCTTCAGCACTTATTGATTCCACCTTAATAAGGAACCTTTTAGTTAAAAACCAAGACATTCTGTCTTGGTGTATTTTTTGCACCTACATGTAACTGCATCCAGCTCTGGTTGCCTAAAATATTCCTAAATAAATGGCTTTTTTCTTATATAAAGTAATTTTAAATGTGTCTGATAGGTGACACTGTTAAGTCAGTTGCTTTAGATGTTAACTTAGGAGTTGGGTGTTTATTCTCTATGTGAAACCAGGGTTTAGGGGTTATAACAGTTCACCGGGGTTTGCAAGCCATTCAGCAAAAGTAAGGTTTGTGAACTGAATTTAAAATGGATTGGATATGCCCCTCAGGTCTACAACCTGCTGCTGAGGCCCAGAGAGCTCTAAGATATATATGGAAGCATTTAGCAGAAATGTTGCTGGTATTAATTACTACAAGAAAACCAACTTGCATTTTTTAGGTTAGATCATAAACCCTCCAGCTGCTGAGAACATCTATAGGTATCTTCCTGCTACATTTATTTGCTGGGTAAAGTAGCACAATGTTGGGGAAATGGGAAGAATTAAAATTAGCTGAAGCAATTTCTTGCATCTGTATGCCAACAGAGAGTCCAGATGAACAGAGTTATGAGGATTTTTTCTAAAGAATTTAGCTTCTGTGATTGTTTATTCAACAGTCGTTTAGGCACCAGGCAAACTAATTGTTTCTCTCTAATGTCTTAAATTAATCTACAGACATCACTGACCTCCGGGTAAGGCACAAACATTTACCAAACTTATAGACTCCAGAAGCAGAAAGATTCCTGTCTGCTGCTGAGAAGAAACTTTTAAGCCCAAGTGACAGCTCTCAACAGTAGATTCATAAGCAATAGAGTGCACATGGGAAAAAAAATCACAAACTCATTGTTTCTAATTAGGGATGAAATCTGGTTTAGTAGAGAAAGGCCAAAACCAAACCCCCCAAACTTCTCAGGGATGCTGGCCTGACCTATGTAGTTTGAACTCTTCTGTGACATTTAATTCCTTCCCAGAAGGCATTTATGTTGGCCTAACAATACAAATTATTAATCAATTTGAGATCAGAGAAATTTAGTTGTCTCCTGACATTCCTCAGCTATTTCCAACTGCCTTACTGCCCCCTCACTTCTGGAACCTTCTCTCCTGGACTCTTTGACATCTCTTTCTCATTCTGAATTCTAAGATACTCCTAATATCAAGTGATCTTGCTATATGCACAAATTGTGGAAGTGCATGGAAATTTTTTGATATCATGTAGTGTTCTTTGTTTGCTGCATGGGATATATTCAATAGGCAGCAGCTCTTCACCTGAAGATGATTTAATGGAGATAGACTCAGACAATGAACTAATTTCACTTGCAAATGTAACAACTTTCCAAAGGAACTGCACTGCAACTAACAACATATTATTTCTTTCAAGATCTAATGCACCTACATTCAGATAAACAGGATGCATAAGGCTTTCCTATGGTAGAATCATCTGGTGATTTCCTCCTACGGTAGAATCATCTGGTGATTTCCAGTAATATGACATTTTTTGAACAGTTTCTCTTCCATTGCCTTCCCACTTTCAGGAGCTTCTAGCCATGAAATCCCTTCTCCATCTCTGGAATTGCAGCCTCTCTTCCTTTCCTGCTCCTTTTGTTGTTCCCTACCTCAGATGTCAATCAGCACAAAGCAGCAAAAAGAAGGCACCATAAAGGGGACAAATTATTTATGGCCATGTCATGCTTAAAAGAGCAGAGAGAAAAGCAAGTCTCCTGAAATACTGACTGTTGAAAGGCTGCTCATTCACTGCATGGAATTGGCAAATATATGGAGCAGGAAAGGCAGAATTTCTAGTGTAAGCTTAAAAGTAGCAGGAAGACAGTTAAGAATCAGTGGCACTCAGGCTTATACACAGGGTCCTCTTCTGGGAGGCCTGTCAACTGTATGCACCACCCTTCTCTAGAGCCTCTGACAGTTGTAGAGAAGAAGTGACCTCTATTTACAGCAGTAGTAATTCATGGTGTAAATTACATCATAGGCCCTGCTACTCTGAGAGGGGAACCTGTGGCATGAAATGGCTGTTCTTCTGCTACCTCACCCATCTTACCTCACTCATTCCCTGGTGGAAGAAGAACACAAGAAAGACCGTACTGGGTCAGACCAAAGGTCCATGTAGCCCAGTATCCTGTCTACCAACAGTGGCCAATGCCAGGTGCCCCAGAGTGAGTGAACCTAACAGGTAACGATCAAGTGATCTCTCTCCTGCCATCCATCACCCTCCTCTGACAAACAGAGGCTAGGGACACCATTCCTTACCCAGCCTCGCTAATAGCCATTAATGGACTTAGCCTACATGAATTTATCCAGTTCTCTTTTAAACCTTGTGATAGTCCTAGCCTTCACAGCCTCCTCAGGCAAGGAGTTCCACAGGTTGACTGTGCGCTGTGTGAAGAACTTCCTTTTATTTGTTTTAACCTGCTGCCCACTAATTTCAATGGGTGGCCCCTAGTTCTGCTATTATGGGAACAAATAAATAACTTTTCCTTATTCACTTTCTCTACACCACTCATAATTTTATATACCTCTATCATATCCCCCCTTAGTCTCCTCTTTTCCAAGCTGAAAAGTCCTCACCTCCTTAATCTCTCCTCATATGGGATTCGTTCCAATCTCCTAATCATTTTAGTTGCCCTTCTCTGAACCTTTTCTAATGCCATTATACCATTTTTGAGATGAAGAGATGACATTTGTACACAGTATTCAAGATGTGGGCGCACCATGGATTTGTATAAGGGCAATAAGATATTCTCCGTCTTATTTTCTATTCCTTTGTTAATGATTCCTAACATCCTGTTTGCGTTTTGACCGCCGCTGCACACTGCATGGACATCTTCAGAGAACTATCCACGATGACTCCAAGATCTCTTTCCTGAATAGTTGTAGCTAAATTAGCCCCCATCATATTGTACGTATAGTTGGATTTATTTTTTCCAAAGTGCATTACTTTACATTTATCCACATTAAATTTCATTTGCCATTTTGTTGCCCAATCACTTAGTTTTGTGAGATCTTTTTGAAGTTCTTCACAGTCTGCTTGGGTCTTAACTATTTTGAGCAGTTTAGTATCATCTGCAAACTTTGCCACCTCACTGTTTACCCCTTCCTGCAAATCACTGATGAATAAGTTGAATAGGATTGGTCATTAGTGGTTAGTGAAGCATTAGTGATTGAGTGGACTATAGTGCATAGTTGCCTTTGTATAAACAGAGTAGATTACATGGCTTATACCATGCAGTTTAACATATGATCCAGTGAGTGTAATGTAAAAAATGCCTTTGGAAAATGTACTTAGCCCAAATTGTGTATTTATCTAGCTGTGGGGTAAATCTATTAAAGTAAACATTTACTTTAATGGATTTACATGGGTACAACCGAGACCAGAATGTGACCTGCTGATTTCTACTACACATTTGGTGATCTTACCTAAGGCTGATCCTCTCACTCAACAATGATGAAATTTCATCAGTGAAATTTCCTTTTGTGCTGCCAAGTCATGCCAGCCTCAATTAGAACTGAACTAGAGAGGCATTTGTAGAGATTACATCAATCCGACCGGATGTCCTCTTCTAGCTGTGATGCCTCTTTCTATGTTATTCTCTGTGTATTTGAACTTCACAGCAAGCTATATCAGAACTTGGGGGAGAGTACGACAGTGCGGGATTATACAGCAACTAAAACACTTCCAAAGAATTTTCACAAATTTAAGATTTTCATTCTCCATTCATGTTCACAGTTTTAAGTAAAATATGCTCTAAAAGCAACAGCAGTCAACTCTAGCTTTGTAAGATTTCTAGATTTATGCTGAAATCCTGATAATTCTCATTATCACAACAAGGAAACTGCATTATAAAGAGAACACCTGCCTCAGGAATGTCTGTGTTAGTGTTCAAATAGTTTTATTCTTCTTTTTCCAAAACTTTACTAACAAAGATGCTTCCCATTGTTCAGATGTTATGCCTGGATAATTCATCTGAGGAGATTCCTTCAATAAAGATTTCAACAATACACACTTTTTAGCTTTTAATCAACTGTTTATCCTAGTGTCTAGTGAAGAACTGACACACTAGAGAAAGGGTTACCTAAGGACTAGACACATTTACCTTTCTTTCCATCCTACATTCCACTTTCAGACAACCTAGTGAAATAATGTGCTCTTGTTTTGGAAAACAGTGTGAAGCACAATCTAGTCACCATTTAACACACAAAAAAATTAATTTTATATCGCTGTTAAAAGCATGTGACTTTATCAAAACAGAGTGTTTTCCTGCAAACTTGATGTAGGAGAAAAGAAAGAATGAATGATAAAAAAGGCAAATTTATTTCAATTATAACATACAGGTTATTTTCAGTTTCTTCTTTTAAATTGGTTCTGTTTTACTTGTAGCAAGTGTGTGGATTCCTATAACTGTCTTGAATATGGAAAACTGATACTTCTATATGTTATTTATAGCTCCATATCTATATCTATCTATCTATCTATCATGGAGTTGTAACTAAAGTATGCACATATATAGTATATATGTACACATACAAGTGATTATATATAGAAGCACACAGAGATGCAAAGAAAGACAGAGACTTTGTTCTTGAATATATTACAAGGTATAATGAGACTAAAATAATTGTTATATTTTAGAAGCATCTGAAACAAACATAGATCTAGATTTCAGCTGTCCAATGTTTAGGTTTTGGTATGTACCACTGTAAAGACTGGGAACATTTGCAAACTTTAGATCTGGATATGGGCTTTCAACATCCTAAAATATGAGGATGTTCAATTTCTGGATTTGGTTCAGGTCCATTGTTAGTACATAGTCACGTTAGTAATTGCAGTATTTTGCAAACCACTTACCTATATGGAAATCAGATTAGGAAAAACAAAACAGAAAGAACACATTTTTCTATGAGCAGATTTCCATAAAACCTGCTATCTCATAGTCCTCGCAGTGGTACAGATAACCCCCTACCAGGTAGGGAAGTGTCTGTGCAGACTCATAAAGCTAGCTGGGCACACCAAGGTCAATAAGCTGCATCAGCCAGAAGGATGGTGTACCATGCATATTTCTCATCACTGCATGCAAAGGAATGGGGATCAGGAACCTGGAAACTTAGGTACAATCCATCCCAATATTCCCTTAAACTGTGTGACTCTATTCTATCCCCAGTGCATTCTACTCCCTATGGCCAGTCTTTGGCAGGTTTAATACGCAGTTCTCACCAGGGGCCAGGTTCTGATACACACAAAATCATATCTTATGCCACAAGTAGTCTCATTGAATTTGTGGCATAAGGGCATAAAAATCCATCCCAGAATTAGTAAAAAACCTGAATTTAAATACTTATAGTGCCACCCCAGCTCCACTCTGCTCACAGAATCCTTCTATTTATGCTGACTTTGGAAGCAATCATTGTGTAAGGCACATAACTGATCAACTGCAAGTTTTCTCCCTGCTAGCTTTAGTGAAGCAGATAATCACCAATTTCTTCCATGTCTGCTGTTTGGCTTGTGGGATCCCCACCAGTCATTTCTCCATTCCAGAATGAATGTAAAAGCATCATCGCAGACTGGGAACTTTCTACTCACCCACATGCTCTCTAGCTGAACCATTGCTACTAGAATTCAGTGTAATGTCTTCAGAAGCTACAGAGATAATAGACCATTGAACATTAGTCTGCTGAGACAGAAAAACCCCAGAGGTGTGTCCACCTCATAAAACAACTCTTTTTTTCTTCAATACAACAAAGACCCCAGGTCACAGAGCGGGGAAAAAATCTCGTCTGCCATTGCCTCTGTGAATTCACCTCTATCAGGCAAAATGAAAATATAGAAAAAATATGTTACACACCCCTGGATTTATTCTCTGGAAAGGCCCTTCCCATCCCTTTGAGACTGGTATAAATGTCACCTCTCTTCTTATCTGCAAGAGATTTTGTTATTCAGGGATAAATTCTGACTGGTTGTGCATGAGTGACTGGGGAAAGAGAACAGGAGAAGGTACAAGAAACTCCACATCACACCCATGCAGGACTGAGGCAAAAATACTGTAGCTAGGAATCCTGGAGTGCAGGGAGAGAGATAATATCTTGTTTGCCTCATGGCCACTCACAGCCACAAAAAGGAAGCAAGTGGCCTGAGTCTCTGGCCATGGCCACAACCCCAGGTACTCCAGGGCACAATGAGACTGAATTCCACAGCAGCAACTCCTACATTCTGAGCCAATATTAAATCATTCTATTTACTATCCTCTCATTCTCAGTCTTGCCTTCCTTGCTCTTTTTCTAGCACCCAGGGACAGTGTATGAAGAATATCACTGCAGCAGGTGTAAGAAGTCCTGCTCTATGTGTGCTTCCTTGCACTCCTGAGGCATAGCATCTTCACTGGACACAGAGCACCATTGGTCAAACACTATAACTGTGCATCTGACCCAAGCAGAAGTAGGTAACATAAGAACATAAGAACAGTCATACTGGGTCAGACCAAAGGTCCATCTAGCCCAGTATCCTGTCTACCAACAGTGGCCAATGCCAGATGCCCCAGAGGGAATGAACGGAACAAGTAATCATCAAGTGATCTATTTAGTGTCATTCATTCCCAGCTTCTGGCAAACAGAGACTAGGGACACTATCCCTACCCAACCTGGCTAATAGCCATTGATGGACCTATCCTCCATTAATTTATCTAGTTCTCTTTTGAACCCTTTTATAGTCTTGGCCTTCACAACATCCTCTGGCAAGGGGGTTGACTGTTCATTGTATGAAAAAATACTTTCTTTTGTTTGTTTTAACCTGCTGTCTATTAATTTAATTTGATGGCTCCTACTTCTTGTGTTATGAAAAGAAGTAAATAACACTTCCGTATTTACTTTCTCCACACCAGTTATGATTTTATAGACTTCTATCATATCGCCCCCCACTTTGTCATGTCTTTTCCAAGCTGAAACATCCCAGACTGATTAGTCTTTTCTTATACAGAAGCGGTTTCACCCCCCTAATCATGTTTTATGCCATTTTCTGAACTTTTTCCAGTTCCAATATATCTTTTTTTGAAATTATGTGATTACATCTGCATGCAGTATTCAAGATGTGGACAAACCATGGATTTATATAGAGGCAAAATTATAGTTTCTGTCTTATTATCTATCCCTTTCATAATGATTCCCAACATTCTGTTCACTTTTTTGACTGCTGCAGCACATTGAGTGGATTTTTCAGAGAACTATCCACAATGACTTCAAGATCTCTTTCTTGAGTGATAACAGCTAATTTAGACCTCATCATTTTCTGTGTATAGTTGGGATTATGTTTTCCAAAGTGCATTACTTTACATTTATCAACATTTAATTTCATCTTCTATTTTGTTGGCCCAGTCACCCCAGTTTTGAGAGATCCTTTTGTAGCTCTTCACAGTCTGCCTGGAACTTAACTATTTTGAGTAGTTTTGTATCCTCTGAAATTTTGCCACCTCATTGTTTACCCCTTTTTCCAGATCATTTATGAATATGTTAAATAGGACTGGGTCTAGTACAGACATCCAGGGGACACCGCTATTCACACCTCCATTCTGAAAACTGACCATTTATTCCTACCCTTTATTTCCTATCTTATAACCAGTTACCAATCCCTATAAGAACCTTTCCTCTTATCCCATGACACCTTACTTTGCTTAAGAGCCTTTGATGAGGGACCTTGTCAAAGGCTTTCTGAAAATCTAAATACACTACATCCACTGGATCCTTGTCCACATGCTTGTTGACACCCATCCCCCCCCCAAAGAATTTTAGTAGATAGGTGAGGCATGATTTCCCTTTATTAAAAACATGTTGACTCTTCCCCAACAAGTTATGTTCATCTATGTGTCTGGCAATTTTGTTCTTTACCGTAGTTTCAAACAGTTTGCTCGGTACTGAAGTCAGGCTTACCAGCCCTTTTTAAAAATTGGTGTCACGTTACCTATCCTCCTGTCATTTGGTACAGAAGCTGATTTAAATGATAGGTTACAGATGACAGTTAGTAGTCCTGCAATTTGACATTTGAGTTCCTTCAGAACTCTTGGGTCAATGCCATCTGGTCTTGGTAATTTATTACTGTTTAGTTTATCAATTTGTTCCAAAACCTCCTCTAATAACATCTCAATCTGGGACAGTTCCTCAGATTTGTCACCTCAAAAGAATGGCTCAAGTTTGAGAATTTCCCTCACATCCTCAGCCACAACGACTGATGCAAAGAATTCATTTAGTTTCTCTGCAAATGGCCTTACCGTCCTTGAGTGCTCCTTTAGCATCTCGATCGTCCAGTGGGCCCACTGCTTGTTTAGCATGCTTCCTGCTTCTGAGGTACTTAAAAAAAATTGCTATTACTTTTTGATTCTTTAGCTAGCTGTTCTTCAAATTCTTCTTCGGCCTTCCTAATTATATTTTTAGACTTCATTTGCCAGAGTTTATGCTCCTTTCTATTTTCTTCACTAGGATTTAATTTCCACTTTTTAAAGGATGAATTTTTGCCTATCACTGCTTCTTTTACATTGTTGTTTAGCCATGGTGGTATGGGTAGTATTTTCTCTAATATGGTTGATTTATCTTTTCTTCTCACCAGCTCACTTACCTCTAGATATGTAGAGGCAGCAGCATCTCTTTGCAATGCAATTCTGCCTTTCCTGGAGTACAGAGGCACTGGTAAAAGAGGAAAATAAGAGCACTGTCATAAGCTTAATAGTATTTATGAGTGATGACAGAGAGAAGAAAGACATCCATGCTTTGTACTATCACCCCTCAGCAGCTATCTACTAATAGCACAAAGTGTATGTTTTTAGTTAAGCACATGCTTACTGACAGCACCATGATTGCAGCACATGATCTGAAATTTAGTTGAAATGGTTGGGAAAAGAAGTAAAAGCGGAGCCAGAACTAGGACCCCTCACTCAACAACCCATTCACCTTCCCCATGAGTTCTGATGAGGCTCAATAAATTGGGGTATGGATACAGAATCACACTCCTTTTGGAAAGCAAAATAGCCCTAGATTTTAAGGCCGAAGGCAAAACCAAGACAGCCATTTTGCCAAACTCTGTAAGGCCAGAACATTGAATTCATTTAAGCATTTGCATTGTTCATTATTAATCATTGCTATTGCTGTTATCTACATCTCCAAGGTGCCCATCACCATAGTATCTGGACATCCTATTATAGTTATATAACAGTTCCTCAGAAAGAGGCCTGAAGGCTCTCATTTACTAAGCCATCCTCTTCCTCTGGCAAAAAACAACCAACCTACTTCCCAGTTCCTTCCCGGTAATGAGCTCTGACCCAAACTCCTTCACAAATGCCAAGCCTTTTCACGCCCCCCAGTTACAAAAAACCCAATTTGAGCCTGCAAATCTGCTAAACTCGTCCTTTCCTGACAAGAGCTTTGAACCAGCTTCTTGCCAGATGCCAACCCCCCCGCCTTAGTGGAAAGAGCCCTGATGTATTCTTCCTCCACTCTCCTACAGTAACAAGCAACTCCAGAAACATGTCCAGGTTTACCCATTCAAAGTGTAGGCCCCTTAAAGACACAGAGTGTGCATAGGAAAGTAGAGAAGTCTAGCTGAAGTGAATCAGTGGGAAGCTCATCTACACTGCTCAAAGATCAGTCTCCCAAGATCAAGAGCTATGAACAAAGAACTGGTTATGTGGAAGAACATCCATATTCTGTAGTGCCACAGAATGTGATTAGGCAGAATACCAGAAACTTGGAGCTCCCAACTTGTGGGAAATAGGAAAGGGGCAGATGCTTATTATGGCATCCATACAACTTCTAGTCATTTTTATTGTAATAAGAGGTGGACCTGAGGTGCAAAGTTTAGATCTGGAATTTTCCAAAATTCAGGGGTACTTGGATCCTGGACTTTGGACCTCTCTTTAACTTTAAGGGAGGGACAGTAGTGTCCTGTAGATGTTTCTGAGTGGAAATACTAGTTGTGGAACTGTAAATCATGGGCTGCAGCAGGCAGAATAGTTTTGTCCATTTGTTGTTTTTTTCCTGATTTATCCTAAATATATTCATTGCTGGTGTAAGCTCATTGAAGGGCTCAGGCAATCTGGGTTCCATTGCTAACTCTACCACAGACTCCCTGTGTGGCCCTGGGGGAAATCACAGGGGCCCTGATCCCACAAGTAGAATGAGACTAGTCCCACTGACGTCACTGTAAGGTCACTAGTGATTTCTTGGGACTACTTACATGCTTAAAGTAAAACATCTGCATCCATATTAGCAAGTCTGGGGCCTTACATGGTATTGTATGGTATGGACCTCAGTTCCCCATAAAACAGGACTATCTGCATTGTCTTTTTTAATCTGTGAGCTATTTGGGGCAGAGACTGTTCTTACTATTTGTTTGTTCAGTGCCTAGCACAAAGGAGCCTTGATCACAGCTGGGGCTATTCTGCTTTTCCATAATATAAATAGATAATGATAACCATAACATCAGACTAACCCAGATCTCACATCAGTCACATTTTTAATACCATAATTTTACATTAGTTAAGTCTTTCAAATTAATTATTTGTTAGAGATAGTGAATTTTACAACCTGCCCATCACGAAATGTTGGTTAGGCTCAGAAATTCGCAAGACATGTTGTGGAGGATTAGTTTGATTCTATATATGTTATATCTGCTGAAAGAAAGAAGGGCCTGTGAGTTTTAAAATCATTAGAAGGAGGATTTCAGGTTGGATTAATAAAGTCATTTCAAAAGTACTCATCTGATGAAGAAGGTCCCATTTAATAAAACATGTTAACACAATATTAGTGTGCACGGTATAAAGAAGGATTTTGTATTTTCAGTACTTTTGCAAATGTAAGTAATGCATCAATTTAAAGCTTAGAACACTGTTCATATAGTGGCATGGATTTACTACTCTCTGCTTACAATCTAGTTTCAGCCACGTACCCTTCTTCAAGGTCTTCATCCTATGCATGTTAGCACAAAGAACAGACATGCTCTGTTCAACTAAAACGGGGGATTTATTTATATTTTTGAGATAAAACTACTATTAGACCTCTTAATACACAAAGTTTAAATCACAAAACCAAAAAACACAAGTCAGCACAATTGAGTAAACTGATGTCCTTTATTAAAATACAGACCCAGGAGGACAAACTCTAGAATGGACAAAGACTAAATTTATTCTTCTAGCCAGATGAGTGATCCTTTCAAGTCCAGGTTTAAGTTCACCAGCACAACGATGGGATTGAGCCATCCCTGTACAGTACCTCATCTAAAGACAGATAAATCTTCAGAGCTCTGCAGGGAGCCCAGGTGCCATGGTGTATTTTATCATCACTCTATAAACCATGCTCTGCGTCCATGCCTTTATAATGAGCACAAGGACATGAAGACAAAGAAGCTTGCTGCATATGCATCATGTGAATCTATCTGTTTCATTACTAAATTTGAAGAATTCTGCAAAGGTCAGTCTGTGTAACAGAAGTGTGTCCCTCCCCTTTGCTGTGTTTACATACACTGAGAATTACCTTTTTGGTGTTTGTATGAGATCCAATATATATTTAAATAGGATTTTACTGTGTTATTATACACTGTATTAAACAGGCTGCACTTGACTGTGAAAGGCTTATCTGATGGTTTTTCTAAGCTTAGTGAAACAAGATGCTGCATTTTATGGGTGTGAGGTTAAAATGTTTGAATGACTCTTAAACCTTGTCTCTTGCTCATCTGGTCCCATCCTAATTCATGTTCCCTGATCAGGTGAGTGAGCAGTAGCCCAAAGAACTGAGGCATTTGCCAAGGGAGCCCAAAGGGCTATAGTTATCAAGTTAGCTTCATCGTGGGAAAAATAATAATAAAAGGGTTTTACATCACTTTAAAAAGATGTGCCAGAAGGGTGCATATCTTAAAAATTCTACAATGTTCCAAAGGGTGAACGTTGTAAATACCCATAGCTGATCAAAATAAACAGTAAACTATTAAAAAAACAATTTTTCAAAAATGTGTATGACTTTTTTGATGCCCAAACTTTGTTCCTTTGCTTTATAATTCATTATTGTAATTATTATTTATTTACATTACAGAAGGTCCCAGAGGTCCCAATCAAGACTGAGGTTCCATTGTGCTACACTACAAACAAAGACCTTAAAACAAGAAATCCACCCCGTGGTGCCTATTAAGGAAAGGAGGCGGCAAGGAGGAACAGAAGTTGAAATCCTGGTTCTGCTCTCACTTAGTCCATTGTGAATCAGGAATAATTTCACTGAGGCAAGCAGGGATACACAAGTGCCAAATTGGGGTAAGTGAGATCTGAATCAGTCTCTAAGTACCCTCACTTGTCTTTACAGCTGTTCCTTAGAGACAAAATTAGGAGTTTGTGCCCTGATCACGGTAACATTTTCAAGAGTGCCTTAGTGATTTAGGAGCTTGTCCTATTTAAAGCGGTACAAATGTTCTAGCGGAGACAAGACCTTAGGTACTTAGGATCCCAAGCCTTATTGAAAGTCAATGGGTCTTAAGATCTTAAACTATTTAAGTTCTTTTAAAATTTACCTATGTTTTTAAACAGCTTTTCTCCCTATAGTAAGTTTCAATTAAACTGTGCGTCTGAATACATAGGCCTTATCACAGATAATCTCATTAGGCCACAAAGAACCTTATGTTGAAGTTATGCTGTAGCAACACACTGGATTTTAATTTATTTGATTTTTGCCTTAAGTGCTCAGTGTCCTATTCTCAAATAACTTGCTTATTTACTCTAGGCAAGGACAACTGAATCCTTCGGTGATATCTGCCAAGACTGAACCAGTATGGGCCTGTGCCTGGAACTCACATTTACCTCAAGGTGTTTGTTTTTCTTCGTGTGCTTGTGTACCAGCTGGATACTTTTCTATCATCTCGAGCCTGTTTGACTAAACCCCTTTTGACTGGCTACATTTGAGGAAATATTTCTCTGCCTGTGTGTGGAATCCAGGTCTTTGAGTGGTTGAAGAGTGGTACATGTGGTCATACCAGAATCATACCAGAATCATATTCCTCTGCCCAAGTAGACCTTCAGACTAGAGGTCCAACGAGGAAGCTTGGTGATTCTAAGGACATTAACAAAATAGCACTCAGTTGTTATCTGAGAGCCAAATGATGCCAAGGCAGATGACTGGACTACTGCCGTGTTAGCTGAAGTGGCAAGATGAGATAGGCCTTGAAAATAAGGAAGAGCTTTGAGTAGATGACAGTCTGAGTTAAGATCCATTTACTGATTGTAATGAAGCTGTGAAGTACACCTAGCAGAGCCTTGAGTATGCTCCATAGTTCTATTGTCTCTCTGCTGTGATTATCTGTTTTTATCATCTGTGTATATTTTGGAAAATTTTATTTTATTTACTGTGAGTTAGTCAGCAGCTTCCACCAGAAACATATAGCCATAATGAGAGGGCCAGACTCCTACTGTGTCCAGCCACTAAACTGTCTTCAACAATGACTTTTAGTAATGCAGCATACAGAAAAGTAGGCTTTTTTTAAATGTATTGCTGCAGAAAAGTTGCTCAGCAACAAATCTTCATAAAAGCAGGACTGATAGTTATGAGCAAGGATGAAATGTGGACAGAGAATTAAGGAGGCATGAACTAAACTTAATCCTGCTAAACATACCTTTAACTTTGTAAGTTTGATGCTAGGTGGTAAAAGAATGCTATGAGTCCAGAAACGATGGGAAAGATGCAGAGCATCAGTAATCAAAACTCAAGAGGAGGCAAGGAACCCTCACACTACTGCTAACTGGAAGATGGTGACTTTTATCCAGGACTTTTAATCTAGTCTCATTTCCAAATTGCAGGGACCATCTTTTGTTCTATATTTGTACAGACCCTTGCATGTTGGCATCCTGAACCATGACTAAGGACTCCTAGGCACTTCTGCAATACAATATAAATAAATAAATAAATAAATATATATATATATAAATATAATATAAATACAAATAGTAATAACAACATTACAAAAAAGATAGGAACTACATATCAATATTATTACATTTAAACACTAGGCTTATTTCTTTGGCTTATAATACATAGGAATTACCATCCTATAACTGACCCATCCACTCTAAGAGTAATGAGTGCCACTTACTGTTGAGAAGAGATAGGGTCCACCTGACCAAGAAGGGGAAAAGCATCTTCATACATTCACTTGCCAACCTCAGTGAGAAAGGCTTTAAAGTACGTTGAATGGGGGCAGGTGACAAAAACCCACAGATAAGCATAAAAAGCATATGCTGGGGGGGTACATGGAAATTGCAGTAAGGTCATCAGAGCAACAAGAGGGAAATCAATGGGGGAATCTGCTCAATATCTTAAATGTGTATAAAACAAATGCAAGGAATATGGGGAATAAACAGGAATAACTGGCAGTATTAGTACATAAGCTAAATTATTATTCTACTGGTTTCACAGAAAGCTGTTTGGATAAATCTCATGACTGGAATATTGGTATAGAGGTGTGTGAAGAGGTTTTGTTGGCCTTTTCAGCTCTCTGCACCCCAATCTAAGAAGCCACAAGCTGAAGGGAACAGAGCAGCAAAGGGGGGTGCCTCCCGGCTTCCCTAGAGATGGTTCTTTGATGCGGCCATTTTGGAAACCAGAGACCTGGTCCTCCAAAGACAAGAGGAGCCAGCAACAGCCAATCAGGGCCCTGTTGGCCCAGATAAAAGGAGCTGTGGGGGCTTAGCAAGTGAATTCCTGGCTGGGACCAGAGCGATGAAGGAAGGATCTCTTTTCTGCCCAAAATTTGCTTGTGGCATAACCAATGTTGGTTTTCTGACTGCATTTTGCATATCTGTTTTTTCAGGGAGAGAGAGGACCTAAGAACTTTAACCCTGTGGTAAAGGTGAAGTTAAAGGGGCCAGGAAGGAAGATGTCCAGGGAAACAGCGGCAACAAACTGAATCAAGCAGTATGTGATCACGGTTCATAGGGTTCCTGGGTTGGAAACTGGAGTAATAGGTAGGCCAGGGTTCTCCTACCAGCCACAAGTAAAGTAGTATAAACCTCAAAGAAGAGAACAAAGCTTATTTGTGACAGCTGAATTTAAAGGGCCCTGAGCCAGGGCTGAAAACTCTACTGAGGGCAAATAGACTTTATTGATTAGACTCTTTAATACCTTGGGAGGAGTTCATTTGGCCTTTGCTATCAGGTCTCCTCTCTGTCTTCTTTTCTCAGGACTAAACTTTCCCAGCCAAATCACGATCTTCAGATATATTAATTGCTGTTATAAAAAGGATTGTAATCAATTGTTGTCCAGATCCACTGGAGATAGGACAAGAAATAATGGATTTAATCTGCAGCAAGGGAGATTTAGGTTAGATATTAGGAAAAACATTTTAACTGTAAGTGTAGTTAAGCTCTGGAATCAACTTCCAAGGAAGGTTGTGGAATCCCTATCACTGGAGGTTTTTTTAAGAACACCTGTCAAGGATCTCTAGGTATACTTGGTCCTGTCTCAGTGGAGGAGACTTCTCAAAGTCCCTTCCAATCCTACATTTCTATGATTGTATTATTCTCCTTCAGAATAAATTGGAATAAAAAAATTTGTGTAGAAGTCCTGGCCTATTGGGGCAATGATATACCATAGTATAAGTGTGCGGAGAATGAAATATTTTCAGATAGCTGTTTTGTTATTTAATGTCCCTTAAAAGTGTTAGGTCTTTTCAATAGATTTCATCTTTTCCACATCCAATTAATAACACTATCTCATTACCACATTCATAACAGTTACTAATGGTCATTTAACAGAAACCTTTCAAAACAACAGTATTAGATTTCATAGTTGACTGTATGACACAGATTAGCAGCTTCTTCAGCTTTATTAACATACTTACATTATTTAAAATAAGTTACGTTGACCTTCAAATAGAGTCAAACATTCCACTTTGATGGCAGTTTTGTCAACAATGAACACTGAGCAGCTAAGAATATTTCCACAATGAGCTGATTATGTCTTGTGGAACATTTAACAGACAAGTAACCAAGTAGCATGTACATTAGTGATTCTTCTCTGAATGTGTTTCTACCTTCTGAAGTCCAAGCACTGGATTTTGCTCATTCTGCTGTATGTGCTATTTTCTTACTTCCATCACAGAACTAAAAGTTAGTCACAAAAATAATTAATAGTATCATGTAACATTTAACTGGTGTAAATTTTCTCCTTCTTTGCCCCTAATGCAGCTGCAGGTTATATGTGGGGAGCATAGTAAAATTGGTCCTGTTTTATAGGGCCTTTCATCTTGAAGCATCCCATAAACAGGAATCACTTTGCCTAACAATTAAATGCATCCACATTTGGAATGGAATTCAGTAGCTGTTATATTGTTCATTCAGTTACTCTAGTTCTTCCCTCATGGAAATCAAAAGGGTTTCTCTGGTGGGACAAAGAAAATTTGGCTTGTAGCTCTGACTATGCCAATCCTCACGATGCACACATGCACACAGTAGTTTGAGAAAAAAAAGGGAGAGGAAAGATAAGTCAATGTCTTTTTGTATACTGTAATAAGTCCCTAACTAATATTGCCTCTTCTCAGATGAAGTATATTAGTATTAATTCTTTTAAATTAAATTCACATTTTATTTTCAGTGATGGTTTGATTGATATTTATAGGCAGTCCTTTCTATTGTGTTGGGTTTAAGAGATTATGAACTGACGAAATATTCATCAATGGGCATCTATAATTTTTTAATATACAGTAGAACCACAGAGTTACAAACACCTTAGGAATGGAGGTTGTTTGTAAATTTGAAATGTTTGCAACTCTGAACAAAACGTTACAGTTGTTCTTTCAAAAGTTTACAACTGAACATTGACTTAATTTTTTCTGTATAGTAAAGTTTCAGAGCTGAATTAACTATCTTAATTTAAATGAAACAAGCACACAAACAGTTTCTGCAACTTGTCAAATCTTTCTTTTTAAACTTTCCTTTTTTTTTAGTAGTTTACATTTAATTAGCACTGTAATGTGTTTGCTTTGGTTTGTGTGTGTGTGTGTGTGTGTATCTGTAGCTCCCCTAAGTGCATACTTCTGGTTCCAAGTGAGATGTGTAGTTGATTGGTCAGTTCATAACTGTGGTGTTTGTAACCCTTCTACTGTAAATATGAATATGTACATATACCTATATACACCCATACAATTGTGTAAGCGTTATCTGACAATGAACAGACTTGGAGACTGTTACTAAACTTACTGTCAGGACACTGTGTGCAGCACATTCATCCTCCACGTGTGTTATAATGTGATTTGGTCTTCTCTGCATGGATAGGACCCAATCTTATCTTCTCAGTGGGAAGCTGCTTGTGATGGCAACTGTCTTTATGTTTGTTTTGTCCAGACACAGACAACTAGAATGGGTTGTAAAAATTTTTAATATTTTTTCTGAAAATACATTTTTGAAAATACATTTTGTGAACCACTGTCAAAGTACATTTTCGTTTTTCATGCAAATATGTGTTCTTCCCATTTATTTTAACTTTTTTTATGGGAAAAGATTTCAAAATGGTTTGCAAATTCTTTTGTTTACCAGAAACCATTAAATAAATGTATATCTTTTTCTTTTCTTTTTTTTTCTTTTGGAAAATATCAATAATATTTTGAGTTTTTTAATAAAAAAGGGGGGAAAGGAAAAAATGAACAATATTAGGAAAAAGGGCTCATTTCAAAACCAAAACAATTTGCTTTGTAAAAAAACAAGTTTGTCATTTTTCTACCATGTCAAGTTATAGTAACACCACTGCAAAGCTACCATTTTATAATAGGTTGCCTCAACCTGATACACCTCTTTAAAAAAAAATAAAAAAAGTTATTTTGGTTTCTGATTTTAGACCCCTCTATCTTATAACATATATCCTCAGATCCTTTCAGAAATAACCATTCTCAAGTATTCAGAACTTTGTCTCACATTTCCTCTTTGTAGATATAATAAATTGTTTCAATTAGTTAATAATTTTGTCTAGAAAAGAACATTGAGCAGCAATTTGATAAGCAGAGGAACTCTAGCTGTAACTGTCCTGCAATGAGTCAGTGTTATGTGGAAAGCTTAACCAGGGTTAAGATCTATTATTCTGTGGCCAGTAAATCATGCTGAGCCCCATCATTTGTGGCTGATTTTAAAATGGACTGTTTGAGAGGTCTGGTTTAAGCCTTATCATTGTGGTTTGTGGTCGGATGGGCCAGCTAAGGCCCCAACCAGAATCTATTAACATGCTCAAGGCAATTTCTGATGAGCTTTCTTCAAAAACAGTAAACTCACTGTTAAAAAAGAGAATGACTCCTAAACCTAGGTCAAAAATACTTGATAGTGGAATTCTCTCCTTGCCTGGAGATCACAACTAGGCTGGATGAAAATAACACCTATTCCTTTTGTTGTTTATTTTTTAAAAAAACACACTAATAATTATCTGTAAAAAGGAAATAAAAATAAAAATCTTCTGCTAGCCTAATAGACTGCCTTCTTGAGTGAAATCATGGCCCACCTGAAGTCAATGGCAAAACCCCCATTGACTTAAGTAGGACCTGTATTTCACTCCATGTGCGAGTGGTATGTATGCTCTTCTTGAATACTGCTTTATACGTACCTACTTCAGCAAAAATGCCTAGGAGATATTTCTAACTATGAGTATTTAGAACACCAGAATATATCCCATTGTATTCAGTGACTGTTAATTATATGTTAATTATATTACACTGCACTGGGTACTCTAACACCTCAAAAACAGTATACACTTTTAAATATCTATTTCTCATGGCCATGTGTATTAAAGAATGGTATTAGAGGAAGAGCATTCAGAAGAATGAGTACTTTAATACACATGGCCATGTGTATTAAAGAATGGTATTAGAGGAAGAGCATTCAGAAGAATGAGTACT